>WOXC01000886.1:0-13353 GCA_011680675.1 Gymnobelideus leadbeateri
TTCCTTCCACTCTCAACATCGTTATTCATACTGCTGAAGGTTTGCTTTTAATGTCTTAGCAAAAGTGCTTTATACCTGCCTACTTTGGATTCAATGGGTGAAAACTTTAGGATGCCATTTGCAACAAACGAAGACCAAGCAATAGAGATTAAATGGATGTTTTAAAGAACTCTAGTTAAGAGAATCTTTCCCAGAAAACATGTTACATGTAATGCCTGTTTCTATAGAGTTACGGTCATATATACCTTCTCTACCAAACATGCTCAGAATAGGCATTCTGATAAAAAGGTGATTACATGAATTTCTCAGAAGTCCTTTGAAATACTAGAATTCTAAGCACTCTTGTTCACACAGTTCCTTCAACTATCCACATCTTTAGTCCGACTGCTGAAGGTTTGCTTTACTCTTTTAGCAAAAGTGCTTTATACCTGCCTACATTGGTTTCAAAGGGTGAAAACCTAAGGATGCCATTTCCAACAAAAGAAGACCAAGCAATAGAGATGTAATGGCTGTTTTTAAGACCTCTAGCGAAGAGAATCTTTCCCAGAAAAGATGTTATATGTAATGCCTGTTATTGTCGAGTTATGGTCAGATATACCATTCTACCAAACATGCTCAGAATAGGCTATCTGGTAAAAAGGTGAAAACCTGAATTTCTCAGAAGTCATTTAAAATACAAGAATTATAAGCACTGTTGTACACCCAGTTCCTTCCACCCTCAACATCTTAAGTCAGACTGCTGAAGGTTTGCTTTTACTCTTTTAGCAAAAGTGCCTTATACGTTCCTACATTAGTTTCAAAGGGTGCAAACCTTAGGATGCCATTTTCGACACAACAAGGCCAAGCAATAGACATGTAATGGATGTTTTGAAGACCTCTAGCTAAGAGAATCTTTCCCAGAAAAGATGTTACATGTAATGCCTGTTTCTATAGAGTTATGGTCAGAGAAACCTTCTCTACCAAACATGGACTGAATAGGCATTCTGAAAAAAAGGTGATTACATGAATTTCTCAGAAGTCCTTTGAAATACTAGAATTCTAAGCACTGTTGTACACACAATTCCTTCAACCCTCAACATCTTAAGTCAGACTACCGAAGGGTTGCTTTTATTGTTTTAGCAAAAGTGCTTTATACCTGCCTACATTGGTTTCAATGGGTGAAAACCTAAGTATGCCATTTCCAACAAAAGAAGAGCAAGCAATAGAGACATAAAGGCTGTTTTAAAGACCTCGAGCTAAGAGAATCTTTCCCAGAAAAGATGTTATATGTAATGCCTCTTATTGCCGAGATATGGTCAGATATGCCTTTCTGCCAATCATAGCAAAATTGCTTTATACCTGCCTACATTGGTTTCAATGGGTGAAAACTTAAGGATGCCATTTCCAACAAAAGAAGACCAAGCAATAGAGATGTAATGGCTCTTTTTAAGACCTCTAGCGAAGAGAATCTTTCCCAGAAAAGATGTTATATGTAATTCCTATTATTGTCGAGATATGGTCAGATATACCTTTCTGCCAAACATGCTCAGAATAGGTTATCTGGTAAAAAGGTGAAAACCTGAATTTCTCAGAAGTCCTTTAAAATACAAGAATTCTAAGCACTGTTGTACACACAGTTCCTTCAATCCTCAACATCTTTATTCATACTGCTGAAGGTTTGCTTTAATGCTTTACCAAAAGGTCTTTATACCAGCCTAATTGGCTTCAATGGGTGAAAAAGCTTAGGATGCCATTTCCAACAAACGAAGACCAAGCAATAGGGATAAAATGATGTTTTTAACACCTCTAGCTAAGAGATTCCTTCCCAGAAAAGATGTTACATGTTATGCCTGTTTCTATAGATTTATGTTCATATATACGTTCTCTACCAAACATGCTCAGAATAGGCATTCTGAAAAAAAGGTGAATACATGAATTTCTCAGAAGTCCTTTAAATACTAGAGTTCTAAGCACTGTTGTACACAGTTTTTTCAACTCTCAACATTTTAGTCCGACTGCTGAAAGTCTGCTTTTACTGTTTTAGCAAAAGTGCTTTATACCTGACTACATTGTTTTCAAAGGGTGAAAACCTAACGATGCCATTTCCAACAAAACAAGACCAAGAAATAGAGATGTAATGGCTGTTTTTAAGACCTCTAGCTAAGAGTATCTTACCTAGAAAAGAAGTTACATGTAATGCCTGTTATTGTAGAGATATGGTCAGATATACCTTTCAACCAAAAATGCTCAGAATACGCCAACTGAAAAAGGTGAAAACCTGAATTTCTCAGAAGTCCTTTAAAATACTAGAATTATAAGCACTGTTCTACACACAGTTCCTTCAACCCTCAACATCTTAAGTCAGACTACTAAAGGTTTGCTTTTACTGTTTTAGCAAAAGTGCTTTATACCTGCCTATATTGGTTTCAATGTGTGAAAACCTAAGGATGCCATTTCCAACAAAAGGAGACCAAGCAATAGAGATGTAATGGCTATTTTTAAGACCTCTAGCGAAGAGAATATTACCCAGAAAAGATGTTATATGTAATGCCTCTTATTGTCGAGATATGGTCAGATATACCTTTCTGCCAAACATGCTCAGAATAGGCTAACTGGTAAAAAGGTGAAAACCAGAATTTCTCAGAAGTCCTTAAAAATACAAGAATTCTAAGCACTGTTGTACACCCAGTTCCTTCCACTCTCAACATCGTTATTCATACTGCTGAAGGTTTGCTTTTACTGTTTGAGCAAATGTGCTTTATACCTGCCTACTTTGGTTTCAATGGGTGAAAACCTTAGGATGCCATTTCTGACAAAAGAAGGCCAAACAATAGAGATGTAATGGTTGTTTTTAAGAACTCTAGCTAAGAGAATCTTTCCCATAAAAGAAGTTACATGTAATGCCTGTTTCTATAGAGTTATGGTCATATATACCTTCTCTACCAAACATGCTCAGAATAGGCATTCTGAAAAAAAGGTGATTACATGAATTTCACAGATGTCCTTCGAAATACTAGAATTCTAAGCACTGTTTTACGCACAGTTCCTTCAACTCTCCACATCTTTAGTCCGACTGCTGAAGGTTTGCTTTTACTCTTTTAGCAAAAGTGCTTTATACCTGCCTACTTTGGTTTCAATGGGTGAAAACCTAAAGATGCCATTCCCAACAAAAGAAGACCAAGCAATAGAGATGTAATGGCTGTTTTTAAGACCTCTAGCTAAGAGAATCTTTCCCCGAAAAGATGTTACGTGTAATGCCTGTTATTGTAGAGATATGGTCAGATATATCTTTCTACCAAACATGCTCAGAATAGGCTAACTGAAAAAAAACGTGAAAACCTGAATTTCTCAGAACTCCTCTAAAATATAAGAATTCTAAGCACTGTTGTACACCCAGTTCCTTCCACCCTCAACATCTTAAGTCAGACTGCTGAAGGTTTCCTTTTACTCTTTTAGCAAAAGTGCCTTATACGTTCCTACATTAGTTTCAATGGGTGAAACCCTTAGAATGCCATTTTGACAAAAGAAGGCCAAGCAATAGAGATATAATAGTTGTTTTGAAGAAATCTAGCTAAGAGATTCTTTTCCAGAAAAGATGTTACATGTAATGCCTATTTCTATAGAGTTATGGTCATATATACCTTCTCTACCAAACATGCTCAGAATAGGCATTCTGAAAAAAAGGTGAATACATGAATTTCTCAGAAGTCCTTCGAAATACTAGAATTCTAATCACTGTTGTACGCACAGTTCCTTCAACTCTCCACATCTTTAGTCTGACTGCTGAAGGTTTGCTTTTACTCTTTTAGCAAAAGTGCTTTATACCTGCCTTCATTGGTTTCAATGGGTGAAAACCTAAGGATGCCATTTCCAACAAAAGAAGACCAAGCAATAGAGATGTAATGGATGTTTTTAAGACCTCTAGCTAAGAGAATCTTTCCCAGAAAAGATGTTACATGTAATGCCTGTTTCTGTAGAGTTATGGTCAGATATACCTTCTCTACCAAACATGCTCAGAATAGGCATTCTGAAGAAAAGGTGAATACATGAATTTCTCAGAAGTCCTTTGAAATACTAGAATTCTAAGCACTGTTGTACACACAGTTCCTTCAACCCTCAACACCTTAAGTCAGACTACCGAAGGGTGGCTTTTATTGTTTTAGCAAAAGTGCTTTATACCTGCCTACATTGGTTTCAATGGGTGAAAACCTAAGTATGCCATTTCCAACAAAAGAAGAGCAAGCAATAGAGACATAATGGCTGTTTTAAAGACCTCGAGCTAAGAGAATCTTTCCCAGAAAAGATGTTATATGTAATGCCTCTTATTGCCGAGATATGGTCAGATATACTTTTTTGCCAATCATAGCAAAATTGCTTTATACCTGCCTACATTGGTTTCAATGGGTGAAAACTTAAGGATGCCATTTCCAACAAAAGAAGACCAAGCAATAGAGATGTAATGGCTCTTTTTAAGACCTCTAGCGAAGAGAATCTTTCCCAGAAAAGATGTTATATGTAATGCCTGTTAGTGTCGAGATATGGTCAGATATACCTTTCTGCCAAACATGCTCAGAATAGGCTATCTGGTAAAAAGGTGAAAACCTGAATTTCTCAGAAGTCCTTTAAAATACAAGAATTCTAAGCACTGTTGTACACACAGTTCCTTCAACCCTCAACATCTAAAGTCAGACTGCTGAAGGTTTGCTTTTACTCTTTTAGCAAAAGTGCCTTTACGTTACTACATTAGTTTCAAAGGGTGAAAATATTAGGATGCCATTTTGACAAAAGAAGGCCAAGCAATAGAGATATAATGGTTGTTTTTAAGAACTCTAGCTAAGAGATTCTTATCCAGAAAAGAAGTTACATGTAATGCCTGTTCCTATAGAGTTATGGTCATATAAACCTTCTCTACCAAACATGCTCAGAATAGGCATTCTGATAAAAAGGTGATTACATGAATTTCTCAGAAGTCCTTTAAAATACTAGAATTCTAAACACTCTTGTACACACAGTTCCTTCAACTATCCACATCTTTAGTCCGACTGCTGAAGGTTTGCTTTACTCTTTTAGCAAAAGTGCTTTATACCTGCCTACATTGGTTTCAATGGGTGAAAACCTAAGGATGCCATTTCCAACAAAAGAAGACCAAGCAATAGAGATGAAATGGCTGTTTTTAAGACCTCTAACTAAGAGAATCTTTCCCAGAAAATAAGTTACATGTAATGCCTGTTATTGTACAGATATGGCCAGAAATACCTTTCTACCAAACATGCTCAGAATAGGCTAACTGGAGAAAAGGTGAAAACCTGAATTTCTCAGCAGTCCTTAAAAATACAAGAATTCTAAGCACTGTTGTACACACTGTTCCTTCAACCCTCAACATCTAAAGTCAGACTGCTGAAGGTTTGCTTTTACTCTTTTAGCAAAAGTGCTTTATACCTGCATACTTTGGTTTCAATGGGTGAAACCCTTAGGATGCCATTTTGACAAAAGAAGGCCAAGCAGTAGAGATATAATAGTTGTTTTGAAGAAATCTAGCTAAGAGATTCTTTTCCAGAAAAGAAGTTACATGTAATGCCTGTTTCTATAGAGTTATGGTCATATATACCTTCTCTACCAAACATGCTCAGAATAGGCATTCTGAAAAAAAGGTGAATACATGAATTTCTCAGAAGTCCTTCGAAATACTAGAATTCTAATCACTGTTGTACGCACAGTTCCTTCAACTCTCCACATCTTTAGTCTGACTGCTGAAGGTTTGCTTTTACTCTTTTAGCAAAAGTGCTTTATACCTGCCTACATTGGTTTCAATGGGTGAAAACCTAAGGATGCCATTTCCAACTAAAGAAGACCAAGCAATAGAGATGTAACGGCTGTTTTTAAGACCTCTAGCTAAGAGAATCTTTCCCCGAAAAGATGTTACATGTAATGCCTGTTATTGTAGAGACATCGTTAGATATACCTTTCTCCCAAACATGCTCAGAATAGGCTAACTGAAAAAAAAGGTGAAAACCTGAATTTCTCAGAAGTCCTTTAAAATACAAGAATTATAAGCACTGTTGTACACCCTGTTCCTTCCACCCTCAACATCTTAAGTCAGACAGCTGAAGGTTTGCTTTTACTCTTTTAGCAAAAGTGCCTTATACGTTACTACATTAGTTACAATGGGTGCAAACCTTAGGATGCCATTCTCGACACAACAAGGCCAAGCAATAGACATGTAATGGATGTTTTGAAGACCTCTAGCTAAGAGAATCTTTCCCAGAAAAGATGTTACATGTAATGCCTGTTTCTATAGAGTTGTGGTCAGATAAACCTTCTTTACCAAACATGGTCTGAATAGGCATTCTGAAAAAAAGGTGAATACATGAATTTCTCAGAATTCCTTTGAAATACTAGAATTCTAAGCATTGTTTTACGCAAAGTTCCTTCAACTCTCCACATCTTAAGTCAGACAACCGAAGGGTTGCTTGTATTGTTTTAGCAAAAGTGCTTTATACCTGCCTACATTGGTTTCAATGGGTGAAAACCTAAGGATGCCATTTCCAACAAAAGAAGACCGAGCAATAGAGATGTAATGGCTGTTTTTAAGACCTCTAGCTAAGAGAATCTTTCCCAGAAAAGAAGTTACATGTCATGCCTGTTATTGTAGAGATATGGCCAGAAATACCTTTCTACCCAACATGATCAGAATAGGCTAACTGGAGAAAAGGTGAAAACCTGAATTTCTCAGAAGTCCTTTAAAATACAAGAATTCTAAGCACTGTTCTACACACAGTTCCTTCAACCCTCAACATCTAAAGTCAGACTGCTGAAGGTTTGCTTTTACTCTGTTAGCAAAAGTGCTTTATACCTGCCTACTTTGGTTTCAATGGGTGAAAACCTTAGGATGCCATTTTGACAAAAGAAGGCCAAGCAATAGAGATATAATGGTTGTTTTTAAGAACTCTAGCTAAGAGAACCTTTCCCAGAAAAGATGTTACATATAATGCCTGTTTCTATAGAGTTATGGTCACATATACCTTCTCTTCCAAACATGCTCAGAATACGCTAACTGAAAAAAAAGTGAAACCCTGAATTTCTCAGAAGTCCTTTAAAATACAAGAATTCTAAGGACTGTTGTACACAAAGTTCCTTCAACTCTCCACAACTTTGGTCAGACTGCTGAAGGTTTGCTTTTACTGTTTGAGCAAAGGTGCTTTATACCTGCCTTCTTTGGTTTCAATGGGTGAAAATTTAAGGATGCCATTTCCACCAAAAGAAGACCAAACAATAGAGATGTAAAGGCTGTTTTTAAGACCTCTATCTAAGAGAATCTTTCCCAGAAAAGAAGTTACATTTAATGCCTGTTATTGTCGAGATATGGTCAGATATACCTTTCTACCAAACATGCTCAGAATAGGCTAACTGAAAAAAAAAGTGAAAAACCTGAATTTCTCAGAAGTCCTTTAAAACACAAGAATTATAAGCACTGTTGTACACCCAGTTCCTTCCTCTCTCAACATCGTTATTCATACTGCTGAAGGTTTGCTTTTAATGTTTTAGCAAAAGTGCTTTATACCTGCCTACATTGGTTTCAATGGGTGAAAAACCTTAGGATGCCATTTGCAACGAATGAAGACCAAGCAATAGAGATTAAATGGATGTTTTAAAGAACTCTAGTTAAGAGAATCTTTCCCAGAAAACTTGTTACATGTAATGCCTGTTTCTCTAGAGTTATGGTCATATATATACCTTCTCTACCAAACATGCTCAAAATAGGCATTCTAATAAAAAGGTGATTACATGAATTTCTCAGATGTCCTTTGAAATACTAGAATTCTAAGCACTCTTGTACACAAAGTTCCTTCAACTATCCACATCTTTTGTCCGACTGCTGAATGTTTGCTTTACTCTTTTAGCAAAAGTGATTTATACCTGCCTACATTGGTTTCAATGGGTGAAAACCTAAGGATGCCATTTCCAACAAAAGAAGACCAAGCAATAGAGATGTAATGGCTGTTTTTAAGACTTCTAGCGAAGAGAATCTTTCCCAGAAAAGATGTTATATGTAATGCCTGTTATTGTCGAGTTATGGTCAGATATACCATTCTGCCAAACATGCTCAGAGTAGGCTAACTGGAGAAAAGGTGAAAACCTGAATTTCTCAGAAGTCCTTTAATATACAAGAATTCTAAGCACTGTTCTACACACAGTTCATTCAACCCTCAACATCTAAAGTCAGACTGCTGAAGGTTTGCTTTTACTCTTTTAGCAAAAGTGCCTTATACGTTACTACTTTAGTTTCAAAGGCTGAAAATATTAGGATGCCATTTTGACAAAAGAAGGTCAAGCAATAGAGATATAATGGTTATTTTTAAGAACTCTAGCTAAGAGATTCTTTTCCAGAAAAGAAGTTACATGTAATGCCTATTTCTATAGAGTTATGGTCATATATACCTTCTCTACCAAACATGCTCAGAATAGGCATTCTGAAAAAAAGGTGAATACATGAATTTCTCAGAAGTCCTTCGAAATACTAGATTTCTAATCACTGTTGTGCGCACAGTTCCTTCAACTCTCCACATCTTTAGTCCGACTGCTGAAGGTTTGCTTTTTCTCTTTTAGCAAAAGTGATTTATACCTGCCTACATTGGTTTCAATGGGTGAAAACCTAAGGATGCCATTTGCAACAAACGAAGACCAAGCAATAGAGATTAAATGGATGTTTTAAAGAACTCTAGTTAAGAGAATCTTTCCCAGAAAACATGTTACATGTAATGCCTGTTTCTATAGAGTTATGGTCATTTATACCTTCTCTACCAAACATGCTCAGAATAGGCATTCTGATAAAAAGGTGATTACATGAATTTCTCAGAAGTCCTTTGAAATACTAGAATTCTAAGCACTCTTGTACACAGTTCCTTCAACTATCCACATCTTTAGTCCGACTGCTGAAGGTTTGCTTTACTCTTTTAGCAAAAGTGCTTTATACCTGCCTACATTGGTTTCAATGGGTGAAAACCTAAGGATGCCATTTCCAACAAAAGAATACCAAGCAATAGAGATGAAATGGCTGTTTTTAAGACCACTAGCTAAGAGAATCTTTCCCAGAAAAGAAGTTACATGTAATGCCTGTTATTGTACAGATATGGCCAGAAATACCTTTCTACCCAACATGCTCAGAATAGGCTAACTGGAGAAAAGGTGAAAACCTGAATTTCTCAGAAGTCCCTAAAAATACAAGAATTCTAAGCACTGTTCTACACACAGTTCCTTCAACCCTCAACATCTAAAGTCAGACTGCTGAAGGTTTGCTTTTACTCTTTTAGCAAAAGTGCTTTATACCTGCCTACATTGGTTTCAATGTGTGAAAACCTAAGGATGCCATTCCCAACAAAAGAAGACCAAGCAATAGAGATGCAATGGCTGTTTTTAAGACCTCTAGCTAAGAGAATCTTTCCCCGAAAAGTTGTTACGTGTAATGCCTGTAATTGTAGAGATATGGTCAGATATATCTTTCTACCAAACATGCTCAGAATAGGCTAACTGAAAAAAAAGGTGAAAACCTGAATTTCTCAGAAGTCCTTTAAAATACTAGAATTCTAAGCACTGTTGTACACCCAGTTCCTTCCACCCTCAACATCTTAAGTCAGACTGCTGAAGGGTTCCTTTTACTCTTTTAGCAAAAGTGCCTTATACGTTCCTACATTAGTTTCAATGGGTGAAACCCTTAGGATGCCATTTCCGACACAACAAAACCAAGCAATAGACATATAGTGGATGTTTTTAAGACCTCTAGTTAAGAGAATCTTTCCCAGAAAAGATGTTACATGTAATGCCTGTTTCTATAGAGTTATGGTCAGATATACCTTTCTGCCAATCATAGCAAAATTGCTTTATACCTGCCTACATTGGTTTCAATGGGTGAAAACATAAGGATGCCATTTCCAACAAAGAAGACCAAGCAATAGAGATGTAATGGCTCTTTTTAAGACCTCTAGCGAAGAGAATCTTTCCCAGAAAAGATGTTATATGTAATGCCTGTTATTGTCGAGATATGGTCAGATATACCTTTCTGCCAAACATGCTCAGAATAAGCTATCTGGTAAAAAGGTGAAAACCTGAATTTCTCAGAAGTCCTTTAAAATACAAGAATTCTAAGCACTGTTGTACACACAGTTCCTTCAATCCTCAACATCTTTATTCATACAGCTGAAGGTTTGCTTTAATGCTTTACCAAAAGGTCTTTATACCTGCCTAATTTGGCTTCAATGGGTGAAAAAGCTTAGGATGCCATTTCCAACAAACGAAGACCAAGCAATAGGGATAAAATGATGTTTTTAACACCTCTAGCTAAGAGATTCTTTCCCAGAAAAGATGTTACATGTAATTCCTGTTTCTATAGATTTATGTTCATATATACGTTCTCTACCAAACATGCTCAGAATAGGCATTCTGAAAAAAAGGTGAATACATGAATTTCTCAGAAGTCCTTTAAATACTAGAGTTCTAAGCACTGTTGTACACAGTTTTGTCAACTCTCAACATTTTAGTCCGACTGCTTAAAGTCTGCTTTTACTGTTTTAGCAAAAGTGCTTTATACCTGACTACATTGTTTTCAAAGGGTGAAAATCTAACGATGCCATTTCCAACAAAACAAGACCAAGCAATAGAGATGTAATGGCTGTTTTTAAGACCTCTTGCTAAGAGTATCTTACCTAGAAAAGAAGTTACATGTAATGCCTGTTATTGTAGAGATATGGTCAGATATACCTTTCTACCAAAAATGCTCAGAATAGGCCAACTGAAAAAGGTGAAAACCTGAATTTCTCAGAAGTCCTTTAAAATACTAGAATTATAAGCACTGTTCTACACACTGTTCCTTCAACCCTCAACATCTTAAGTCAGACTACTAAAGGTTTGATTTTACTGTTTTAGCAAAAGTGCTTTATACCTGCCTACATTGGTTTCAATGTGTGAAAACCTAAGGATGCCATTTCCAACAAAAGGAGACCAAGCAATAGAGATGTAATGGCTGTTTTTAAGACCTCTAGCGAAGAGAATATTACCCAGAAAAGATGTTATATGTAATGCCTCTTATTGTCGAGATATGGTCAGATATACCTTTCTGCCAAACATGCTCAGAATAGGCTAACTGGTAAAAAGGTGAAAACCAGAATTTCTCAGAAGTCCTTAAAAATACAAGAATTCTAAGCACTGTTGTACAGCCAGTTCCTTCCACTCTCAACATCGTTATTCATACTGCTGAAGGTTTGCTTTTACTGTTTGAGCAAAGTTGCTTTATACCTGCCTACTTTGGTTCCAATGGGTGAAAACCTTAGGATGCCATTTCTGACAAAAGAAGGCCAAACAATAGAGACGTAATGGTTGTTTTTAAGAACTCTAGCTAAGAGAATCTTTCCCATAAAAGAAGTTACATGTAATGCCTGTTTCTATAGAGTTATGGTCATATATACCTTCTCTACCAAACATGCTCAGAATAGGCATTCTGAAAAAAAGGTGAATACATGAATTTATCAGATGTCCTTCGAAATACTAGAATTCTAAGCACTTTTTTACGCACAGTTCCTTCAACTCTCCACATCTTTAGTCCGACTGCTGAAGGTTTGCTTTTACTCTTTTAGCAAAAGTGCTTTATACCTGCCTACATTGGTTTCAATGGGTGAAAACCTAAGGATGCCATTCCCAACAAAAGAAGACCAAGCAATGGAGATGTAATGGCTGTTTTTAAGACCTCTAGCTAAGAGAATCTTTCCCCGAAAAGATGTTACGTGTAATGCCTGTTATTGTAGGTATATGGTCAGATATATCTTTCTACCAAACATGCTCAGAATAGGCTAACTGGAGAAAAGGTGAAAACCTGAATTTCTCAGAAGTCCTTTAAAATACAAGAATTCTAAGCACTGTTCTACACACAGTTCCTTCAACCCTCAACATCTAAAGTCAGACTGCTGAAGGTTTGCTTTTACTCTGTTAGCAAAAGTGCTTTATACCTGCCTACTTTGGTTTCAATGGGTGAAAACCTTAGGATGCCATTTTGACAAAAGAAGGCCAAGCAATAGAGATAAAATGGTTGTTTTTAAGAAATCTAGCTAAGAGAATCTTTCCCAGAAAAGATGTTACATGTAATGCCTGTTTCTATAGAGTTATGGTCAGATGTAACTTCTCTACCAAACATGCTCAGAATACGCTAACTAAAAAAAAAGTGAAACCCTGAATTTCTCAGAAGTCCTTTAAAATACAAGAATTCTAAGGACTGTTGTACACAAAGTTCCTTCAACTCTCCACAACTTTGGTCAGACTGCTGAAGGTTTGCTTTTACTGTTTGAGCAAAGGTGCTTTATACCTGCCTTCTTTGGTTTCAATGGGTGAAAATTTAAGGATGCCATTTCCACCAAAAGAAGACCAAACAATAGAGATGTAAAGGCTGTTTTTAAGACCTCTATCTAAGAGAATCTTTCCCAGAAAAGAAGTTACATGTAATGCCTGTTATTGTCGAGATATGGTCAGATATACCTTTCTACCAAACATGCTCAGAATAGGCTAACAAAAAAAAAAGTGAAAAACCTGAATTTCTCAGAATTCCTTTAAAACACAAGAATTCTAAGCACTTTTGTACACCTAGTTCCTTCCACTCTCAACATCGTTATTCATACTACTGAAGGTTTGCTTTTAATGTTTTAGCAAAAGTGCTTTATACCTGCCTAAATTGGTTTCAATGGGTGAAAAACCTTAGGATGCCATTTGCAACAAACGAAGACCAAGCAATAGAGATTAAATGGATGTTTTAAAAGCTCTAGTTAAGAGAATCTTTCCCAGAAAAGATGTTACATGTAATGCCTGTTTCTTTAGAGTTATGGACCGACATACCTTCTCTACCAAACATGCTCAGATTAGGCAGTCTGAAAAAAAGGGGAATACATGACTTTCTCATAAGTCCTTTGAAATACTAGAATTCTAAGCACTGTTGTACGCAAAGTTCCTTCAACTCTCCACATCTTTAGTCAGACTGCTGAAGGTTTGCTTTTATAGTTTTAGTAAAAGGGCTTTATACCTGCCCACATTGGTTTCAATCCGTGACAACCTGAGGATGCCATTTCCAAGAAAAGAAGACCAAGCAATACAGATGTAATGGCTGTTTTTAAGACCTCTACCTAAGAGATTCATTCCCAGATAATAAGTTACATGTAATGCCTATTATTGTCGAGATATGGTCAGATAACCCTTTCTACCAAAAATGCTCAGAATAGTCTAACTGAAAAAAAAGGTGAAAACCTGCATTTCGCAGAAGTCCTTTGAAATACTAGAATTCTAACCACTGTTGTAGACAAAGTTCCTTTAACTCTCCACATCTTTAGTCAGACTGCTGAA
>WOXC01000887.1:0-101794 GCA_011680675.1 Gymnobelideus leadbeateri
AATGGAGGAGAAGAACTGGAAGGCAAAAGGGAATGGGTCAACTTTATTCGAATTGAATTTGGCTTAGGGAGGGAATGACATACACACTAGAGTAGGGGGGAAGGGAATGAGAAGGGGTTGATGGAAGGGAGAGCAGGCTGGCAGGGAGGGAAGTTGGAAGCACCCACTTTTGAAAAGGGACAGGACCAAAGTAGAGAATGGAACAAGTGGGAGGTGGGATAGGAGGGAGAGAAATATAATCAGTCTTTTATAATATATCTACTATGGTAATGTTTTGCATTAGCTACACATGTGCAACCTATATTGGATTGCTTATCTTCCCAGTAAGGGTGGGTGACAAGGGAAGAAGGGAATGAATCTAGAATTCAAAGTTTTAAAACCAAGTGTTTAAAAAATATATATATATATACACTATTATTAATACTATTTTACATATAATTGGGAAATAAGATATACAGGCACTGGGGCATAGAGATCCACCATGCCCTACTGGAAAATTCGAAGGGGGTATGGTGAAAGATATGGGAGAAAGCAGATTGGAGGAGGGAATATCCTATGGGATCGCTATTTTGGGGACATGGGTAGGGGAAAAACGGGGAGAAAATTTGTAACTCAAAATCTGGCAGAAATGAATGATGTAAACCAGAAGTTAATAAAGTATTTGGGGAAAAAAAAGAAAGACCTTAAGAGTGTGGTTATATTACTTCTTCTGACCATCATGTGAGTGCTTGTGAGTTTTCTATAAAATAGTATTTTAGGCAAGCATATGTTTGGCATTTGAACAATGTGGCCAACCCATCAGAGTTGTGCTCTCTGCAGTAGAGTTTTGAATGCCTGTCGGTTTAGTTCAAGAAAGGACATCTGTGGCTGGTATGTTGTCCTGCCAGGTGATCTTCAGAATCTTTTTTTTTTATTTTTCCTCCATCTCTGTCATTTCATTTTTAAAGTCTTTTTTAAGATCTATGAATTCTTTTTGGGCAGGTGACCATTTGACGTTACTCTTTGGGGTTTTTTTTACTTCAATGTCCTCCTCTGAAGATGAACTTTGGTCTTCTCTGCTCCTATAATAGCTTTCTATTGTTGGATTCTTTCTCCTTTGCCAGTGCATTTTTTGTGGCAATAGCTTAATTTTTGTAACCACCTCTAGCCCTGGGCAATGGTGCCTCTCACCCCAGATTTTCACTTCTCTCCTCTAGCCCCAAACCAAAGAGAAACCTCCAACCTCCTGTTAAGTGCCCATAGCCAGGGGCTTTCTGTCCCACTGCTTCTGCACTCACCTACTGGTTCCTTCTTGTCCCCACCACTCTCCATAGCACAGCTGGGTCTGGCATTTCTTGTCAGCAGAGGTTCCCTTAATCTTTCTAGGCTCAAACACCCACTCCCCTCTCTGTCCCAGGGGTAAAAGTTCCTTTGGCTGAGGTCAAGGCAGCTTCTCAAATAATCTAACCCCAGGGCTAGCTGCTTGATGTTAAAGCAGACCTTATCCTGGAGGTGTTTACTCTTCACAGGGACCAAACCTTACCCTGCGCTTTTTTTCCCCTCAAATTGACCCAGGAATTGAACCTATTGTGCCCCACTCTTATTTATTTTTATCTGAATTTTGCTCACCCTAAGGTGCTATTTTATCTCTTTTGTGGGGGAATATTTTGAGAGCTTGAAATTTTCTGACCTACTCCACCATCTTCCCAGAATACTCTCCCCAGAATCTTCCTAAGACAATTCAAATGGAAGTTATCCAGTTTCCTAGAATGGCACTGATATACTCTCCAGGCTTCATAGGTATACAACAACAAGATCGGCACAAACAGCTCTGTAGCCCTTCAGTTTGGCAGTCATTCTAATACTCCTGCTCTCCCACAATTTCCTGTGGAGCCTCCCAAACACTGAACTAACTCTGGCAATGCATCTGTTAACTTTATTGTCAATGTGTACATCCCTAGAAAGTATACTCCCAAGGTAAGTGAACTTATCCACAGCATTCAAAACTTCTCTACATGGCCCTAGTGGAATGTAAGCCCCATTTTGTTTTTGTATCTGGCAGATAGCACAATACCTTGCATGCTTGAATAAGTGTTTGAACTCAATTGAACCAAGAGTTAGAAGACATGAATTTTAATCTTATCTCCCTTTTACCTAACAAGTCACTCCATCTCTCTGGGCCATGGGTAAAAGAATCATTTTACCTGGACCTTAGCTTACCTATTTTTTAAAATGATAGGATCAGACTTGATAACCTTTAAGGTCTTTCTAGTTCCCAGAGCCCAGGATTTCTATGACCTCAAATCCTGCTGGTTACCACCTCCCTAACCAAAACTGGAGTCTGGACTGAGCTTACAGTCCGGATTTAGGCTACTTACATAGGCCTTGTTATAATAGTCAATCTTCAGGCTATGGTCATTTATTTGTTGTATATTAGCTTTGTTATGATTATGACTGCCTATATATCCCTTCTGCATTTGACTGTGGTCAAGGCAGGCTAATGTGGTGTCATAAGCACATAGATTTTGGAGTCATGGGTTATATCCTGAACCATTTGGTAACCCACTTAAGCTATTATGGCAGCATCTTCCCTTGTTTTGATACATCATATCAACTGTCCCAACGTAACTCTGGCCCCCTCTGCCCTTCTCTACTTCACACTCTCCTACAGCCTGATTTCTTCCTGCTAGGTGCCTCTGAGATGACTAAATTGGAACATTATATATATATATATACATATATTATATATATATGTATATATGTATGTATAATATTATGTATGTGTATATATAATATGTATGCATATAATGTATATATTATATATATACATTATATACATTATATATATACATTATATATATATATATATATATATATACTATAACCAGCCTAGGTTTATACCAGGAATACAAAGTTGGTTCAACATAAGGAAGACTATAAATATGAAATCATGGAATAACATAAATAATAAAAACCATATGGTTATATGAATTGATATTTAAAAAGACTTTTTAAAAAATCCTATACTTATTTCTATTAAAGACTCTAAAAATCATAGGAATAAATAGACCTATCCTTAATATGGTAATTAATATATTTGTAGATTCAGAAGCAAACATTATGTATTATGAAGAAAAGTTAGAGTTCTTTACAATAAAATCAGGGGCAAAACAAGGATACTCATTATCACCAATACTATTTAACATATTACTAGAAATGCTAACTATAGCAATAATATAAGAAAGAGAAATTGAGGGAGTAAGGAAAGAGGAAACAAAATTATGACTTTTTGCAAATATGATTATTTATTTAGAAAACTCTAAATAATCAACCAAAATTTATTGACTAATAAATAAATAAAATTATAGAATATGAAATAAATCCACGTAAATCATCAGCAACTATATATTACCCCCTCCCCCGCAAAAAATACCAGCAGAAAAAGAGAAAGAAAAATTGCATTCAAAATAACTACAGAAGCTATAAAACAACTAGGAGTATATCTATAAGGATGCACCTAGAAATTATGTGAATTCAAAAATATAAAAAACTATTTGCAAAGATATAGATCTAAATAATTAGAGAAGTAGTAATTGCTGAAGGTTAAGTTAAGCCAATATAACTAAAATAATAATTCTACCTAAATTACTTTATTTATTCAGTTTAATGCCAATCAAACTGCCAAAGGAATATTTTTTAGAGCTAGAAAAAGTGATAACAAAATTCATATGGAAGAACAAAATGTCAAGAATCTCAAGAATAACTATGAAAAAATTTAGGAAGAAAGAGGGTTTTATCAGTACCACATCTCAAACTGTACTAAAAACCAATAGTCATTCAAATGACTCAATGACTGTTGAAAAAAAAAAAAGAGCTGGAATTAGTGGAACAGATTAGATATACAACCTAAAGAAGTAAACAAATACAGTAGCATAGTGTTAAATCAACTAAATGACCCTAATTGCTGAGGGGAAGGATTTGCTATTTGACAAAAACAGCTGGGAAAACTAGACAGTAGTCTGGCAGAAATTAAGTTTAGACCAGCACTTCCTACCATATGCCAAGGTAAAAAAATACATCTTTTTTTTCTTTCTTGGTTTTCTTCCTTCCTTTCCTCCTTCCTTTTTTTTTAAACTGAAAATATTATTAAAAGAAGAAAACACCAAGGACTCATCATTTTTGAAGATTCTAGCATCTATTTTTCAAATGTTTTAGGATAGAAGTGTGTATAATAAAAACGATGTTTTTTTAAAAGAAATTGGGCTTCCCACATTTTAATTTTTAAAAATTTAATTTAAAAATAAAAATAGAAACATTTAAACTTGAAATTCCTGTAATATGAACACAATATGAAAAGTCTGTGCTGCAAAAGTCTGACTGAATTTGCCAAGATTCTTACATACATAGGAATAATTTATATTTAGTCTATTCTCCTGTGAAAGAATCAGACTCAGCTAAATGTGGATCATCTCCCTTTTCCACTGGCTAATTAGATTCATCACTGTCAGTCCCTTCTTGTTTGAAAATCACCAGTAATTCTTCACATAATTATATCTTTGTAATTAAAGCTTGAGTTGCTCTCCCTAGTGCAGGCAGTTCAGTATATTATTTCAGTGACTTTGGGTGCTTGCATTGAATACTCAAGCAAGAGAAGGCAGCCAATGTTTATCAAGAGTAAATGCCTCTGCTCATGGAAAATTCCTCTGAGTGTCATTGAGAGAAGTGTAGTTCATATCTTTGTGGAAATAGAACTAAGAAATCACATGTAAATCTTCTCTGTCTATGTAGCACCCTCTAGCTTACAGTTTATTGATTGCTGGATATATACCTTTTTTTTTTCCCCAAGGGATTTCCCCTCTCCTATACCCTATCCATATCAGATTCCTAGCATATAAGTTGGGTAAATATCTAAGAAATTGAATCTCAAATGATAACCACATTTCAATATGAATGATTTCATTTGTAATCTTATGTATTTTATTGTATGCATTTAAAGTGTTATTCTGAGAAGAGGTCCATAGGCTTCACCAGACTGCTAACGGGGTCCATGACACAAAAACAGTTGAGGATCTCTGACTCACAAGTACTCTGTGCTTTTGGAGTATATGTATTCCATATATTCTCCTGAACACTTTCCCTATAGGTGAAGAGGGCAAGGGGAAAATTCATACCCTCATAACCAAGTTAAAATAAGCTTCTTAAACTCTTTATTACTTGTGTCCCCTTAATCATTCTCTCATGTACTATTAAATTATATCTTTATCACAAGGATGGATTGTATAGTAGAGGAATATAGTACAATAGCATTGAAGCCATCATGAGGCCAGCCCAAATACTCACTCCTTTCTTTTATTGTTAATCACATGTGTATTACCCTAGCTTACCCCTTGCTTATCCATGACCATGTCCCTGAGTCCAGAGGCAAATTTGGAGAAAAAAAATTGGGTACCCAAAGAGTTAAGTGTGAATCATATGGATTGGTAGCTATGAATCATATTCTTGAAAAACAATGACCAGAAGTCTATTGAAATTGACCTGTTGAGCTTTTGTTTGTAGAAGCCTCTTTGCAGGAGAAAAGAAGCGGTTTTGATGGGTTCAGGTATTATTGCTTTCCAACAGAAAAGAGAATAACATTCCTTTTGGGCAGATCATCCTTCTTTTATGCCTCCTATGGTGCCTAGGACAGTATTACATAATAGTACTTGATTGATTAATCATATAATTCCCTTGGAGACGTCATCCTTTGGTCTTCCTTAGAAACACAAGGCTTCAAACTCTGTATCACAGGGGGATTACATGGCCAATCTTGGATAAGGATAGACTCATATACCCACCCCCTTCCTCATCTCTGCCAGCTAGCTTCCTTGGCTCCTTCAAGTCTCAGCTAAAGTTTTACCTTCTACAAGCAGCCTTTCTCAACTTCCCTTAATGCTAGTGGCTTCCCTCTGAGATTATCTCCATCTTATCCCATGTATATCTTGTTTACACATAGTTGTTTGCATATTGTTTCCCCTGTTAGATTGTGAGTTCCTTGAGACCAGCAGTTGTTTTTTGCCTTTCTTTATATCTCCAATAGTTAACACAATACCTGGCACATAGTAGGTGCTTATTGTCATTGAGTTATTTTCAGTCACGTCTGATTTTTCATGACCCCATCTGGGGTTTTCTTGGCAAAGATCCTGGAGTGGTTTACCATTTCCTTCTCTGGATCATTTTACAGGTGAGGAAACTGAGGTGAATAGGATAAAGTGACTTGCCCAGAGTCACACAGCTAATTAAGTGTCTGATGCTAGATTTGAACTCGGGTCTTCTTAACTCCAGGCCTGGTGCTCTATCCACTGTACCACCTAGGTACCCAGTGGTTGCTTAACAAATGCTTATTGACTTGATGTGAGAAGTAATTTAAACAAAAATAGGTACAAAGTAAGATGACATCATTTTATGGATTAATATTAAATTAGTAATAAAAAATTCAGAAGGGGAAAAATAAAAGTTAGTAAGAAATATATTTGCCTGGGGTTTCTGAACTATATTGAGACAATTTTAAATTAAAAATGGAAGGAGAAAGGGAAAAAAACTTCCCACATAATATCTGAAGGTTGGCAGGGCAATATTGACAATACTAGAATAAAAGAGCAAAGAACTCAAGAGGACAGTATAGAGTTGAACTGGTTCACCAAGGGGTTAAGATGGGGAAAAAAGGAGAACATAACCAATGTAGGGGTGATGGCCTGGAAAAAACTAAGGGGTGATTGGAGGTCCTGTAAGGATGAAGAATAGGATTAGAGAGATGGAATGGACAACAAACTGTGATGAGATAAGAGAATTTCAGAGTTTACAAATATGGAAGGAGAACACTTGCAAGTCATGGCAAGATTAAGGGTATGACCGTTTCTGTGTCCAACTGATTTGGGGTGGAGGTAGAAGTCAAAAGAAATAAGTAAGTTGAGGATTGAGAGGTTCGAATGTTTGAGGGAGTATCAAAATGTATATTAAAGTAGAATAAGGAGGAGAGGAGTCAGGCACTGAACTCATTGGGGAAGGAAATAAGTGTTCTACAGGTCTGTAGACAACAGCTATCGAAATCTTGATTGGGTGATGAATTAAATGCACCTTAGGAGGTGATGTTATTGAATAATGATGGTGGAGGAAGGGCCTGAAAGTAGCAGTGTTTTCTAATCCACCACCACCAATGAAACTTCCCTCAGCATCTGGGGCCTTCTCACTCTCAAGAGTCTATCCTCCGTGATAGCCCCCTTTTCCTATGAGTGAGTTCCTTCAAGGGCCTCAATTTTTAGGACAGTTATGGTTCAACCATGCTTCCTCCTTCTCCCAGCTGGGTTTCTAATTCTCTCCAGACTTTACCACCATAATCCTATTGCTTTCTCACCCTAGAACATCCTTTCACCATGCCAGACCTCTTCTCTCACTGGTAAGTTCTTTCCAGACACCTCCATCTTGTGGATAGTCCTAGGCCATTCTTGCTTTCTTTATTCCCTTCCCAGTTTAGCTTCTTATTCTTTAGACTTTGCCACCATCCCTCTCCACCCCACCACAAATATTTTCAGGTTCTTTTATGTGTTATCTTCCCCCATTCTGAGACCTTCTTTCTTTTTGTTTGTATTTCTATTTCCAACATTTAGCACAGTAATTGGCGCACAGTCAGCATTTAATAAATGCATGCTACCATCATGACCACTACTTTTAACATGTAATTTGTCGTAACTTTTTAGTCCCTCCTAAATCTCTCTCAGTTTTATTTCTTCCTCAATTCCTCTAACACTTCTCTTTTTTTTTCAGCTGGAGTTAGTATATTCTCTCTTCTGGTTTCCCTTTTAAATTTGTGCATTATTTCATAAAAAGTCTTTCTGATTTTTTTCATATGCTATATTAATTATCTTATGTTACATTATTATGCCATATTTTTTAACCATTCTGTTAGATATGTAGTTGTTTCCAGGGCTTTTTGTGATTGCATATAATGTGGCTATAGAAAAAACTTTCATCAGAGAGCCTTTTTTCTCTTCTTGTTGTTTTTTAAATATTCTTAGGATGTATTCACAACAATAATTGAGTCATAGGGTTGTATATGAGCTAGTACATCTAATTTATTCAAATCTCCTGCCAGATAACTTTAACAACTTTCTAAAAACATCTTAGCCCTTGTCAGATGCATTCTTTATCTAAACAAGAACCCATCATTTCTATATCTTAAGCCTTGACCCAGAAATCCAAGTCCCATCCTAAGATATTCTCTTGACAGCCCACTGCACACTTCAGAAATCCATCTTTGCCTTATGAGGCCCTTACCTTTAATTGGTCTAAGTGATGAAAACATCACTTGGGCCCCTGAAGTCTTTAGTTTCTTGCCCAGGACTTCATAAAACCTTGCAATGCAAAAGAAGGTAATGGTTATCTAGTTAGGACCACTAAGTTCAGTGAACAATTAAATAGATTTTTGTTCCTTAATGAAATTACTGATTGTTGGACTTCTCTTGTTAAGTTGACTGGCTATTTGGCTAAACATAAACATGACCTTAATTTTCCTTGTCTGCCTTCAAAAAGTACTAATAAGCAATAGAACAGCAGAGTGGATAACAAGAGAAAGCATCAGAATGAAAACTTTGATATCACTAAAACAGAATCATCCACACCTGGTCAATCGAACTACTGCTAGGCTCTGGAGTAAGGATTTTTGCTTCTACTCATCCACTGTCACTCCAACTCAAGGCTGTCAAGAATAGAAGACAGCTGGGAGGGAAAGGGATTGGGCATCTAAACTGATGATTATAACATGATGGCAAATGCAAGTAATGCATAGGAGAGATCCAAACAAAGTGCTATGAGAAATTTCAGAAGCAAGAGTCCCTCTTTAGGTCTTTACACAGAGATAGGGTGCCTTTTCTGGATGACAATGACAAGGGGAGATCAAACAGAGAAGGTTTCATAAAAGACAGGACATCTAAGTTGGGTTTTAAGGGGAAGGAAAATTTTCAATAACTGGGGGTGGGGGATGGGAAATAGGGAGAGGGTCCTTTCTTGGTACCTGGGAACAAAGGCCAAATTCAATTTACCAAACATTTATTATCTACTATGTACCAGACACTCATCTTCATTATCAAGAATTCTAAAATAGGATGGTCACTTCTTTCCCATAATAATATCTACCATTTAAATAGTACTTTAAAGTCTGTGAAAAACTTAATATACATTATCTCACTGGAATCTGACAGCAACCTTATGAAGAAGGTACCTTGAAGTTCATTCTTCTTTCCAAAGAGGATCAATGGCATCATGAGGTGATGTCTTGGTTTGCGCATGAATTGGGCTTACGTGAGACAGAGTTGTACAAAGCTGTCAGCCTCATTCTTTCTTCCAGTCATTAAAGTCCAGTGGCAAAACAAAAGTCAGGACACCTGGCAGTGGCCCACGCTGTAATGGATGACCTTGGCATCTTTGATGAATGACTGATCCCTAAGCACAGCACCTGCTTCAGTTACCTTTATGGCAATTGGAGCAAATTATTCTCATCTACCCATTCTGCCAGGGAAATCTGAGGAAGGTACCAAAGTTATTATTATAACCATTTTCCAGATGAAGAAACTGAGACTCAGAAGTTAAGAGACCTACTCAGCTAATCATTGGAAGACATAATTTATGAGATCATAGACGTAGAGTCAGAAGTTTCTTGAAGGCCAAGGGATCCAAATCTCTCATTTTACTGATGAGGGAACTGAGACTCAAAAAGGTCCAATGACTTGCCCAATACATCTAGCAAGTGTCTAAAGTAGGATTTGAACCTGTGTCTTCCTGAATCCAGGTGCAGTCCTCTTTCCACTCTACCATTTTGCCTTTTATGACCTCATAGTGACCCAGGACATGGACTGAAGTTATTGGGGGGCAGGAAGAGTTGTGAAAAGCTAAAAGAGTTTTTCAGAAAGCCTAGAGGCTCTAAGAGTAACAGGAAGCTGATCAAAGAATGAGCTGGTTCATCATAGGACTGGGGGAAGGGCCTCCCAGAAAGTCCTTAAGAACTAGGACAGAGGAAATGAAAAATAAAAGAAGGATTAAGGCTAGCCAGCATGAGTAATACAAAAAATCTGGAAAGACCTTTATGAAATAAAAGTTTTAGACCAGATCTTTGATTTCATTGCTATAGGAAATTTTCATGAGGAAACTCCTCACCTTCTTCTCAATAAACTTCAATAATTTTAAATTACCTTCAGGATCAAACATATTCTCTGTTTGTCATTTAGAGCTCTTCCCAACCTGACCCCATCTTACTTTTCTAGCATCCATGCACATTATTCCCCTCCACAAACTCTACTGGCTAGCCTCACTAACTTACTTGGTCACTTACTGACACATAACATTCCAGTCTCAGTGTCTTTGCAGTGGCTGACCCCCAGGCCTGGAATGTTCTTCTTCCTCATCTCCAACCCTTGGAATCCCTGAATTATTTTTTCCTTTCTCCTAGATTCAGTTAAGGCCTTCCTTCTACCTACTCTACCCAGCTGCTAGTTTCTTCGTTTCCAGTTACCTTCTGACCTTTTCCTATTTGTTTTATTTGTACAGGGTGATCCAAAAGTCAGTGCAGGAGTCCTGTGAATCCTGCTTCTTCTGAGGTCTGACTCTGCCCTCCTCTGCTGGAGTGGAGGACTGTAGGCCAAAGTATAACTGTCCCTACCTGGTGAGCATGATTGATGGTACTGGAACTACCATGTGAGATGACAGAGGCAACCACAAAAATTCTAGCTCATCATATCAGGGTCTGGCTTCCCCTTCCTGGAAGTTGTCATTTCTCCAATGAAGGCAATTCCTCCTGCTGCCATTGAAGGACCCAGGAACTGCTGGCACTTCAGAACCACAAAGATGAGGCATATCCATTTCAGGATATGCTTGTATAAAGACACAAAGAAAAACAACGTGACACGAAGCCAGAAACTTCTCCAGTCTGCTATGTATGTTCCCTCTGCCACGTGCAAGCAGCAGTCATTATTTCTAGGTTCAAAAAAGGGCACCTGAGACTGAATTCTGCAAGAGTACTTCATTAGAAGCGACAGACAGAAACAGAGAGAGACAGAGAGAGAAACAGAGATGGAAACAGAGAGACCAAGACAGAGACAGACAGAGAAAATCAGAGAGAGAGAGAGAGAGAGAGAGAGAGAGAGAGAGAGAGAGTCTACAATATATGTGTTGTGGCTAAAAGTAGGAAAGGGGGAGGGATTAAGCATTTATATAGTATATACTATAAGCCAGACACCATGACACTTTTACAAATATTATTTGAGACTCACAACAACCTTGGGAGGTAAGTGCTATTATTATCCTCATTTTTCAGTTGAGGAGACTGAGGCAAACAGAGGTTAAGTTACTTGCCCTGTCACATAGCTAATAATATCTAATGCCAGATTTAAATTTGAGTCTTCCCGACTCTTGGTTAAACAATCTAACTATTCTGCCATCAGCTGTCTCATTGTGGAAACTTCTTAAACTAATATAATACCCCTGTCGGTAGCAAATTAACTAGGGTTCAATTGACACATTTGCCCATAGACCTAATTCCAGAAATGTCTTTTGGTTCTGAGGGAGAATGAAGCATTGTCTTTTCAAGTGTCTCCCTGAATGGCTTGTGCCAAAGAATCACAACAAAGTCCATGTTGGTACCATTCCAGTTGACCTCTCAAATGTCAGTTTTTTAGAAAATCTCAAAAAGGTCCTTCAGCACAGTTGTTAGACTATCCTAAAATTCCAGTGATCTGCTTTGGCTTGCATTTTTGCCTGTTTGGGTCTCTCCATCTCCATTGTCATTTTGAAAGAATCACTCAAAACCAAACAATTCTTTCCCCATTCACACATAACTACTTTCTTAAAACTAGGAGGTACTTCTTTCAGGAGTCTTCCTTTAAAGGAAATTGGGTGGTGATGACCATTAGTAACACAAAGTATCCTTTTCCACCAAGGCCCAAGCACATCCCTTTCTTCTTTATTTGTCCTTTTCTAATGAGGAGAAAATAAATTTTAATCACACAATACATCCCCCCCAAAAAATTTCAATTCCTCCTGGCTCCTGGGTGCTTTGTAGATAAAAAGTTCTGAATAAATCACTAGTAGAACCTGTTAAATTACCAGGTTGTAAGGCCCCCAAAAATCCACTGCTGTTCATAAAAGATGATTTGCTACAATTATCTCCTAGATACAGTTCTTAAGGACACATTTGCCTTTGTCTGTCTTAATTAATGACCACAGTTTACTCCCCAATATGGGGAGGAGGAGGGGAGGTGGCAGTATCTCATAGTAAACAACCATCATCTTTAGAGACACTGTCAAAAGCACTACCAGAAACGTGAAGTCTCACCGTCTTCTGCATTGCTCATCTCCCACCTCAACAATGTGAGAAATGATTATTTCTTTTTTGTATTAATATTTATTAATACAAATTAATTCATTAATTCAATCAGAAACAAGGTTTTCCCCCTTTTCTACCTCCAAAAATCAAGCAGCATGGGAAATCTTTCTGAAATACCAGACAGAGTTACTCAGATCTAATCAAAGAGGGTAAAAGAAATTCTAAGTTTTGGTTAATGGGTTCATTCCTGCTCATTGTTTCTTCAGACAGGTCTGGGAGAATGTAGGTCTTCCCTTTTGTTAGACAGATGATATGGAAAGTGATAAATCTCTTTGACCAAGATTTGGTTGATCCAAGTCATGTACCCCAAGACCCTCAGTGGATTATAGCCCAGCCTCTCATTGTGATACTCATTTTTTTTTCATTAATTGTTAACCAATCAAAGTTGATTGCTACCTTCAGGAATACCTGCTTTTCCAAGGGCATAAAAACTGAACCCACCACCATTAGGGGTCTTTGATCTAAGAGAAATTGCCAAATGACCATCCTTTTGTTAATAAACTTGGTGGCCTTATTAATAGAATGATTAAATTACCCCCAAATTATGTCTCTTGAACCTTTTTTTAACACCACAACAAGTTTATTCTGTCCCAATTTTTGTAAGCTGAACTTGATTTAAGATAGAGCCCTGATAGTTTATGTTCAACACAGGAGTGAAATGAGACACTCAGGTCATTCAAAAGTTAACAAAAGATTTACCTAGAGAGAAGAGGAAACCATTCAAAAGAAAATGCACTAAGGACAGTCCAAACTGATTTAGAGGATCAAAGTTTCCCTGAGTTGCCCCATGTAGTCCACCAGCCAAACATCAGAGCATTCCTGGAGCTCTTTATGAATGCCTTGTATTCCAATGACTAAGAGGTGATGTCAACAGCCTGAGGATTTAGTCTCAAGCTAATCAAATCTCAAGTATGGTTTCAATACCTTTAAAAATATAACTTACATGGGAGTTTGGGGTTGGGATATTACTTCCATTACTCCCATCATATCTAGCTCCATACCAGGAAACCGAGTCACTTCCATTTGAACTGTCTTAGGAAGAGTCTAAGGATAAGATACCAGACACTGAGGTCCTTTTTGGAACTAAACTGCAAAGCATTCAGACTCTGCTGCAAAGAGTGAAACTCTGAGGACTGGCCACATTGTTCAAATGCCAAACAAAAGCTTGCCACACAAAACAAGCACTCACGTGGTGGTCAGAAGAAGCCATGCAAGAGCACTCTCAAGGTCTCTCTTGAGAACTTTATAATTGATTGCATAAAATAGGAGACACTGACACAGGACCACACAGCTTGGCATGCCCTCTTCAGAAAAGGTGTTGTACTCTATGAACAAAGCAGAATTTGAAACAGCTCAAAAGAGATGAGTAAAGTTAGAGAATCCAGCCCAAATGTTCACATATACTACTTGTGCCTGACCTGTGGTAGAGCATTCCAAGCTTATATTTGATCAGCCACAGGCAGACACACTGTAATCTGAATCTAACACAGTGATGTCATTTTGGTCCTCTTCAAGAATGGACAACACCACCTAGGTGCCTAGTAAGACTTGCAAAATTAACATTCACAGGCCCAAATGTTGGCATTTTCTTCCTTCATTAGCCCCCTCCCTTATTATCTGGCCCCAAGGAGTAGAGCAAGAGAAGAAAGAAGAGAAATTAAGAGAATTCAAAGTAGGACTATAATAAAGGTAGAAAGCTTGAATACATACAAATTATTGAATTGGACAATACAAAAATTAACAGGACCTCAGTTGATGAGTTTACTTCATTAGTATGTATTGTTTCTCTTAGCTCAATTTTGTCTTTAACCAAGACACACTTTTAAAGCAAAAATAATGACATTTATTTAGCACATTAAAGTTTGCAGAATGTCTTACCTACTTACGTCACTTTAGCCTCACATATGCACACACGGGAGTTATTATTCCCCTTTTACAGATGAGGGACTGAGGGTCAGAGAGGTTAGGTTGCTTTCATAGAGTCACACAGTAAGTATCAGAGGTGGAATAAGAATTAAGGCCTTCCTGATTTTAGTTCCCTGGGCAAGTCACTTAACCCTGTTTGCCTCAGTTTCCCTATCTGTAAATTGAGCTAGAGAGAAAAAGGAAACCACTCTAATACCTTTGCCAAGATAACCCCAAATGGGGTCACAAAGAGTCAAACACAAGTGAAATGACTGAACAACAATAATGACTTTAGTTCCAATACTCTACTCACTATACCAAGTCACTCCCCGAAATTAAGTCTTCCTTGAGCTATAGCATCAATGAGTATCCACTCTGAGCTCTCAAAATCTGACAATAGAGTAAAATTGCCCAGGAGTAGGTTGGATTGCAGAAGGAAGGCAATCATGGATTAAGAATTTTTAAAATAA
Source organism: Gymnobelideus leadbeateri (assembly GCA_011680675.1). Classification (NCBI taxonomy): domain Eukaryota; kingdom Metazoa; phylum Chordata; class Mammalia; order Diprotodontia; family Petauridae; genus Gymnobelideus; species Gymnobelideus leadbeateri. Next base: position 14,764 of record WOXC01000887.1, read on the forward strand.
CTAATCTGAAAAATAGAATGCTCAAGGGCTAGTTACACACACACACACACACACACACACACACACACACACACACACACACACACACATACACACACAGTTTTTATCTGCATAAAATCCTTCCCTCCTCTTGTCTTCCCCTTTGTTTGCTTCTGGCTCTCTCTTTCTGCTCTGAATAAATGACCACATATAACCCAGAATCAATGGAGTGAGCTATTTAAACATGAAATTGAGCGAGGGGTTTGTGGCGCAGGGGAAGTGTCGATGAAAGGGGTAATTCATTTCCAGGCATAGTAACTCCTTGGCAGACTCTGACTGGCATGCATAGGAGATGCTGCTGAGGAGAAATTAGCTCATTATTTGTCTGAGTAGCTGACCTAGAACAACCATTCATTCCCAAGCTCCATCTGAGACATTACCATCACCCCAAATATGGCTAACTTCCTCAGAGCAGCATGTTTCCAAAGGGACTCAAGGAATTGCCTTCAGTGTCTCTAATAGCCTAGCATCCTGCTCTTCCCTCAACATGACTTGTCTATAAACACCAGAAGCTTTTCTACTAAGAGAAAGGAAAACAAGCCCAGATGACTGGGCCTAGTAAATGAGGTGTCAGAGACAAAAAATAATAATAATAATAATAAAAGACTTTTCTTCTCATCAGAAACCTTTGTGATGGAGACATTGGGAAAGAAGTTTGAATAACCGGGTTCAATGTCAGTGTGAGGAGCTGGTGTCAGTTAGAAAATTGGGGGTGGGATTGAGGAGGAAAAGATTTCCAGGACCTGAAGAATCAGTTCTTCCCTTTCACTCTCACCTCTCTATCAAGGAGAATCTGCAGCTGAGTTTCTGCCTTGTTCTCTGAACCCCAGTCTTTTTAGTAGTGAAATATAGAAAACAGTAAAGATTAGGTATTTAAAGCTTCTGGTATTTCTCATTTGGGATCTCTAGTATCTTAAATCTAAACCAGTGTTCTCTATAGTGGAAATCATGAACAATATCCTTAGGATATTACAATTCCCCTCCCCCTCTTTCTTTTGTTCTGTATGAACATTCAATCAACAATCATTTAATAATCTAGCTATGTGACCCTGAGCAAGTCGATTAATGTCTGTGTACCTCAGTTTCCTCATTTGTAAAACAGGTATAAAAATAGTACCTGCCTTCTAAGGATGTCATAAGGTTAAGATTAGATAACATTTGTATAGTGCCTCACAAATCTTTTTCTTTATTATTTTTAAAAAAATTTTTTGCACCTCACAAGTCTTAAAGTGCTATATAAATTTTAGCTATCATTATTATTGCTAATAAGTGCATACAATGTGCCAAGCATTGTGCTAGGCATGAAAGCTACAAAGACAAATGTGAAAGAGTTCCTGCCCTCAGGGAGCTTACAATCTACCAGGGAGAGACAAACATGTACATAAACATAAATACAAAATAGTCCTAGGGTCATTTGGTAGGGGATGAGAGTAGAGGAGACACTAGCCCTAGTGAACATTCCAGCATCTCCTATAATTTTCTACCTGGATGTCTCCTCAGCATCTCAAACTCAACTCTAAAATAGATGTCCCAAATCTTTTACTCCAAACTCATCCTTACTTTGAAATTCGCTATTTCCGTCAAGAGCACCACCATCCTTCCAGTCATTCAGGTTTGAAACCTGGGATTCATCCTCTATTTTTCTCTCTTCTTTACCTTCCATGTCCAATTATTTGCCAGGTTTTGTTAATTCTACCTTCAAATTATCTCTCTCACCAATCTCCTATCCACCATACTAGTTCAAACCTTCCTCACCTCTCACCTCAACTAATACAAAAATCTAATTGGTCTCTCTACCTACAGTCTCTCCCCTCTCCAGCTCAACCTCTACATAAATGGCATGCTGAGATTTCTAAAACACAGATCTGACCATGTCCCTCCCATACTCAAGAAACTTCAGTGGCAACACATTTCCTTTAGGATAAATTGCCAAGTTTTCTGGAATTTAATCTTCTCACAATATGGTTCCAACCTAGCTTTCTTTTCTTTTTTTTTAAGCATCATCATTTTGTTTTTTTTTTATTTAATAGCAATTTTTTTCCAATTACATGTAAAGATAAATTTTCAACATTCATCTTTTATAAAATTTTGAGTTCTAACTTTTTCTCCTTTCCTCCCTCCCCTCCAAGACAGCAAGCAATCTGGTTTAGGTTATACATATGCAATTAAATAAAACATATTTCCACATTAGGCATGTGGTAAAAGAAGAAACAGAACAAAAGGGGAAAAAACATGAAAAAAAGTGAAAACAGTATGCTTTGATCTGTCCTCAGATTCCATTCGTTCTTTCCCTGGATGTCCAACCTATCTTTCCAGACTGAGTTCATATTACTCTTCCTCATTCACTCTGTGGTTCAGTCTAACTGGTCCATTTACTATTCTCTGAACCTAGCATTTTTTTCTACAGGCTAACCCCCATACTCTTTCTCCCCATATCTGCTTCTGAGAATTCCTAGCTTACTTCAAGATTTAGCTAAAGTGTCACTTACCAAAAGAGGACTTTCCTGATACCTTGGTCACTAGTACTCATCACCTCCAACCCCTGAAATTACTTTGAATTAATTTTGTATTTACTTCTCTGTGTATATGTTCCCTTTCCCCCACCTCAAGTAAAATGTAAGCTCTTGGAGGGTAGGGATTCTCATTTTTGTCTTAGCATCCTGGTATTTACCACCAGGCTTGGCACCTAGTAGACATAATAATTGTTTTGCATTTAATAGACCAATAGGTTTTTTATCTTCTCTGGAGCAAGGGAGTGAAGCATCAAGGGGTTATCAATTCCAGAAGCTTTTTCTTATGGCTTTGCATCTTAGGGATCTTCCAGTCTACTTGACCTTGCTCCTGCCATAGCTGCTGATGTAAGTTGAGTCATAAAATCTGAGTCGGAAGGACCTCAATAGTCATAGGAGTATAGAATAAAAACTGAAAGCTGTTAGGATTCTTGGAGGTCATTGTCATCAGGCTTAACCTGACGTAAAGTAAGGGAATACCCATCAGATAGAGAATGGCTGAGCAAAATGTTGTTAGATGACTATGACAGAAAACTATTATGTTATAATACATAAGTCAATATTTGATTTAAAAAAGTCATGGAAAGACTTGTTTGAACTAATGCCAAGTGGAGTAAGCAGAACCAGAAGAACTATTTATACTATAACATCAATCTTGTAAAAACAAGTAATTTTGAAGAATTTTATAAACTGATAATGAAATGAGCTAAATAAAAAGAACCTATTCATAACAACCATGATCAATTCAATGACTATCGATGATTCCAGAGAACTAATGATAAAGCACGTTATCCCCTTCTTGACAAAGAAGTGATAGATTTAGGGTACAGAATGAGACTTTTTTTTTAACATAGCCAATGAAAGAATTTGATTTTCTTTTTTTTCCCCTAGTGCATGGGAAGAAAGAGTGAGAAAATAAAATTTTTATTAAAAACATTTTAATATTCCTTTAAAAAATTTAATCTTCTCCTTTAATAGGAAAATGAAGGAATGGAGGCCAAGGGGTTAAGCAACTTGCCCAAGGTCAAATGGAAAATAAGTGGTTCAGTTAGGTCCTCCAATTTACTCTCTAATTGAAGCCTGACTATAATAGCTATAATATTTAACACAGTTGGAACCATATTCCACTAAAGATCTCAAGAGATAGAGAATTTACTATAGACTAAGGATTAATGATGGAGACTGTATAATAATAATAACAGCCAATATTTATATTACATTTTAATGTTTGCAGAATGCTTTACATGTATTATTTCATTTCATCCTTATAACAACTCTGTAAGAGAGATGCTATTGTTATTTCCATCTTACAGATGATTAAACTGAGACTAAGATAAGTTAAGTGACTTTCCCAGGGCCACACAGCTAGTATCTGCAGCAAGATTTGGACTCAGGCCTATCTGACTCTAATTATAGAGAGAATTCCTATTCACATATAGATGAGACCAAATGACTTCTGGGGCCCTTTCCATTCTATTCACTACCCCCCAAGAAATAAGAAAATGACAAAAATTTAAGAAAATGACAATTGGAAGACTTTCAGAGAATAGGCATGACATCTTCACAGACAAAACCCAATGAATGTCCAAATTATAACCAACCATTATTAATATGACTAGAAGAGACCCCTCTCCTCAACTCACTCAACCACCCTCCCCAGCCCAATAGTTGGCACACTTCAATTCCATAAATGGTACTTTTAAGGAGCTTGGCAAGTATTTCTGCTCACACCACCTAGGAAATCTGTCTGCCAGGAGCTGCTAATGTCTAGGCCCTTACCAACACAGCATTCTCTTACAAAACTGTGTTGCTGACATGGAAAACACTGGCTCACTATACCAAAACAGAAAGACCCATAAGGTTTCATGATATATAGTTAACTCTTTCAATTCCCTTGAAGGATGTTCCAGAACAAGGGAGGTGGTGGCTATACTGCCTTCTGCTCTGGTCAGACCACAGCTGGAGGATCATGCTCATTTACAGGTTCCATATTTTGGGAAGGACATTGGCAAACTGGGGCTAGTCCAAAGAAGGCAGACCAAGATGGTAAGAATATAGGAGTCCATACCATAAAGATTACTTAAAGAAACTAGGGGCTACAAATGCTATAAAATTGTGCATATCCTTTGATCTAGCAATACCACTGCTAGGTCTATATCCCAAAGACATTAAAAAAGGGGAGGGGAAGAACCTACCTGTAAAAAAATATTTTAGCAGCTTTTTTTTGTGGTGGCTAAGAATTGGAAATCAAAGGGATGTCCATCAATTGGAGAATGGCTAAACAAGCTATGGTATATGAATCTGATGGAATGTTACTGTAAATGACAAGCAGGATGATTTCAGAAAAACCTAGAAAGTCTTACACGAACTGACATGAAGTGAAGAGAGCAGAACCAGGAAAACATTATACTCAGTAACAGCAATATTTTACAATGAAAAATTGTGAATGACTTTGCTATTCTCAGCAATATAATAATCCAAGACAAGCACAGAGAACTAATGATGAAGTATACTATCCACCTCCAGAGGAAGAACTGAAATTGAATACAGACTGAAGCAGGTCATTTTTCACTCTCTTTCTTTCATTCTTTTTAAAAATTTGAGTCTTTTTTTTAAAAGCAATTAGGGTTAAGTAACTTGCTCAAGGTTACAGGCTAGTTAATTATTTATGTGTGGGTGCTAATTTTCTGAGGCTGGAACCAATCCTGGGTCCTCCCGACTCCGGGGCCAGCGCCCTTACTCACTGCGCCACCTAGCCGCCCCAAATTTGAGTCTTCTTATACAAAATTACTCTTATGGAAATGCACATGTATGACCTGCATCTGATTGCTTGCTCTTTCAGGCATAGGGGAGGGGAGAAAGGGAGACATGGGTAGAATTTAGAACTCAAAACTTTAAAAAAGTTTTAAAAATTGTTTTAACATATAATTGGGGAAAAGTAAAATTGTAAAATATTTTTAAAGAAACTGGGGGCTATTGATCTAGAAAAGATTGGGGATAAGTGATTTGCTTATGGTCACAAAGTGAATAAGTGTCACAAGGAGGATTAAAACCCAGGTCTTCCTGATTCAAAGCCCAGCACCCTATCCAAACTTCCCCATCACCAGATATCTTCAAGTCAAATGGAATGATCATTTTACAGGGTTGCTGAAGAGGGAATCCCTATTCAGGTACAGATTGGACTAAATGGCCTCTGAGGTCCCATGAGATTCCATGATTTGGGTCCTATTCAACTTTTCCACATATGAAAATTATTTGAGAACTATCTTTGGTTAAAAATAAGTGAATGAGAAATAAGAAAACCAAGGTGATACCTATCTAATTTTTCTTGAGCCATGGCAGACTGATGGAATCTAGGAGAGTGTGAACTTTCTACATGATGATTGGTGATGTCAACCTCAAGGTGGAGAGTTGGGATTCCATCACATACACATATGATCCAGCACAGGCTAAAATTCCACGTAATCTACACCACCCCTACTGAAACTCAGAGATATGCCAGTGAGCTACATGTTGCAAATCCTTTGAAGGCTACTGATCCATAGTAAGAGGGAGGCCCTGCTTACATCAGCATAAAGCCAACTTAAAAAAAATTTTTTTTTTGCTTTTTGGAGGGCAATTGGGGTTAAGTAACTTGTCCAAGGTCACACGGCTAGTAAGTGTGTTAAGTGTCTGAGGTCGGATCTGAACTCATGTCCTTCTGACTCCAGGGCCGGCACCCTACTCACTGTGCCACCTAGCTGCCCCTTAACTTAAAAATTTTAACACAAAACTAGTGCAGCTAAAATTAGAAGGAAAACATCTAAAAAAGTACTTTAAAAATAAGTTTCTCTGATAAAGGTGCCATTTCCAGGATAAATAGAGAGTCGATTCAAACTTACAAGTGTACAAACCATTCCCCAATTGATAAATAATCAAAAAATGTGAACAGGAAGTTCTCAAGGAAGAAACCTCAGTCGTATTTTTAAAAATGCACCAAAACTCTAATAATTAGAGAAATACAAATTAAAGCAATCTATCAAATCAGCATAGTTGACAAGAAAGGAAAATTACTATTGTAGTTGTGTGTATTATTTTCCTAGCTTACTTACTTCATTGTGCATTAATTCATATGTCTTCTCATGCTTCTCTGAATTCATCATCTTCATTGTTTCTTACAGCACAGTAATATTCCATTATATTCATGCACCATCGTTTGTTTAGCCATTCTTCATTCAGAGGGCATCTACTTTGTTTCCAGTACTTTGCTATTACAAAACATCCTGCTATAAATATTTTTGTGTATATGGGACCTTTCTTTTTTGTTATAATTTCATTATAATTGCTTCTCTGGGTTAAAAATTCACTCCCTAAATACAGCTGTGAAAGATATGAGTTGCTTCTCAATTTTTTTTTATTGTATGATCTTTAATATAAAATCATGGGCTTCTAGGTCATATTGTTGAGCACAACTCCACCCTCCCCTTCCCCTAATTGATCTGTAAGCAGGCAACTTCACCCTTTCTCTCCCCTAATTGACCTGTGGGCAGGAGTTTCAGCCTAGGGTAAAATCCCTGCTCTATTCTTTTCCTTGCTTCCCCCCCCCCCACCTCCCTACCAGGTGTTCCCCATCTCCACCCATTCTGGGTTCCCTGTCCCTCAGCCTAGGGTACACTTCATGCTGGCAGGAAATTCAAATGTACACTGACCAATCACTGACTGTAGTTTTGACTTATATAACCTGGCTATTGAATCTCTTTAAAAACCAGCACATTGTCTGTGCCAGCACTGTTTGATTTGGGTAACCATGTAACCCTGGCAGTCCCCCAGGAATAATAAAATCCACTTCCAAATTTTAATCTAGGGGATCTTCTGTCTCACTCAATTATGCTCTTCAATATGAGCAACAAGATGATGGACTAGACATTTTCTCTGATCACCATGACTTCTAGAACCTCTTGAAAATTATATTATATGACAAAGATAAAACAAATTATGCTGTTTCCATGACACCCACAATCCAAAAAAAAGGTAAAAATAAATCCCCCAAACTTAGGAATTGGTGCTTACTGACCCAGAGCTCACTCAGCACCCCTTCCGCACCTCACACACTACAATAGCAGACCCCAAAATGGGACACAGGCTTACATTACAACCTACCGCTATAACTGGTTCCCCCTCCTTCTTTCTAGTATCATGGAGACCCAGATTGCAGGCTATGGAAGTTTTCTTGGACTTCAACAGCAGTTTGGCTACAGCCCTTCAGGACCAAAAGCTTGTTTGGAGGTATAACCCAGAAGCATTGGTGCCAGTGCTGGGCCAGAGAACTGAGGAATAGAGGAAATAGGACAGGTCATCAAGATGGGACACTGCATGTGGGGTGCTGTGCAGGACTCCACCAATGTGACAGAAAGAGCTGGGCCATTTCTGACCATCCAAAAGTCAGCTGGGACAGAGAACCAGGTTGGTGAATTCTGAATTTCCCAGTGTGGGAGGAGGTTTAGATGCTTTGAAATCTAGCACCAAGGAAACCATAATCAGAGGGAAGGGAGTCAGGAAGAGAGTGATAAGGAAAGCAAGGGGGAGGGGGAAAAGACTGAAAGTATCAAAGATTTCAGGAAGAAAAAAATTCAAAGACCTTGAATAAACAGTTGAACCAACAGAAAAAAAAAAACCCAGCAACAGAAGAAAATATGGCCTCCAGATCTAGTAAATTAATTCAGGTATCTATGAATAAATACTGCAAAATAAATGTAAATGCTCTAAGACTGAGACAGAGGACCCTGTGAAATTTGAGAACATGGAACCCCTAAATAGTGTTCCTGAGTAGTTTAAAAAGAGAAATAAGAATTTTGAGAGCAGAATTTTTCTCCTGCATAGCAAAAATAGCGAGTAGATTAGAAAAACTTAAATCTGTAATGACAAGTCTCATCTAAGAAACGAGAGAACAGTAAATTGTGAATGCAAATAATAGAAGTAAAGAACAGCCCAAGAGAAGGGAAACAACATTAAAAGAAAACGTTTACTACGTAAACAAAACATGCTGAACTCAAAGACAGTATGTGCAAAAACAACCTAAGAATCCTACGTCTCCCAGAAGAACACAACAGGACAAAAACCTTCACTATTAAGGTTTATTATTGTTCCCATTTAAATCTATCTTCTGCCTGTGCTCCCTGAATCGATTGATCTATTTGATTACACTGTCCCCTCCCACAAACACTGTATGAAAGCTAGCAGCCCAGGGGAGCTCGGGTTTTCCTCCTTCTGGGGGAAGTACGTTATCCATGGAGGTACAACATTCACTTAGAGAAGTGTCAACTCCCTCCTCCCAGATGGACCCGTCATAAAGACTTATCACCCAAATACACCTCTTCTTCAACAAAAGTGCTTTTCAGTGGAATGCCCTACCCTTTAAATGGAGACCTCCTCCTTTCGTTTCCCAATCTGAATCTCTTCTTTCTGCTGCCTCTCCTGTTCTATTGCAATGAGTGCCTCTTCTTAGTGAGAGAGCATAGGAGTTATCATCCCTTTGTCATTTAGCCATAGACTAGATATGGGCATATCACTGTCCTTCACCTCCCTTCTTCCCACCTTCCCACTAAACAATCCATGTCTTACCAATAACACCCAAAGGAATGCCAGGATTCAGCTTTAAGAAGAAGAATATCGGGGACAAAGTAGCAGTCTTCAAACAAAGGTCTGTCATGGCAGAGGTGGGAGGTGGGGTGGGGGGGAGCAGGAATATTAGGTTTGAGTTCTGCTGGTTTCAAAGGACAGAAGCAAGACCAAAAGATAGAAGTTGTGTTTTGTAATTTTTCAGAGAGTAAAAAGATTCCTAATAATAAGAAGAAACACTTGCTCAGAGACCCAGAACCTAAACTTTACTAATTCCAAACCTTTATAGAATCTTATCTCTCCAAGTCCAGATCAAATGCTACCTGCTCATGAAATTTTCTCTACTTGTATAATGTACAGATCTCCTACCATGGAGGTACCTTGCTTCTGGGGAGCAGCTCCCCTTCCATCCTGCATCCTCCTTAATACATGGATAGGGCTCCTCTTTGATTAGCTGGGTAGCCAAAATAGGCTGTGTCCTTAAAATTGCCAGACTGGGACATTCCCTTTTCTGTTTCATCCAGAGGATGAAAATAATATATAGTTTACCCATAGTCTGGGCACCATGAACTGAAGCAGGAAGGAAGGATACTCTACTTCCCTTTCTCTTTTTATCCCATGGCTCCAAGAAATGGGTCTGGGGTCTCTGATTACTTTTTGTTTGCTTGCTTCATTTGCCCTTCTCAGTTTCAGGTGCAAGGAGCAATCCCTACTGGACTTGGAAGTCAGAACTAGCCAACTTGGAATCAAGCATTCCAGTTTGAATATTGCAGACAGCCAGCCCCCACAAGAAAACCCTGAGAAGTCAGTGTTCCTGGAATTTGAGCCCAAAGGGGGTTTTAGTCTTGGAATGTGGGACTATGCTATATAGGAACCAGGCTGAACTATGAAGCTAATCCCCTTCCCCTCCCCAGAGACAGAGGTGGTATGGGAGTGTTGAAAGTAGATTTTTGGCAGAACATAACTGACTCCATTTGTTCGGCATTTGCAATTATTTTTAAATACACAATATCTCAACACATACTAAATGTTTCCTTCAATATCTCCTTTCCCCCTAACCATTCTACTACTACAGAAGTAAGCTCAAAGGATCTCAATAGCACAAGGGAAATAGCCCCCTTCTCTTTAGTCTATCTAATAAAACACATAATAGAAGTTTAACAGATGCTGACTAATTGTAGTGGCAACCACACTGGTATACCCATCATGGCTGCTAGCACAAGTTCTTAGAGCTGCTTTACTAGGAAAGATAGCTGTTTAAAGGGTCAGCAATCTTTTTTACTTATTCACTAGTTCAGGGAAAAATAAAGACCAACAGACAGGGCTCTGACTGTCTGAATCAACTATATATACACTTAACATACATCCCTAGATCGAGAGACCTTTTACATCTGAGCAGTCAGGGAACTCTGAACATATGGCCAGGGAATCACGAGATCCTTCTCATAAACAAGCCTCCAAAGCAAACTACCAACTCAGAGTATTTATACTCTTCTCAGAGCTATAAATTATCATAATCCTCATGACTCAGTGCCTAATTAGAAATTGGCAAACGGTGTGAAAGCCTTCCTACAAGCAAGCCTCCGTTAAGCAAGCTTCCCTTAATGGGCTCCACATGAGGCTTATTCATGGGTAGGGAAGATCTTATATTCCATTAACATTACACTGATAAAGAAGGTACTATTTTCTTTGGTCTAGTGCAAATAGTTAACAAGGACATATTCTTTCTTTTATAACAATTTAAGCATTGTCTTTTTTGTTGTAATAAGAATCTTTTCCTGCCTATCAACTGTACCTGCTCTTACCAAATTGCTTTAACCCATCTTCTCTTTTGTTCTCTCTCTGGCTCATGTAACTTTAGAAGGAAAAAAAAATATATATGTATGTATCATGTTCCTGTGTATGTATATATGTATGTGTCATTTGCCAAGTTTGCACACACACATTTGTGTCACATTCTTGAAGGAAGAAATTGCACTTTGCCATCTTTCTATACCCTGTACTGGCTTATTTGGGCAACAGCTAATAGGGACCCTGGACATTCTCACAATAGGAGGCAGGGTGGGAAATTATGCCCCATGTGTTGGAGATGTTTGTATATTTGCTAATATACCTTTGAAGTAAATATTCCTTTGTAAGAGTTGCACTGACCATTAAGTGTTTAAATGGAACTGGGGTGCAGGAGACCCCTCTTATACTTGAAGGAACACCATCAGTGGGAGCTGAAGCCATTAACAGAGAGCCTAGATACCCTGAACTCTCTAGAATTCCTGGAGAACCCTAGGGGTAGAGTGAAATAGAACATCTCTGACCTTCAAGCACTTGGGGTCTGGCTAGTCATTGTTATACTTACCTTGATCTTTCCCTGATCTGAACTTCATTTCTTTTAATCCATTATCACTTCTGCTAGAATGCATTTCTGAGATAGTAGTAGAGAAGGAACTGGCCTTAGAGTCAGGGAGAGATTGGTTCCAATTTTGCCTTTGATCTCTGTGCCTCAGAGCTCTAATCAATAAAATGAACTTAATAATTGCTACCTGCCCACCTCTCCAAGGAGTAAGGCCTTATTGACTACCAAAGCTTCAAGTGAAGGTAGCCTAGAGAAGCCTAACTGTATTTAATTGGAACTAATTATAGAGTAATTGAGTAGCCCATGGGAATAACTCTGACCAGAGAGCTGGGAAATTCATTTTCTATTAAAACTTTTGCTGTGGCTCACAGTATAAAGCCAGGGACAAATCAAATAATCTCTCTGGGTTTTAGTCATGTCTCATGTGTGAAATGAGAATAATTTTGCATAGGGGAAATAGTTCTGGCTGTGGAGTTATATGATCTGAACTGGTGTAATATAGTGGAAAGACTCAATTCTGATTCAGAAAGCCTGGGTCTGAATTAGGCTCTGCCACTTTACTATGTAACCTTTCCTAGGTCTCAGATATCTAATTTCTAAAATGAGGGTGTGACCTCTAAATCCCCTCCAAGCTCTAAAGCTATGATTCTATAATATGTTTTAGGTATGTGGTGGAAGTCAAACTGAAATGGTCAGCAGCACTGAGATTTGTAGCATTGTCTAAGAGAACCTGCCTACCAAGAGTTAGGCAGGAAATGAGACAGGAAGCAGCTAGCTGACTATTCATCCAAACCTCAGTAGCTGAAATATCCACATTATTTGTCCCTCCTCAGTGGGTCTCTATCCCAGATATGAAAACTTCTATACCAGACTATAGAAATTCGATACTATCTCTTAGAAATAAAAACTGGGGGGAAATTTGGAACTAAAAATCTTGTGGAAGTTAATGTTGAAAACTAAAAATAAATTGATAATTAATTTTTAAAAAATTAATAAAGAAAGGAAGGGGGATGGCTAGGTGGTGTAGTGAATAGAGCACCAGCCCTGGAGTCAGGAGAACCTGAGTTCAAATCTGGCCTCAGACACTTAATACAAAAGTAGCCGTGCAGCCTTGGGCAAGTCACTTAACCCCAATTGCCCTATCTTCCCCCCTCCAAAAAAAGCAAAAAATAAAAAAAAAAAGAAAGAAATGAAAACTTGTTCCTGAGGGAAAGAAGGGAGTCCAGTCTGAGAGAGGTAGAAAGAAGGAAATAAATACAACTGATCAGATGTTCATATATGGAGATTTGCAGTTTAATTCTGGTTTCATTATTAGAAAAATATTGAGTTTTTTTTAAAGATATGCTATAGGCACATTTATATTAGCTCCATGTTCACTGTCCTTTTAACTTATGCATCTGGTTGGTAAAAAGCAGTCTAGAGGAACTTGTTGCCACAGAAACCACTCATCTCCTTCTTTAAGGGATAAAACCAGTTTAAGTAATATAGCTGGCAAGGCAGCCTAGGATGCTAATAGAGAAGCAGTAACTGTTAGTTCTGATTACCAAGTCAGGATTGTAGCTGGGAAGGAAACCCCAATGGAGGAGATTCCTTTAAAGGAATCAATTTGCCCAGGGGCAAGAAATGCCCTATTCAACCCCTCCACAGAAGGATTGCTCTTCCAACACCTGTGTTACCTCTGCCATATACAAAGGGCATCATCAGATGAGGAGAAAAGTGAGCTGACAAATACAGTCATAAGATCACCTTCAAAACAGCTCCTTATGTAAAAAAAATTTAAAAACCTGTCAAGAACTTGGAACTTGGGTCTGTGAACTTGCTTTTTTTTTTTTAATATTTTGATATGATTGATTTCCTTTGTAATTCAGTTAGGTGGTACAATGGATAGAGTGGCAGGCCTAGAATCAAAAAGATATGAGTTCTAACCAAGCCTCAGATACTTACTAGCTTTGCAACCCTGGGAAAGTCACTTGCCTCAGTTTCCTCATCTGTAAGAAATTAAAGGAACTAGGTGGGGCAATTGATAGAGTGCTGGGCTTGGAGTCAGGAAGACCTAAGTTCAAATCTGCTCTCAGACACTTCCTAGCTGTGTGACCCTGGGCAAGTCACTTAACCCTGTTTGCCTCTGTTTTCTCATCTGTCAGATGAGTTGGAGAAGGAAATAGCAGAACACTCCAGTACTTTGCCAAGAAAACCCCATATATGGTCATGAAGATTCAGACATTGCTGAAACTACTGAACAAGAAATGAATATAATGAAGATAGTCCCCACCTTCCAGGGTTGCTGTGAGTCTCAAATGAGAAAATAACTGTAAAGCACTTAGCCCCATGCCCAGCCCATAGTAAGCACTATATAAAGATTACCAATTATTTTTAATTCTTTGTTTTTTAATATTTAAAAACATTTTCCTGAGAAGAGTCCATAGACTTCCCCAGACTGTCAGAGGGGTCAATGAGACAAAAAAGGCTAAGGACCCCTAAAAAAGAGAGCATGCTTGAACACCCACTCAGCCATGAGGTGTTTTTGTGTGGACATTCCAAGGACAGAGATCCTTGGGCATCTAGCATCATCTGGAAGCACTTAAGAACCTAGTTGTCTTTATTTCTTGCAGGGGGTTTCCAAAATTAAAGATCCTGTTTCTACTTGTGTTTGAGGGCACAATTGATTTGATGGATGCAACAGTTGTCAGTATAGGGGAAAACAAAAGTCTGGATGTTTGAATGATGGACGGATGCTGTGTCTATATACATAAGCAATCTGACCTTGGTAATGATCATGGTAGTCAAGACAAATGACTTCTCTGATTTTTGGTTAGCTGACCCATTGCAGAGGCCAAATTGGTTATGGTTATATCCTTGATTAGTCTGTAAAGAGTTCTCTTCCATATGTGACAACCAACTTGAGTAGCACTGATGTGTTGAATGTATACCATGGCTTTTCCAAACAAGTTCTATGGGTCATACTCATACTTCTACTCACTGAAGGGAACCTAGCTCCTTAGGAAAGAAGGTTCCAAGGCATATCACACCACCACCTCTTAGCGTTGGATTGGATTTGTATTGGGGTTGGACATTAGGAAACAAAACATCTGCCTAGGCCTGGAAGGGAGAAGAGACCCCTTGACATAGGCTCCTCCAGGAGTCACAGTCATTTCTGTTTCAAATTGAAACGTAGAGGCTCATTTGGGAAAAAACTCAACCCAATTCATTTTGACAAACATTTATTTATTAAGCATCTCTTACATCCTTGGCAATGCAGATACAAAGACGAAAATGAAAATTGTCCCTGCCCTCAAAGAGTGAAGGTGAAGAAGGGGAGACAGCCTGTGCAAAGCTATGGAGACAGGAGCTGGAATTCAGCAAATAGATTAGTTTGGCTAAAACAGCATGAGCAGGAGTAATATGAAGTATCTAGAGATATAAGTTCAAGTCAGATTGGGCAGATAGGTGGTTCAGTGGATAGAGTGCCAGGCCGGAGTGAGGAAGACCTGGATTCAAACCCAGCCTCAGACACTTAGTAGTTGTGTACTAGGCAGTTCACTTAACTATGTTTGCCTCCATTTCCTCATCTGTAAAATGAGCTAGAGAAGGAAATGGCAAACCACTCCAAAATTTTTGCCAAAAAGACCCAAAATAAGGTTGTGAAGAGTCAGACACAACTAAACAAATTAGACCCAATTGTTACTGCTGTTCTTTAGCGAAATTTTTATAAAACCATACTGATTTTCTTTATGGCCCAGAGAATTCAAGAAACATAGGGCTCAGACTATGGCCCTATCAAGTTGCTGGTCCTGATGTTAAACATGCCTGACTCAGGAGAATTCAGGCAGTTGGATAAAGCACCAGGACAAATCATCCCATGTGGCACAGCTGTTGCTGCTGAGGATTATGTAGGTGGGGCTGTTACAATAAGGCTAAAGCCAAAGTAACCTAGTTGTAGGGTCAGCAAACAAGAAAAGTAAGCACTGACTCCAAGGAATGAATTATTAGCCTTTCTTTCCTTGTGAGGCTGCCTTTAAGAAGGACATAAAAGAAGACTGAAGCTTAATCTTCAGTCTGGTGTTTCTAGGCTGACCCATGGAGCAGGCAGCATGGTTGTAATGGAAAGAGGGTTGGAACTCAAGTCAAAATTCCTGGGTTCAGATCCTGGCTCCACCATTTACTGTTTCCATGCCAACGGGCAAGTCCCTAATGGTTCTGAGTGACCTCAGTTTCCCCATTTGTAAAATGAGAAGGTTGGACTAGTGACCTCTGAAGTCCCTTCCAGTTCTATACTTGTCACCCTATAATTACAATGCAGTTGGAGAGTTGGTTGCCTTGGAGATAAGGATAACAAAAGAATGTTTGCATGGTTGAGGAATGTAGCTGAGATAGAAAGTAGGGGTGGTGGAGATTGTTGTTCCAGATAGATTTCTCTATTTCTTTTCTTCCCTCTATATTTTATTTGTGTAGCTGGGGATATCTTGTATGGCAGGCTGTGCTGTGAAATACCTGAAGTCTTGGCTGGTACAGTGAGCTTTGAGTCAGGAAGTCAAGGAAGACTTGAGTTTAAATATGGACTTACACACTTACTGGTTCTGTGCTCCTGAGCAAATCACTTAACCTCTCCCTGCCTCAGTTTCCTCAATTGTAAAATGGGGGTAATAATAACACCTACATCCCAGGGTTGTTGAGAGGATCAAATGAAATAACATTTGTAAAGTGCTTAACACAGTGCCTGGTATATAATAAGTGTTATATAAGTGCTTATTTCTTTCTCTTCCCCTTGGGCATAGAGAATACCAAAGGATTTGGAATATTAAGCTATTGATTGGCTGCAACACTCTTGACCAAACATTTTGAAGCCTTCTCTCATCTCTCAGGTATGCTTGTATTAGAGGTTTTCAGACCTTAATAGGGAAGTGGCAGTCAGACTCTATCATAGCAGCTGCAGATGGTACGTAGGAGATGATGAGGTATCCTAATGAGATAATTTATGTAAAGCACCTTCAAGTGCTATATAAAAGTGAGCCACAAAATAAAGGCTTGTTAATGGAAAAAAATAAGATTAATAAAAAAAACCAGAAAGAAACAACACTGACTTAGATTGCCAGCAAGCATGTTAGAGTTTTCTTCAGAGTCCTGTGAATCTGGACAAATTGACTGAGAGCATTTACAAGATCTAGTTCACCAAGGAACATGCCCCTAAAATGTCTGGTGGTCTAGGCTCTCTGGCTTAACTAAAGATGGCTAGCATTGTTCCAGGCTGTCTATGTTATGTTTTCTTTGTGTCTAGAAGGCTCATAAGTGTCCCTACTGGTTTGTCTGTGCTACTTGATACTGGAAGGAATTGGGGACTGATTCTGAATAAGTTGAACCACTGATTGGTTCTGTGCCTATAATGAAAGTTGTCTCCCAGGCTACCCTATTTCTCAGCTCCTATCTAAGAGTCAATATTCTGAGGTTCCACCTTTACCAACCAGAACAGGACAGAGGAAGAGGCATTATTCTTTGTTAGTAGAGAGTTTATGTATCTTGTTATGTTCTTTTTTTTTTTTTTTGCTTTTTTTTAGAGGGCAGTTGGGATTAAGCGACTTGCCCAAGGTCACAGGGCTAGTAAGTGTCTGAGGCCAAATTTGAACTCAGCACCTCCTGACTTCAGGGCCAGTGCTCTATTCACTGTACCACCTAACCACCCCTTTTTATATTCTTTTTAAAGATGAGATATGTACAAGCTACTTTAAAATTTTCAGTGTCTTTGAATTACCTCCCAAGTCAGTACAGACTGGCATTAATGGCTCCGGCTCCAATCTTCCTTTTCAATCTTATTTCAACTCCTTTTCACAAACATTGTGCTTCCAACCAAACTCAACTATGTGCTCTTCCTCTGACTTCAACTCTGTGCTTTTCCTCATACCATTCCCTCTACTTCAAATGCCCCCATATCTGCCTTTTGAAATCCTAACCATTCTATACAACTTCCTCCCTGACTCACCCAGACTTAATGTGATGTCTCCCTTCTTTGAACTCCAATCTTCTGTGCCCTTTTGATGATACAACTCATTACATTCTACCTTATGTTACAGTTATCTGTATATTTGTCTTACCCTCCCTACTAAACTGTAAGTTCTTTGAGGGCAGATAGCCTCAGAATTATATGCAGTACATCCTGTACATAATATGTATCCAATATTTGTTGAAAAGAGAATAAATGAACGAAAGGGGGAGAGCCAATCCATTCCTTAATAAAGGAAACATTCCCATTGGCTATAGAGTGGTTCAAATCATTCCACCAATCATCAAGCATTTATTAAGTGTCTTTTGTGAGTTGGATACTAATGAGACCATTGTTCTAGATTGGACCCAACTAAGAACCAAAATTTTTTTCTCTTTTTTTTTTGTCTTTATTAATTTGTTTGTTTACTTTTAGTTTACAAGATTCAGTTCCACAATCCCTTGAGTTTCAAATTTTCTTCCCTTTCCTCTCCTCCCCCCCCCCCCATGGTGGCATGCAATCAAGTATAGGATCTGCAAATACTTCCACATTAGACATTAGTCAGGTAATAAAGAAGGATAGTAATGAATGGAATGAACAATGGGAAAGAAGAAACAAAACCAAACAAGAAAGAGAGCAGGTAGTTTGCTTCAATCTGGATTCAAACTCAGTTCTTTCTCTGGATGTAGACATTTCTCTCCATCATGAGTGTTTTGGAGTTGTCTTATAGCCCTGCATTGCTGAGAAGAGTCCAGTCTATCAAAGATGGTCATCACACATATGTTGTGTCAGATTTCTCCTGAGAACCAAATTTTTAATAAATATTTGTTAATACATAAAGACTGTATTCCCTGACTGCAGCCAACTGTCCTGCATACTGACTGCCTCACTAATATTCATTATTGATCACAAAGGAAACTGGGTGACAAAGTATGAATGGCTCAATGTAATCTAATGCCACTGAGAAAAAGTAGTTGAAAGTTGAGGCCAAACTTTTTTCTTTTTTCTGTTTTGTGACTAGGTCTCCCTGTCTTGCCCAAGGTGGAAACAGTCTTTCATGGGCCCAACCCCACTGTTGAGGGCACTCAAGTCTTTACCATTTAGTTCCCAACTTGGGCCTGTTTGCCCCTTCTTAGGCAGCCTGGTTGCATCCTTAATCTATGGGCTCACCATATAGGTACTGGATTTATGGCAGGTATGCAATCTACTCAGAACTCCCAAAGTCAAGCACTCTGCAAGCCCCAGTCTTGCCTAACAGCAGGGAGTTCAGGCATGTAACATCACGCCTGTCAAAGCCAAACTCCTTGAAAGACAAAAATTTGGCCTATGATCTTGTCAAAGAGGACAGGGCTTTTATTTCCATTTTAAATGGATATTGAATATCAGGGTTTCCCTGGAAGGCTATAAGTTTCAGTTATATTGCTGAATTTTCTCTTTGCCTGGGAAATGGTCAAAGACGACTCCCTGGAATAGAGAAATCTAAGAAAATAGATTTTATCCTGTTATCCTGATCAATACAACCTTATGCAGCAGAGGAGGTGGTGTCAGATGAGGGTGTCAGTTAAGTCCAGTTTCTAAGTATATGATGCCACTGTATTTGTTCAGCATTACCATTCCTGTTAGCTGGCTTCCCGTTATTGCCTTGAAAGAATGAAAAGTACTATATGCCAAACAATTACCCTTTAGGCTGAGTTTAAGTGGTGAAAATAAAAAAATATCATATAGTCTACAAACCCAGAAGAGAAATGGCTGGCCAAAGAATCACTAGATTTAGACCTCCGGTCTAGGCTCATTCTTTATAACTAAAATAATAACCCCAGTGAATTTCAGAATATTAAGTCAGCTTAGAACAGAGTAGATCTATGGAGGCAAGAGCATCTCAGTTTTCATGAGAGCTTCACTCTCACAAAGTAATTCCCAGACCTATCAATCCTTGACCAGAGGAAGAATTAAATAGCTCCACTGCTGATAATCACTTTCATGGCATGAGGTTTGGACCTGAAATTCTTTCATTACACAAGATATGTGCTACCTGGACTGCACCTGAGCCCAAGGCAGCACCTAGGACAGCTGCTTTTATGCTGAACTTTTGAACTATATTATATTATCTATGTTCTTTTGTGCCCTTGGAGGAGGACTGAATTGTGAATTTCCTAGAATTTCTGGGTAGTTGTCTGTGTACTTCCAGGGTTTAATAAAATAGAAGAACACAGCTGCTCAGTAGATTATTAATGTGTATTGTTTCTTCTTCTTGTTCTTGTTCAGTCATTCAGTCACATCTGACTTTGCATGACCATATGGACAAAGTCCATCTTTCTTGGCAAAGATACTGGAGTGGTTTGCCATTTCCTTCTCCAGTGGATTAAAACAAACAGGGGTTAAGTGACTTTCCCAGAGCCTAACTAGTAAGTGTCTGAGGCTAGATTTGAACTCATGTCTTCCTGACTCCAGGCCCAGCACTCTATCCACTGAACCACCTAGCTGCCTGTTCTTGTTATTATATACTATTTATTTGCTTATTAATTCTAAGCCAAGAATAAATGGACTGTTCACAGTTAAGCATGGTTGTCTGTGTCTGTGGAGTCAATTCCATGATGCAGTGGTCAAACAATTCAGACTCAGAAGTTCAAGGAAGAAGTGGCACTTACCAGAGATCAGGGCTCAAGGCTTTATTTTCTGGCTAAGACCACAATAATTCACATGCAGCAATGAGTTGACGTGGCGCCCAAAAACGTGGTGGCTGAGAGTCAAGGAGAGCTTGATCCTTAGTTCCTCTGTTTAACAGATCAGATATGCATAAAGGGTAGGTGAGCATGAGGAACCAGTAGGGAATGTCCTGCCTCAAATCCTTCTTGCTAAATAGGAGGTCAAAGTAGGCTTTACAGTTCTGTGATGTGATACCACACCCTGTCTTTTTCTCCCTTCTCTCCACCCACCAAGTACTATACTCTAGGGACCAGAATTGAAAGCAAAGTCAGCTGATACAATTCAGATAAGAATTACTAGCCAACATCTGATATTATGGAATTATCATTGATTGGTCCCTGAATTGGTATAAGCAAACTCAGCAACAAAGATAACAACAAAGTGTTAACAGTACAGTATAAGGAGAACAACACTTTTTTCTTATAGTGATGATTTTTATGGCCAAAAATAAATATAGCCTATGTAACTGACTTATGGTGAGTAACATACTATATATTTAACTACCATTTTTTAGTGTTTGGAAAAGGGTACTATTTATCATGAAATGTCTCCTTAGAGTTGCTCTCTATGCTGAAAAGAAAAAAACATCATATGATACCAACACATTGATACCCCTTCCTAGGGGAGGAGACCTAGGGCCTTGACACTGTGGTACTACCACCCTGCCTTTTTAGCAACTCCAGATCTCTCCCCAGTAAGTATTCCTTTCATTTCTTTCTCAAGATTTTCACACTGGGGAGGCTAGGTGGCGCAGTAAATAGAGCGCCAGCCCTGGAGTCAGAAGGACCTGAGTTCGGAGCTGGCCTCCGACACTTAATCCACACAAACAAAAACCTAGCCCTGTAACCTTGGGCAAGTTACTTAACCCCAATTGCCCTAAAGGGGCGGCTAGGTGGCAGTGAGTAAGAGCACCGGCCTCGGAGTTGGGATGACCCGAGATCAGATCCGGCCTCAGAAAATGAGCACCCATGCATAAATAATGACTAGCCGTGTAACCCTGAGCAAGTTACTTAACCCCAATTGCTTTTAAAAAAAAAAATTAAAAAAAAAAAAAGATTTTCACACCAAGTAACACTGTTCATAATCCTTCTTCTACTCCCTAAAATGGTCTAATACCCTTCCACTCTCTGTGGCCTAAACTTGGTCTCATCTATCTTCTACCTTTTGCCATACAACAATTTATCCGCCTCCTGATAACTCTAAATTAGAGTGTGCCCCACTAAACTGTTCCCCATAAATTGTGAAAACTATGAAAGAAACTGTCCTTTGGTTCTATAATGAGTAGAACGAAGAGAATGTTGTATATAGTAACAGCAATATTGTTGTAAGAATAACTTTGAGCAAATAAGTCATTTTGACTATTATAAATGCCCAAATTAACTGCAAAGGACATATGAAAGAAGATGCTATCTGCACCCAGAAAAAGAATTGATAAATAGAAGTATGTGTAGAATGATTTCACACATATACAGACACACATCATATATATATATATATGTATATACACATATATATTTTTATATATACACATATATACATACATACTTGTTCCTAAGGGTAACCATCTCAAAGGTGAGGGAGAGCAAGAAAGAAAAATTAAATTTATCTGATAACTTTATTATATATTTAAAAGGAATAACAAGTTGTAGATTTGCAGTTTCATGTGCAATCATCTTTTGTTTAAATTCTGTTGTTATGGAAATACTTGTTTTATTCCATAAATCAAAAATTTAAAAGAAGTTTTCCCTTTGGCACTATGGATGATTGTACTGGTAAATATGTTAACAACTAGTTCTCCAAGGAAAAAATGTATACACAACATAGTTTTAAATTTAATAGGCATTATTAACATTTTCTTTATTATTTTCTTAAGTCTAGACAACCAATAAAACAATAAACTGAGCCTTGGTTGGTAACACTTGGCTATTTATGAAGTATAAATGTTCACACTGAGGATTAAATGGCTCTCCTGAGCCAGTTAGAGCTGGCTCCAACACACCCCTGCCCATGTACCTTTCTGCTTCCCAGTCCTACAACATTCCAGTTTCCTGACATAGGTATGCAAAAGATAAGTTTTACCTTCTTCACAATTTTTCCTAGGCCCAGCTCAATGTGCCAAAGATTATAAATCACTTCTTAGAGTCTGTGCAGCCATTCAGGTCTTTATCACCTCTTACCAGAAGGATTGCAGGTGTCTCCTTAATTGCAATGATTCTTGATTTCTAGTCATTCTCTTCTCTAATCCATCCTCCACAAAGTGGCCAAAATTATCTTCCTAAAGCACAAATCTAATCAAGCCATACTCTTACTCAAGAACCTTAAATGGCTCTCTATTGTTTCTAGGATACAATATGACCCCCTCAGCTTGGCGTTTAAAGCCCTGGCTAGAGACTCCTTTTCCAGACTTATTTCACTGTATCTATTTATACACTTTTGTGTTTCCTTTGAGTCTTTTCTATTTTTCATGGGGTGAAATAAAGGCTGCCCTAGACTCTGAACCCCCATTGTATCTTGAGTGTTTGTATGGGTGCTGAGGACTCTTTCTGCCTACATTTGGGGAACTCTAAATATAAGCTATACTATGAATACATTAGACTTTCCTAGAGCAACTCCAGATGGGGACAAAAAGCCAAAGAAAGAAAGTATCATATCTATAAGCACCGTTAGATGCAATAAAAATCCAATAAAATGTCAACAAGCTTTGAAAATGGGCTATTAGCAATGCAAATATAAAATTATCTATGGTTTGCCTTAAGGAGAATAAAGAAAATAATGAATTGATTATTAGTAGATCCTTGTTAGAAATTCAGGCTTGAAAATCAATTTTGCTGCCTTTGAACTAGGAAAAAGGATATAGTATTAGATAAAAAACAGAACTTTTCTTTATTTATTCTTAGTTTTCAACATTCACTCACTTCCATAAGATTTTGAGTTCCAAATTTTCTCCCCATTTCTCCCATCTCCCCCACCCAAGATGGCATGCAATTTGATTAGAGGCTCTAAATATACACTCATATTAACTTATTTTCACATTAGTCATTTTGTAAAGAAGAATTAGAACCAATCGAAGAAATCATGAGAAAGAAGAAACAAAACAAAAAAAGAGAACAAATGATATGCTTCGATCTGCATTCAGACTCCATAGTTCTCTCTCTGGATGTGGATAGCATTTTCCATCATGAGTCTTTTGGAGTTGTCTTAGGTCCTTGCATTGCCAAGAAGAGCTAAATCTATCAAAGTCATTGTACAATATGGTTGTTACTATTTCAGCAGAGTTTGTTTTTTTTTTAATTCTTTTTAAGGATAGAGTTAATAATTCTTAAATGGTCCATAAAGATCCCAAAGGTAGTCTGAGTCCATCTGCAAAATGATTTCGGCATATGAATGTAAAGATCTATCACTATTTGTAGAGATTTTATTTGTCAGGACCTACAGGTATCATAGATATAGCTAAACCTATCTACCCATACACATGTACATATTTACACACACACACACACACACACACACACATACACATGCCTTTGAAGGCAGCTAGGTAGCACAGCAAACAGAGTACTGGGCTTGGAATTAGGGAGCTTCATCTTCCTGAGTTTAAAGCTGTCCTCAGACATTTACTAGTTATGTGATCCTAGGTAAGTCACTTAACCCTGTTGGGCTCAGTTTCTTCATTTGTAAAATTAGCTAGAGAAGGAAATGGAAACCACTCCACAATCTTTGCTAAGAGCACCCCAAAATGGGATCACAAAGAGTCAGACATGACTAAAATGACTGACATCTAGGTGTGTGTATATGTATATAGATCTATATAATATATATTGTATGCTTGTGTGTATATGTGTATATATACATTAAACTTATGTACATGTAAGAAACAAACTAATAACTGAGATTAGTGATAGGAGATAGGTTATAATTTTTAAAATGAATTCTAGGTGGAAAATAGAAGAAAACAAATGTCTAATTGAAGAAAATAGCATTTATTTTAAAAAATAAATTCTAGAACTTAATGTTTAGATTTCTATCCACTGTTCCTGTTGAAAATCTTCCCTGAAGTGATTTGACTAATGCGAAAGCCACAAAAATAGACAGATTACAAGAATAGCAAATATTTGATCAGCAATCCTCCAGACTGTCATAGTCTTTTCTTAAAGCCCGGTGTTTGTTATCATTCCTATTCCTTTGTACTTGACGGAGAGACTTTCATCTGGGTGATCTCAAAGCACTTTAATAATGTTATACTAGGTACTTTCCCAAAGCTTAGGGAGTTCAAAGTCTTTCTGACACTCTCATTAATTCCTACCTCACTCCTGTGATGTCAGTGGGATCTTCACTTTACACATTAAGAAACTGAGCTATGAATCAGGCTATATGCTTTAAGCTTTTCAGCAGCTGAGCCTGCAATTGAGTCCCAGGAGTTCTTAAAGTGCTTAGCTTCTGCTCTAACCAGAGGGTCTCCTCATATGTAAGTGAGTGAAAGCTCATTATACCCATGAGAGCAGCTTACTATCATAGCTAGTCATTGAGGGATAAATTATTGTTACAGGAGGAGATGAAAAAGCTTGATAGCCTTGAGGATTCTGATTTAGGTCAGGATTCTCTTCCATAACCACAGAAGCATAATCACTTTGCAAGAACATGCCTGTAATTTCAGTACCTCTGTCCTTGCCCCCAAAAGGGGCCAGGCACCAATGCTGGCTTCTGACTCTCCTTTGGGCTGATATTACATACAGATGGGTCCTGAGGTAGCCATCCCCAACAGGAACTGTAAGAGAGGACAGCCCCCTAGCTTGGGATGAGAGCTCATTTTGTCCTGCTTACTAGTACCTCCAGGGAACACTGTCTCTGATCCTTTTCCTTCTTGGACATCTGTGAGCAATCCAACACTTCAAGCCCTGCCTAATTCCCTGTACTGACCCATTTTCTGCACCAACATGAGAAAGTCAATATGGTGTAGTGGAAAGAGCACTAGGAACTCAAGTTCTAACACTTAGTAGTTCTATGATGATGGGCAAATCCTTAACTTCTCTGGGCCTTAATGCTTAATCTACAAAATAAGGTCGTCATGAACAAAGTACTCTGCAAACATTAAAGCACCATATACATAAGTATATTTGTTGGGATTGAGGTTGGGGGGGACAAAAGGAGATAGTAGTATAGACCCCTGATCCTTCCAACCTGGATTGCCCTTCTATACGCCTGACATATCATGTACTCTACCCTCGGATGCCCAACTCCTCCAAACAGGCCTGAATTCCATATTCCCAGTCCTGGCTGGGACCTTGCCAAGCAGTGCCATCAAGGCCTCATCTTGATTAATTATGTCAATTAACTAACACAAAGTTAATGAGGCAGCATAGAACAGTGGAAACATCATTGGTCTCTGGATTTTGAATCAACAGACTTAGATTTGAAACCTGACTGCTGCTAACTACCCTTGCGACCTTGAACAAGTCATTTCATTCACTGGAGCCTAATTTTCCTTGTATGCAAAATGAGATAAATCTTGCTATATCCACTTCACAGGTAAGGTAATTAGGAAGAAATTATTTGGCAAACCATAAAGCTTCATATATAAATAAATAAGTCAAGAAATATTTATTTATTAATCACCTACTTTGTGTCTGGCACTCTGCTGGCAAAAACAAAAGTCAGCTTACAAGGTAAGTGAGTAAGCTCCAGCAGTTTACAATGCTATCAGGAGAACTATTATTATTGAGCACTTACTGGGTGTAGCACTACAGGGAATGGAGATAGGAATGAGAATGCTATATAAGATATTCTGAAGTCTTAGTTCATTTTTAAGTTTTAATAGTTTAGAGCATAGAATCGAATTGCCAAAATGAGGTTGGAGGATTTGCATTAGTGAGTGGCTATCTCCAGGCTGCCCGAAGCCCTTGGGACTAGATATTATCACTAGTGAGATCCATAAGGCTGTCCCCTCCCCCTTCCCTCTACCGGGCACTCCTAAGAAATGACAGTCATTAACAGAACCCACTCCTGTTCAGACAAAGAGTGGCACACCCTCTATTTTACTTCTATGACTTGCCTCTAAACTTCAAAGCTTCTGTTCTAAGATACCTCAGTGGATCTGTGATCTTATCAACATGGGTTCTCTCTTCATTGATGCAAATTACACCTTGTCTTTTATCCCATTACACTCTTCTCCATGTCTTCCCATAAATCCTCCATAAAGGAATCCATTCAACCTGCTAGGGACCTTCTTCTGATTATTTTTACATTGGATGGCTATCAGTAGAGCTCACAGTCTGTCTGTTGGTTATCTACTCTTGCCATGTGACTAGCCCCCCTTTTTCTTCTTTTTTTAGTTTGTTTTTTCTTTTCTTTCCTTTTTTTTGCTTTTTGGAGGGGGGAAGGTAGGACAGTTGGGGTTAAGTGACTTGCCCAAGGTCACACAGCCAGTTTTTTGTGTTGAGTGTCTGAGTTCAGATTTAAACTCAGGTTCTCCTGATTCAAGGGCCAGTGCTCTATTCACTGCACCACCTAGCCGCCCCTAGCCCTTCTTTTTCAGTCCTATGTCTTTCAGTCAGTGCAATGTTGGCATCCTTTATACTACTTCTCTACATCTCCTAAATTTATGCTTCTAAACATCTTCCTAAATTTATAATGGACTTATTAACCAGATTATCTAATTGTCATGGAGGTGAGGGAAGTGGATCAGGAATAGTATGAATAGCTAAAATCTGGAAGCAATCCCTAATGTAGGCATGCAAAGAGCAGGGCTGAGTGAGTATTGCCACTGATACTTCCCTTTCAGAGATGATGCTTGCCAGTTGATGTGCCTAAACTAGCCCAGAATGGTGGTCAGATGGGGGAGAACACTTGTGGAACAATAGGGTCCATTCAAAATCATTAAGATGACTAAATCTACTTTCAGTAGAATTTTAAAAGCCCTTCTCAAGTCAAAACTAATACTATACCTTTATTTTTTGCTTTTCAAAGACTTCAAAGTAAAATTTCAAAGGCTGAATTTCTATCAGGTTACCTACTAATAAACTGATTATTTTTTGTCTGCTTAGGCCATAGATAATTCGGTATTTGCATTGCTAATTAACTGTTTTTCAATAGTTATTGACATTGCATTTGGTTTAATTGAACCCAATCAGTTTTCCATCTTTAAGTTTCTATATGTGGAACACAAGATGTTACATAGGTATATACTTCACCTACCTGTTAACTGGTTTCATGAAAAACAGGATGTTAAGTGAAATAACATTACAAGGGATATTAGTTCAATTGGAAAAATGTTTTAAATGGGACAATGGACAGTCTGAAGCCCAGGCAAATTAAGACCGCTACTGCAAAGGCATTATCTTAGATCATTCCTAACTATCTAATTTGTATCTTGTCTTGAGATGACATGAGGAATAGGGTGAGAAGGGCTAATAATAAGGCTTAGCCCTGGGAGTACCAGAACACCCAGCCCATAATATGCATTCCTATGAACTCTTAATCAAATGAGATAATAATTTGCAAAGTATTTAGCACAGTACTTGATACACAGTAGGTGCTTAATAAATGCTTGTTTGCCCCTCCCCTTCCCTTAAATTTCTTTTTAGTCAATAGTTTCAGCTCGTTTTCTACCATACCATTTAACTGGTGCTAATAGCAGTAACTGACTTGTACATTTCTTTTCTTAATTTTCCTTACTTGAGCAATGAAATGCCCAAAATATGGACAGAAAGAACGAAGAGGTTCTAGACGAGCCAATAACTAGAATAACCAGCCCTCTAAAATAAATTTTTTTTGTATCAACTACTTATTTGTATCAACTACACATTTCCCTGACTATTCCAGTCTACTCAAAATTGGTTGAGTAGGGGAAAGGCAGCTAGATTGCCACAGACTAGTTACTTCTACCTGGGAAAGCCATTCTCTGTCTGAATAGGAGTGGGTTCCCTTAATGCCTATCATTTCTTAGAAGTGCTTTGTGGAGGGTGAAGGGGAAGATCTTATGGAACTCACTAGTCATGATGCCCAACCCCAAGGGCTCTGGTGCTGTCTGGAGACAGCCACTAATGCCTTTCTTCTAGCCTCATTTTGGCAATGTCATCCTGCTAATATGCTCTAAGTAAGTGCACTAGATATGACCCCATGATTGGAAATGTCTATTCATCTGAAAACAATGGATAGCCATCCTAGAAATATACAGGATTTAATCATCCTTGCATAATGTTGTTTTCTACCGCATACCATTAACTCAGACTAAACGAACTCCATGTGGATGATTTGGCTGTTGTATTCAAGGCCAAGTGCCTTCAAGCTCTGCCTGTCTTTGATATGCCTCCTCTGTGTTCCATTGGATCTGGTCCTAACATTCTGTTTGTATTATAGACTGCTTGTTGTTAGCTGTCTGGCAGACCTGCTGGAGAAAAACACACACCCTTTCTTATGGAGCCAGAGGTGTTGTAAGCAGTGAGGAGGAAGGGTCCTCAAAACCTACTGATTAGTAAAATGGTGATAATAGGAACCTTGGGAGAAAGAGACATCTTATAGTCACATCAGCCACAGAAGGAAATGTGGAGCATAAGTCAGATTCATGATCAAAGGATGATGGATGTAGTTCGAGCAGGGACCTCGGAAGCCATCTGGCCCAACCCCCTCATTTTAAAGATATACCCTTAATTTTAAGAAAAGATTCAATCATGGCTCAATCTTTACTTGATACAACAAGGTAATTGTTGACAGCCAGAATCAAGTAACTTGATCTCTTCAATTATTTCTCTCCAGCTAACCAAACAACTGTCATTACACTGAAATTTTGGTTTCCTGATTGGTCATCGTGGCCCTATATGAGCACCAATCTATTGTCCATTAATTTTGCCATATGACCCACATGAAAGAGTATATTTTTTATTCAGAAAAAAATAGGTTCAAATCCATGGATTAATTGAAAATAGAAAATGGGGGGGGGGGCGGCTAGGTGGTGCAGTGAGTAAGAGCGCTGGCCCGGAGTTGGGAGGGCCCGGGATGGGTTCCAGCCTCAGTTACTTAACACCCACAGAAAAAAAACTGGCCGTGTAAACTTGGGCAAGTTACTTAACCCCAATTGCTTAAAAAAAAAAAAAGAAAGAAAAAGAAAATAGAAAACAGGGTGGCACAGTGAATAGAGCACTGGCCCTGGAATCAGGAGGACCTGAGTTCAAATCTGACCTCAGACATTTAACACACACAAAAAACTAGCCGTGTGACCTTGGGCAAGTCACTTAACCCCAATTGCCCTACCTTTTCCTCCAAAAAAAAAGAAAGAAAGAAAGAAAAGGAAAATAGAAAATTACTCCAGAAAAATGGGGCTCTTAAAAAAAAACTCAATATATAGTCATGAATATCCAATTAACTAGAAATCAATAATCAATGAATAATAGAGGGGGAAGTTATCTAAAGAAATTAACACAATTGTACAGTTCTCTGATGATTTCAGTTTTAAAAAGAGAAATGTACAAAATATGAAAAATGGAGCACAAAAAAAAAGGGTAAGTCTGGTGGAGTGTCATGAACTTGTACAAATAATATCAGAGAGCCTGAAGCTTGAGAAAAGAATGAGGGGGAAAACAATTGGGTTTTGCTCTTTTTTTGAATTTTTTAAAATTAATTAATTAATCAGTTTTTGAAAAAAATAATTAATCAGTTTTGGGGGGGAATTGCTCTTTAAAAAAACTAAATCAGGGGTGACTAGGTGGTGCAGTGAGTAAGAGCACCGGCCTCGGAGTTGGGATGACCCGAAATCAAATCCGGCCTCAGAAAATGAGCATCCACACACAAATAATGACTAGCCATGTAACCTTGAGCAAGTTACTTAACCCCAATTGCTCAAAAAAAAAAAACAAACTAAATCATAGAAAGAATTATAACAAATAGGTCCATTGCTTGGGACAAATGGTGTTTTGATAACAGAATAAAAAGTTCCCTTTTGTTTCTCTCTTCTACACCTGTAATGGAAATGCAGATTTAAAGATCTTCCCTGCCCCTAGCTTAAGTGCACCTGGAGCCTTTGGTGGGAGGCTTGTTTTTCAGGAAAGCCCACACCTTGATACTTTGTGATTGGGCAGTGGGTCAAGGAGGTTGTTACATTCTCTGAGCCAAGAGAAGGCTATATAAGCCCTGAGGAGAGACTTTGCTTTGGGGCTCACTTTGAGAAGTGTTGTGTGATTTGACCAGATGAGACTCTGGGAAGCCGTTGTTGAGAGCCCCCGGCTTTGAAAACCCAGATGTTGATGCTTCCCTCTCTGGTAACTGTGATTTGGTATTGATATAATGGTTGGACAGTTTGGAAGCCTGTCTGTTTGATCTGTAAGTTCTGTAACTCTGAAGTTTGGGGTGCTGACCTTTTTCCCCTGAACTAGGTAATGTGTGTTTGTTTGATTAAAGTAAGCTTGTTAACCCATTTTGAGTTGCTTTCCTTTTGAAAAGCAGATCTAAGAACCTATATTGGCAGCTACCCTGGGGATATTGGGGTGCTTGCTGCTACAACACCAAAGAGAACAATGTTCAAATAGGAATAGAGAAACCATTTTTTAAGAGGAAATTAAAGTCCAAAATAAGTCATTATAAGATAACACGACTTCTCTAGACCTAAATGAATTTCCTCTCACAGTACAGTTGAAAAAGTTTACATATGTAATCAAAGGACCAGAGTCTGTAATCTTTAAGGAATTCTGGAGAATGGAAGAGACACTAGAAGACAATAAATAGACAAATATATGAATTTTCCTAAAAGGGGAAATGGTAACTCTAGACTGGTAAGAGTGATATCATTCTCAAGAAAAAATTCTAAAATTGATGGTTTGTGAATATTAGAAAAGAAGTGGTGATTACTGGGAGCCAATAGGTATTCACTAAGAACAAACCATGACAAATACTAACCTTATTTCCTTTTTGAAAAAAGAAAGGTTTACTAGTGTAATAGATTTGGGGAATAAAGTAGACATAGTACATATTAATTTTGGTAAGGCATTTGGCAATTTTTATTCTGTTCTTCTGGATTCACATACTGATATGAACCAAATGATGGTCTAGTGATAAAGATTCAAAGGTGATGGTGTAACAATCCCCTCAGAAGGTTAATTAAGGTACTGATACCACTCTCATGGAATATCTCCAGTGGGTGCTAATCAGGTTTTCTTTTTGACCTATCCTGTTCAAAAAGAATTTTTTTATAAACAATCTGTACAAATACAAAAAATAAGTTAAAACTTAAGGATGCCACACAACTAGGAGGAATACTTTTCCACCTGCGGTTCCCACAGATGACCCCATAAGGTTAATAAGAGAACTCAGATAGTTTCTATACCAGAAGTGCATACACATGCTCGTCACAGAAGGCCATTTTTGTCACAAACACCTAAGACTATACCCACTCTCCACCTCCAGTGACCACTATAACCACAGCATATGAGAAGTTCAGGAGAAAGAAAATACAGACCCCACATACCACTCATGTCTAACTGTCCAAAAATGGCATACTGGAAGAGACTGAGTAAACATCTATATCAGAGAAGTCTCCTAGGAGTTCTAACAATGATGCCACATCTTCCCTGTACCCCAGAAGCCCACCTCAATCTGAGTTACCTTCAAAAGGCAAATTAAATTCCAAGTCTGCAAAAGAGCAACCAACTTTTAACGATATGTAAGGTCACATGCCTTCCCTTCACACCTACAGTGGCCCGCCTAGAGTAGCTTATCTGTGAAGAGGGTCAGTGATGGTGCTGATGCTGCTAACAAGGCTCAGCCTCTTTTACACCAGTCTAGTCTGCTAACACATACCTACCACAGTGCATGACAAAGATTCAGGGTCCAAAAAAAGTTTCACTAGGCTAGATTTATGAAACTAGACTGAAACTAGTAATTGTTGATGCTGTTGCTCAGTTGTTTTCCAGACGTATACTTCTCTTTGTGACCCCATTTGGGGTTTTCTTTGCAAAGACACTGGAGTGGTTTGCCATTTCCCTCTCCAGCTCATTTTACAGATGAGGAAACTGAGGCAAACAGAGTTAAGTGACTTGCCCAGGATCACAGAACTAATAAGTGTCTGAGGCCAGATTTGAGCTCAGGAAGATGAGGCTTCCTGACTCCAGACAAAGTCAGGTATTTAGTGTTTAAAAAAAAAAAATCAGTTGTATAAGTAAAAGACCGGAAATTAAGTCTTAGAAGTTCATATGAAAAAGACCTGTGGGTTTTTGTTGACTACAAAGTCCAAGAGAGGCAACAGCTGATGTAGTTATTTTTAACCAGCTATTGTAAATGTAACAAGGGTTTTTGCACATGCCCAGATCACCTAACATGGAGACAAACTGCTTCTAGAAGATACTTTGTGTTCTCCTAATTAACAGCCTCTTTCCATTGGCTCCATAGCTGGAACAAACTATATCTTTCAAAAGACCAGACTAAGATAATCTTGCTCTTTTCTCCCTGAATCTATAAAAGATGGAATCTATGAAT
Organism: Gymnobelideus leadbeateri; assembly: GCA_011680675.1. NCBI lineage: Eukaryota > Metazoa > Chordata > Mammalia > Diprotodontia > Petauridae > Gymnobelideus > Gymnobelideus leadbeateri. The sequence continues at coordinate 47,399 of WOXC01000887.1, forward strand.
TAATTGAGTGGGTAGAAAAGGTACCTTCCATTCCCTCCCTCCTTTTTTTTTAAACCTGTGATTCTTATAGAGAAATAGATTTGTTTTATTTTGGTCTGCTTTATACATCCTTTTCAGTTTGACAGTTCAGGTACTGGAATCCCCACTGGTCTCGGACTTGAGCCATGGTGACCTTAGAGCATGCATTCTAGACCAGATGTATAGCCAAACCACACAGCAGGGAAGCAAGGAGAAGCTAGGGTGTCTAGACTTAAATCCAAAGGGGACTTTGGACTTAGAGCTCAGTGGAACTTTGCAAAAATTAACTGAGATATTAATGAACCTAATACCTTTCCATGCCCAGAGTATGAGGTGGTACAGAGGGGATTATGCCCCCCAGGTGATGGAGGGAATGTTTCTATACTTATTCTTACCATATCTTCAAAGTAAATATTCCTTCATAAAACCTTGTCTATTAAGTGACAAAATGGAACTGTGGACCCTAAAATAAAGAGAATGTCATAATTGGGGGCTAAATCCAATGGCAGAGTATCCAGACATCTCAAATTCGTGCAAGGGTATTTCACCCCTCCTCTAAAACAAACACTCTAACACTCCTCATCTGGGGATTTTTGCATTCTGTGGCCTTTTTCAGTAGCATGATTTGAAACTTTAGGACCCTAGCAAATATTTCTGAAAAATTCCTTGCACCTATATTTGATTGTATTATAAAGCGACCTCTAATACTTGTGTTTTCTTGGGCAATATTTAATTCTTTCAGAGAAAGAAAAAAAGGAGGGCTCTCTCTGCAGCTCTGATTCTACCATGCCATTATTTTTCCCACTGTCCTCAAACATTCATGGAAATAATGAACTTTTGTTATTAAATTAATCTACAGCAAGTGGATATCTCCTGAAAGTGTTCTGATTTATCTAGCTCAGTTCCTGGCTTTCAATACCAGTTTTATGGAACTTTTGAGTCCTAAAAATACCTTGTGGAAGGAAAATATTTTAGTAGTCCATCACATTGACTTATGGGTTGATCTCTTTGGGCCTTTCTGGCCTCAAGAGCCCTGAACCATGCAGGGCTGCTCAAGTGTCAGCTAGCATCGTGACCTTTCTGAAGCAGAATTGGATTTTATTCCATGAGGATTTACTATGTAACACGTGTACAACATTCTAATAGTACTTTCAAACCTACATAGGTACTATATATAAGACCTGATCACTCCTCACAGGAAGTTTACGATGGAGTTAGAAAGACAAGACAAATACATGCTACAAGTGAGGAATGATATTAAATTTATATAATATAAAAACTATATAGATTGAAAATGGAGTAAAGGGTTAACGAAAATGGAGGAGTGGAGAGAGCCTGGGATAATTCTTTGAATAAAGCTAAATGCCTCAGAACCCAAAGGACACAGAGTCAAGGAAATTTAACCCTAAAAGTCATGAGTTGCAACCTAATCAATCAATAAATCAGACACAGAAAAGGTTTTGATTTGCTCTGGGGTACCCTGTCTTATAAAGACCCAATTTAAAACCACATTCCATTAAATAGAATCTAATTAGGTACATTAGTCTGCAAAAGATAAAAGATCATGCTATGCTTTCAAGGAAGGATAAGAACCCAAATGAAACAAGTGGAGGGATTGGGGAGGGGGAGAGAGAAGAACATGGCAGCCTTATATAGAGTGTGATCAGAACCCAAGGAGGAAATCAAAAGGAGTGAAAAATTCCTACCATGAGGCAAACTGCCCACCCTTGTGAGTGTGGGTCTAGACTGAAAGAAAGCATGGGAGTCTGTAATGATCCTTGAGGAAATCTGAGTCTAATCCTCAGGGCTCAGAGTGCTTCCAAGTGGCTTGGCCTACTCCAGACACAGTTAAGGGCATTCCCCTTCTCTTTCTCATCATTCCCACCCCAGGTAACACAAGTAAATTCTGTAGCATGCTTTATATAGTCTACATCTATCCCTAACTATATCAATGAGGTAGTATAGAAGAAAGATTGCTGGAATAGGAGTGAAATGACTGGAGTTCAAGTCTTGACTTTGTCATTTACTGACCTTACGACCAGGACCCATCCCTGGGGAACCTGTGGCCTTAAGGCCACATGTGACGTTCTAGGACCTTGGGCGTGGCCTTTTGACTGAGTCCAAGTTTTACAGAACAAATCCTTTTATTAAGGGAATTTCTTCTGTGAAGTTTGGATTGAGTCAAATGGTTACACTTGAGGATCTGGAGGGCCACATGTGGCCTCAGGCCCCTAGGTTCCTCATCCCTCCTTAGACTCTCCTGTCCCAGATTCATCATCTGCAAAATAAAGGGCTTGGACAAAATGACTGCCAAGTCCCCTTACAGCTCTAAATCCAAGTTGCTCTGATCCCATACTTACACCTCAGAAATTGGGGTAGCAGGACATATTTTGCTCCACAGAATATTCACCCCTATACTGGATGCTGTACTTCTCTTTTATATGTTTGTGGGGAGAAGGAGGCAGTGAGAGAAGGGAGTTTCCCTCCAAACAATAGATACTATTGGAAAATACTGTTCTCATTAGCCAGTGACATTTGCCTCAGCTTTTATACAAAGATTTTACTAACAGATATCTGATCTCTACATGGAGGGATTACTGAGTAAATGGTGGATTCGCCCCCATCAGTCTTCAGTTTAGTGGGTCATCTCTGAGATGAAGCAAGAAGCTAACTGGAAATGGTTGCAAAAATGTAGTCCAAAGGAGGGATGGCTGTGAAATACAGAATGTGGTACCTTGAAGTGTAGACAAAGCACTAGGGACCATGTTGCCAGAATTTTAACAGATGGAGAGGATGGTATAATGTTGTTGTTTTTGTTGCAGAGTTGTGTCCAACTCTTCATGACCTCACTTGGGGTTTTCTTGACAAAGATTTTGCAGTGGTTTGCCATTTCCTTCTCAAGTTCATTTTACAGATGAGGAAAACTGAGGTAAACAAGGTTTAGTTGCTTGCGGAGGGTCACACACCTAGTACGTGTCTGAAGCCAGATTTGAACTCATGAGATGAGTTCTAACTCCAGCCCCAGCATTCTAGCTGTTGTTGGGCAAGGATAAAATGAGATAATATTTGTAAAGTACTCTGCCAACCTTAAATATATATGTGTATATATGTGTACATGTATGTGTATATATGTGTACATGTATGTGCATATATGTGTATGTATTAGTTATTACTATAATCTATGTAGAAGTTCTAGGAAAACTTTTTAAAATTCTATAAATATCATTCTTATATCACCTTCATTTATAAATTTATCCCTGTTGTCCTACCCATAGAGCCATCCCATATAATAAAGAATTTTAAAAGAGGGGAGAAAAAACAGTGCAGCAAAATGAAAGTCTTCTGCCTCTGAAAAGAAGGGAAGGAGGTACACTTTTACAGCTTCTCTTTAGATCCACACCTGATCATTATAATTATACGGCACTAAGATTTGGGAGGTGGAGGGTGGAGGCAGATGTTATACTTTCCATTTACATTGTTGTAATTATTGTATATACTCTTTTTTTTTTACTCTGCTTACTTCACTTTGCAACAGTTCAAATAAATCTTTCTATGTTTCTCTGTATCTTCATATTTATTGTTTCAGCACAGTAATGTTTGGATTTTCTTAACATACAATGCAAAGCACTCCTGTATCATTAACAGCCCTGCATTGTTATTAGCTTGCATCTTTCTGGGGTCAGTCTCAAAGTTATGACTCTAAAATTGCCAGAGATAAGTTCTAATCACTACCTACCATGAAGCCTAAAGGACAGCTAGGGGTTTTATAGGGTTGCCAAGCAACAACAACTCCCCCATCAGCCCTTGAGGAAAGATTGCTACAGGCTTCCTAAGTAGATACCTCTCAGTAAATGGAACATACCTAAATTGGGAGAGGAATACTGAGAACCCCAGTGAGAGATTAGAGGCTGAGATATTTGTTCTCTTTTCTACTCAGTCTTATCAGGCAAAGCACTACATTCAGTTCCACTGACATTGAAAGGATTAACTGCTGAAGCCAAACTTAAGCCCTATATTAATCTACTAGACAAACATAATACCAGTAGGAACCCTGAAGGCTTACCCAGTCTATACTATTCAATTGTCCTCTGCTGTCATTTCCTTTAAACTGAATTAAAGAAGAATAATGACTACTCTATCTTTAACTGACAGGAGCTTATGAGCCCCAGAAGGCAGATTTAGGATCAATGAGTAGAGGTTTAGGGGAGAGAGACTTGTAAACACTCACTATAAGGGAGAACTTAAGGTTCAGGGGCCTAAGAACACAAAACATAGGGAATGGAAGTACAACAGACAAGGAGAATCAAAAAAATATAAGTTACACCCAAGGCTTGTCTTTCTCATCCTTCTTCTGTTGGACCAAGGTCTCCCATATCATCCTGGGCCATCTCCAGTCATCCTGATGAATATCTGGTCACTGGACCCAGATGACTCTGGAGGAGAAAGTGAGGCTGGTGACCTTGCACAGCCCTACCTCACTTAAATCAAAGTCATCTGCAAGTCATGTCATCATCTCCCTGATGTCATCGTCTCTTCAAGAACAAAAGACAAATACAACAACAACAACCTGTTTGGGCAGCTAGGTGCCTCAGTGGATAGAGTACTAGGCTTGAAGTCAGGAAGATTTGAATTGAAATCTAGCCTCAGACACTTACTAGCTGTATGACCCTGGGCAAGGCACTTAACCTCTGCCTGCCTCAGCTTTTCCAACTGTGAAATGGGAGTAATAACGATACCTACCTCATAAGGTTGTTCTCATAATCAAGTGATATGATATTTGTAAAGCACTTTGTACGGTGCCTGGCACATAGTAGGTGCTATATAAATGCTTATCCCATTTCCCTCCTATACTTGTGAAGTCTAATATTTTGAAATAAATTGGGATTTATGTTTGACTTAACTTACATAACATATGTAAGCAAGGCTCTGGACTTCCTCTGTCACAGCAAGTTCAACTTCCATCTCCCCTTCAAGGTTCTAGCATGCCCCTGAGGGGTTAGAGGAGTCTTTCTCTAATATTGTTGACTCTAACGCCCTCATTCCAATATTCTCCCCCCCCTTCCCTAACATAAGGTTAGCTACCAATGATTAACTCTGGTTTCATCAAACTTATTGACATTAATTATCTTTCACAAAAGGATATTTATTGTGATGAGCATTTGTATTGTGATGGTATCATAAGAACAGAAATAAGACATTTCCTTTTAACACCTATGGCCACACACTCCCTGTACCACTTTGGTCCCTAAGAACAGCGGGCTTAGATTTAGTATGGTTTCTACAGGGGGCTTCTCCCACTAAGTTCATTTCCAAATGCCACATGGCCAGTGGGTGGATGAATCCACATCTTTCCAGGCTTTGTTCCTTACCCTCTGGCTACCAACCAATTCCAGCATGGAATCCAGTTTCCAGACTTCTGGGGACTCACTTTGCTGGACCTTTTAAAATGCACAAGTTCATAGCCATCTTGAGTCTCCTTCATTTAAAAGAAGGAAAGGATAGACAACAGACAGAAGCAGTAGATACAAGAATGCTCTGCTTCATACCAACTCCAAGTGAGAAAAGGCTGGAGACTCTTCCTGTCCTGAAAGGCCACAGAAGCTCATTCTCATTTTGCAACCAAAACCAGGCCAGTATTCAATGGCTGTGCCCATTCCACAGTCCATGTGGGGATATATCAGCCTAGCACCCTCAGAATGCTTATGAGGACTGGGCTTAGGGGCCAGTATCCTTACCCACCCACATTCAGCCCTTACATATGAAAAGCACTTTGAAAACCTTAAAATACTATCTAAATTCCATCTATTATTATTATTAGCTCTAGGCAGCTGGTTAGAGCTCTGGGCTTGGAATCATGAGTTCAAATTCAGCCTCAGACACTTAACTAGCTGTGTGGCCCTGGACGAGTCTCTTCACCCTGTTTGCCTCAGTTTCCTCATCTATAAAATGATCTGGAGAAGGAAATGGCAAATCACTCCCATATCTTTGCCAAGAAAATTCCAGTGGGGTCACCAAGAGTCAGACACAGCTGAAAAACCACTGAACAACAACAACAACAACAACGGCAAAGGAAACATCTAAGATCCCTACTAATTCTGAGAGTCTGTAGTGCCAAACTCTTTTGTCCGTTGACTCTGGTTCCTTTTTTATCCTTTTCCTGTTTCCTGATTCTGGACCAGCTCTGACTTTGATTCTTGCTTAACACTTTTTTACCTTCTTACTCTGAAGACAGGAATCCCTTCTAAACTTTGCTTGATCTTATTTCCACTGTAGCTGAAGGCAACAGAGAAAAACTTTATGACTAAGCAACATTTTTTCCTTTCCAAATCACTTATGTTAAAGACCACAGTGCCTTGCACATAGAAGGCATTTAATAAACATTTGTAAATAATAACAAAGTCAGAAACATGTTGTCACTATGAATTACCAATATTAAATTATTATTGTCATGTAAGCCAGTATTTTAAGATTTTTCTTTCCAGGGTTGTTGTTGTTATTATTATTCTTCCTCTTCTTCTTCATCTTCTTCTTCTTCTTCTTGTTCTTCCTTTTGTTCTACTTCTCCTCCTCCTCCTTCTACTACTACTTCCTTTTTTTTTTTTTGCTTTTTTTGGAGGGCAATTGGGGTTAAATAACTTGCCCAAGGTCACACGGCTAGGTTTTTGTTTGTGTGCGTTAAGTGTCTGAGACCGGATCCAAACTCAGGTCCTTCTGACTCCAGGGCCGATGCTCTACTCACTGCGCCACCTAGCCGACCCTCCATGGTATTTTTAAAGGTAGGAAAATGAGCCTGCTAATCAGAGTTTCCCTTTGTTTGGCATATAACAGGCTGACCTGAGACAAGGTGGAGAGGCCTAATCCATTGGAGGAAAGTCAATCTTTGGACATGGCTTGTGACAAACCCATCAGGCCTCTAGATTCCTCCCTTTACTATTAAGCACAGAATATTATAAGGGATGTATCTCAGATCCCTTCATACTCTTTGTTGTCATTTTCTCAGCATAAAAAATAATAGCCAGAAGCAGAAAAAAATGAGTTCAAACCCTGGAGAGCCCTATAAAAACAAAATTCTTTCCAGAAGAATTTTTTTTCCACATGAAATCAGAATATAGGAAAGAAGCCAAATTCTTTTGGAGATAGGGAAAACTGAGGCATCTGGATCTGAGTGGGATTCATATTTAGGAATTTGCCCTAGGCAATATGAGTTATTCCACTGAAATCTGGATTTGTTTAAATGATTAGGGAACTCTGGGTAATTACACAGGAGTAGGAGGAAGTACTCATTGTATTCTGAGTACCTAGAATAGTGACCAATGAGAAAGAGAGATAGATCTGGGAGATTGGTAGTTAATCTTTATTAAAGATTAGCCATGATCAGATAGAAGGGAGTTGAAGCATTCTGAAATCAGAGATGAAGAGAGTTACCCAAGGTCACACATATCTAGTAAGTCAGGATTCAAACCCAGGTCCTCTTACTCTTAGATCCATTGTCCTTTCCACTATACCAAGAGGCCTAAACCAGGTTGAATAATTCTTCCTTATGATAAAGTCCAATCCCTTATAGTTATAAAATTAACTTGCACAGATCTCAATTTCTGATAAGTTGTTTTCTTTAAGGAACAAAAGAGAGGAGCATGATTAAAATACCTTGGCCCTATTCTCTCTCTCCCATCCCCTTCAATCCCTGTGCCCTTCCTACCCCTTCAAGTGTGCCCTCCAGAATTCCCATTCCATAATGAACAAATTCCCCTTCATCCTAGATCTTTTTTTCTCATGCTCCTTCCATCTTTTAGCCTTCATTGAGACCTGGCTCTCCTCTGACAACACTACATCCCCAGTTTTCTTCTCTAATAATGGGTGTCTTTCTCTCACATCCCACTTTAAATTGGTCCTGAAAGGAAATCAAAGTATTCCTTTCTCCTCATTTCCAGACTTTCCCTTTAATTCTGTCACTTAGTATCCTTTCCTCTTTTGAAGTTTACTCAATCAAAATTTTCCACTTAATTTTAATTATGGTAGCTGTAGTACACTGTCTCCCTTGTCATTCTTCCTCCTTTTCTGAGAAGTTCAGTAGTTGGCTTACCATTTTCCTTTCCTCCCCAACTCTTGCCCTTATATTGTTGTTGTTGTTCAGTCATTTCAACTATGTCTGACTCTTTGTGACCCCATTTGGGGTTTTCTTGGAAAAGATACTGAATGGTTTGCCATTTCCTTCTCCAAATCATTTTACAGATGAAGAAAGTGAGGCAAACAGGATTGTGATTTGCCCAGGGTCACACAGCTAGTAAGTTTCTGAGGCTGGATTTGAACTCAGGTCTTCCTGACTCTAGCCCCAGTGCTCTATCCACTGTGCCACCTAGCTTCCTCTGTTCTGATATAAGAGGACTTTAATATCCACATCAGTGCTCCCTCAAACCCCCAAACTTTTCACTTCCTCAGCCCTCCTTAAATCCCATGATTTCCTCTCCATGTCAGCCACACAGAGGGATAGTTACATTCTAGATATCAGCATTACTCATATATGTCCCTCTTTCCCAATCAGAAACCCTGAACTCATCTCTCTGAAACTAACCTCCAATCATTCCTTCTCTCCTTATGCTTTACCCATTCCTAAACCTGTCTCTCACTGTCACCGAGTTTTAATCCCTCCACCCCTTAGTACTTTCTCAAGTTTACATTACCTTTGCTCTAACTCCACTTCTCCATCCCCAACCTTAACCCAAGAGTCAGCCATTTCAGCTCATCCTTTGCTTCTAAATCCCTTGTCATTTTGTTATATCTCATTCACCCTCTCTTCTCTCTCTCCTCTCCCTCTCTCTCTCTCTCTCTCTCTCTCTCTCTCTCTCTCTCTCTCTCTCTCTCTCTCTCTTTCTCTCTCTCTCTCTCTCTCTCTCTCTCTCTCTCTCTCTCCTCATTAGCCCCTGTGGGTTTAATTACATCTCTGTGCAGATGAATCTGATATCTATATATCCAGCCCAGTCCCTCTCCCAGCCCCAGCCCTTTCCCAAACCGCCTCGTTCTTTGCCTCTTCAACATTTCAAACCTGATGTCTTAAAGAAATCTTAAACCCAAGTGCGCTAAACTGATCATATTATTTTCCTCCCTAAACCTCCCATCTTCCAAATTTCCCAATTTGTCAAAGGCACCACCATCTTTCCAAACTCCAACTCAGAATCATCTCCAAGTCTCCACTCACCTCATTCCATGTCTTGTCAGTTCCCAATATTGCCATTCCTGCCCTCATGGTATCTGTTATATTTGATCCCTTCTATCCACTCATACACAGTCAACACCCTCATTCAGGCCTTCATCACCTCTCTCCTGAATTATTGCAACAACCTCCTAATTGGTTTCTCTGTCTTCAAGCCTCTCCTCATCCCAGTCCCTCCTTCACAGTGATGCCAAAGTAATTTTCCATAAACCCAGATCTGACCACATCACTTTTCAACTTAATTCTAGTAGCTTCTTATTGCCTCTAGAATAAAATAAAAATTCCTCTGTTTAGCTTTTAAAGTCCTATATAATCTGACTCCTGATCAAAAGATCTTTCCTGCTTTGTTGGACATTGCCACCCCTTGCCCACACTCTGTGACCCAGACAAGCTATCCTCCTCTCAGTTCCTCACACAGGACGTTCTGTCCCTCACCTCTGCTCCTGGAATGTTCTCTTTTACCTTTGCCTATTAGAGTCCGTTCCTTAAGATGCAACTCAAGCAGTTTTCATGAAATCTTTCCTGGTCCTCCCAACTATTAGTGCCCTGCCTCCAAAATTACTTTGGCTTTAACTATTTTGCATGTATTTATATTTATTTGCTCTAAATATCCTTTGCATATATTTATATGTGTATTTTCTGTCTCAATCATTGGAATGTAAGTTCTTTGCAAATAGATTGTTTTCCTAATGCATAGCATGACTGGAACATAGTAAGCATTTAATAAATACTTGTTAATTGGTTGATTGAAGTCTGTACTAAGTGTGGCAAACTTTCTCATTTAGTAGTAACTGACATTTGTGTAGCACTTTAAGATTTTTAAGGCACTTAATGTACATTATCTCTTTGCTTAGAGGACACTGTGAAGTGCTGCAGATGTTATTATGCCCATTGTGTAGATGAAGTAACTGAGACTCAGGGAGATTAAATGACTTACCCAGGGTCACACAGCTAATATAGCAGCCAGGTGGCATAGTAGATGAAGTACTGGACCTGGAGTCATCCTTCTGAGTTCAAATGTAGTATCAGATACTAGCTATGTGAGCCTGGGCTCAGTTTCCTCATCTATAAAATGAGCTAGAGAAGGAAACAGCAAACCACCTCTTTATCTTTGCCAAGAAAATCCCAAATGGGGTCACAAAGAGTCAGACACAACTGAAACATCTGAACAACAACACAGGTAAATATACATCTAAGGCAGCATTTGAATCAAGGTTTTTCTGGTTTTTTTAGACCCCAATACTCAGCTTTTCCTCCTACTAGATCCTGCTGTGAAATTCTGATTCTATGTATTTGTCACTCTGGCTTATTGATGAGAAAGTTGTTTTCCTGTCACCAATTTAGCATGATCCTTTCCTTTAGAGGTCACAGGAAAATGCAATTTAGCCACCTGCTTCTTTTCTCTCCCCTCAAAAGCCAAATCTCCCTAGGATTCCTGCCATCAAGAAGTCATAAAGAAATGCTTGTTTTATTCCAGAAATTAAAAATTAAAATAAAACAAAAAAGAAGTCATAGGGAGGAAGACCTTCCCTTTGGTTAAATGAAGTCAGTGCAAGGGAGACTGCCCCCAGAACAGTTACCCACTCCTATTCCTCTGGCTAACTTCAGAAAAATCCAGTTTGCCTGAAGATATAAAGGAAAAGGCAATGTTTTTGACTCTACCAGTCCAAGGATAGTGACAATGTTTCTATATAAGTGTTTGAGGTGTAATTTATATTTAAATCAATGTTTGGCAGACCTGAGATAGGGGAGTTTCTAAGCCAAAAGCCTACTGCTATCTTATCTAACATTGCTGAATTTAAACTTTAGCTTCAGTGACTCCCCTACTTCTTTAAACCCAGTTCATTAAATGAAATATAGAACTGCTCCTTAGAAGAGTCCTCTGTACAGACGATAACAGGATGCATTTCCCCTTCAAAGGACTGGTGCCTGATCCTGTCATGGAAGGCAGAGAAAATGCTCAAGATAAATTAGGAAGTGATCTATGGGCTTGGAAAGTTCACTCTGTCTGCTGGCCTCTGCCCTTATCTTGAGCAAGGCATACCATTAGCACACTTAATTAGAGTTACTGTGAGACAGGGAGTCCTTGCCAGAAAAAAAAAATGACACCACAATATTCTCCTACTTTTACAGGACAAAATGTACTTCTTTCTAAAACATCAACTGCCAATGGAGTTCACTTCCACTTACTAGGAAAAATTTAGTCCCAATAAACTCAGCTGCAACAACTCTTTCCTCCCTTCCTGACAATAAAGAATTGTTATTCTAAGAAAATACAGTAAGCTCTTTGTTATCTGGCATGGTCAAGGAAATAGGTTGTATTACTAGTTAAGCAAATGCTCTGGTTGATAGAAAATTCTTCTATATTCTACAATGGATTACTCATTTTCAAAAAATTAAAATGCAATAAATACATAGGACAAAACTGAACTGAGAATTCTTTAGTCTCTGTGATGATTCATCAGGGTCATTGTTATGGATAGCACTTATCAATCAACAGTGGGTGTGTGAAAATGTTTAGAATATTGTTTCACCTTGGCACAGTATTGAAGGGGAAGTGGGTTTTAGAGACCTAGAAATAAAAGGCCTAGCTTTGGGTTAAAAAAAAACAAACAGATATAACAAGCGATTTTTGCACTTGAGGAAAGTAGCACAAGATGTGCCTGGGAGAAGGGACATAAAATGCTCCCTCAAATACTATGGGGGAATTAGAACAGGGGAGGAAAGTGGAAATACTCACCTGGAATACCATCTGCTATCTTCCTGTGTTAACTAATTATTATTAATTAATGCTAAACTCACTTGTTTTCTATACAGCTGAGAAACAGGTATTGTCAATACTCTCTAGAACCAAGAGGCAAAGCCCTGATTACCCTGCCCTAGTTACTGGTCTGATCTAAACATACTTAATTGGTTCTTTCTGGGGTGGGGGATGGATGAACTATTCTGTGCTTTATAAAAGGATTTGGCATTTCCAACAGGTCAGGCCTACAGCAGGGGTGGTAAGAGGGTGCAGGGGTAAGCTAGTTGAGTGTTGCAAAATAGCCTTCAGGCAGTAGCCCTAAGAGCCTGAGAAGTCTCCCTCGGGGTGGGAGGGAGAGCCCAGATTTCCCCAGGATCATTTGACTAGCAAAACTACTATTTCCAGTTCTTATTGTGTGATTCCACCACCTCATTGGGCCGCAGTAACCAAGGTAAAATATAACTACGTTTTACATTCCTAGCCCCACTGGTTAATGTTTGTAAGATTTGACCTGTTCAAGAAGCTCCTATAATTCAGGTACATTCTCTTCACTAAAACTCGGAAGTCTAATTGATTTCTAGTATTTTTTTTTAAATATCACATAGCAACTCTTACCAATAAACAGGCACAATGAGACTTGGGGGTTGTTAGGATAACAACATATTTTATTATGCCTTACAATAACTGAATAATTTGCTTTATAGATAGTCTAAGGCTTTCAGAATATTGTTCAAGAATCTTTATAATATCAGGATACCTAACTCATATATAGCACATAAGATCTATCATATCAGTTTGAGCTAAAATTTTCATTCTGATTTAAAAAAAAGATGGTACCTCATTCTGGGAGAGATATTTTCCTTTTTTGGGGGGACAAGGCAAGTTGAGGTTAAGTGACTTGCCCAAGGTCACACAGCTAGTTAAGTGTCAAGTGTCTGAGATCAAATTTGAACTTAGGTCCTCCTGACTCCTGGCCAGTGCTCTATTCACTGTGCCACCTAGCCGCCCAACATATTTTATTTTTAATACCATAATAATTCAGACTTCTTCTGTGATATAAAGGGAGGGGCAAAAAATTTTACGTGGATTTTCCAGATTGAAGAGGTGCCAAACCCCTGTGATGTGGAAGGGATAACTGTAAACTACTCCTGCTCCTGGATACCTTCCTGGGCAGGACCAGGGAGAGAAGCACAGGGAAAGGGACAGATCTGAAGCATTGAGCACTGCCAGTCATCATAGCTGATATTATGAAGACTCAAGTAAGATTCTGTTAAACTTTAGACAACCAATAAACCATGTTGTGGCAAGCCTTTATGAGAAGAGGCAACTATAATGCGGCCCTTCGGGCAGCTAGAAGACAGTATGATAGTGGCACTGGGTACCTAAAGGGATATGCCATATGAGGAAAGATGGGTGCAGGAACAGAAAGCAGAAGGATACACTGACAAACTTTACCACTGCCCAACATTCTCCGACCAATCCTGTTTAGCATTGGTATTGGTATTTTACACGGTGTCACAAAAAGACCAACATGACTGAACAACACCACTCATTGTTGAAGAATATTAAATCAGTTGATTTTCCTATTCCTCCTTCTCTCCTTTTAGATTTAGGATTCTGTGTTATCTTAAAAGAAAACCACTGAAGAAAATAAAACAATGGGAATAAAATAAAATAGTGGGAATAAAATAAAAATGAAAAAACTTTAATATCCATTTTTTGTTTCCTGTTCCCTCCTTTCTCCTTCCTTTTTCCTTCTACCCTTTCCCTCCTCTATCCTTTTCCCCTTCCCTTCTTTGTTAAAATGCATAAAAATATAAATGCAAATAATTCCACAAATATTAACACAATTTTCTATTTTTGAAAAAAAATCTAGGAAGGCATACTTTCATGTGGATATTAATAATAACTACTGTTAAGTGTCAAATATGTTAAATATTCATGTTATATTTGCAAATAGATATTTTAGATGAATGATGGAATTAGAATGTATATTATTCCAACAATTCATAGGATTTTATAACATTCAATATGATATGTAACAGATAAAGATATATATCCATTGTAGATATATAGAAATGGATGAGGGAACAAGAATGAAACAAAAGTGATTTGAATGTCTTGAAAATATCTCCACCAGGGGCAGCTAGATGGTGTAGTGAATAGAGCCCTGAGGACCTGAGTTCAAATATGACCTTAGACACTTGACACACTTACTAGCTGTGTGACTTTGGGCAAGTCACTTAACCCCAATTGCCCTCCAAAAAGCCAATAAAATAAAATGTGTTGACATTATACAATACTATACATATGTTTTGTGCATTTCTGAGTTTCTAAACTTTTTCTGTGTCATCTGCAGGCCTTTACGTGTTGTCTGCAGCTTCTGCAAAACACCACCAAAATTCTCATTTAATTTCTTATGCTGACCTATGACATATCAAAGCCGTGATAGGGAAAGTCTCAATGTGGAAGGGATAACTGTAGGGGTTTCAGCCAAAATATCTTCATGGGGCAGACTGCAATGCCAGGAGTATGGCCTAGTCTGAGTGGGATATTCTGTAGCAGTAACATCTCAGGTTACTGAGGAACTTGAAGGAAGAGGTGGATCTTTCCAAGCATCAATTATCATAAGATATCAAGCAAACTAGGGTCCAGAGGGAGAAAGAACATCTGGAGTCTGGAACAAGAGCTCAGCAATATGATTGTGATAGGATCCAAAAAACAAGAAAGAAAATGTGGGCCATGGTCAGCTAAAAGATCAAGAAACTGAATGTCCTATCAGGTTCAAACTTACACAAAGAAATTCATGTGCATTTTTTTTTCTCTCAACCCACATCAGTATGCTTACCTCTTTTGATCACTGGTGTATAAGGTTAACCCTGCCCTAAAGATGATTTAGCGCTCTCTCTCTCTCTCTCTCTCTCTCTCTCTCTCTCTCTCTCTCTCTCTCTCTCTCTCATTCTCTACAACTGTCTCTCAAATGAGAAATAGGTCTAAATCAGTGCTTCTTAAACTGGGTCTCAACCGACAGTTTAAGAAGTACTGATAGGGGCAAGTGGGAAAAGTTTAAGTCCTGGTCTAAACAATAGCAGATATTCCTTATCTCCTCATCAAAACTTAATGATTCTCTACGTCATTCTCTTTGAGCTTTGCTATATGATTAGCTAACAAGATAAAATTTATTTAAAGGTATCAATAAAATTTTATAATAATAAATATATCATATTTAGATATTAGTGGCTAATGATAATCTAAGTATTACTTTTTGGTAGTACAGGGGATAGAGTGCCAGACCTAAAGTCAGGAAGACTCATCTTCCTGACTTCAATTCTCAAAAGTGACACTGAGCAAGTCACTTAACCTTGTTTGCCTCAGTTTCTTCATCTGTAAAATCAGCTGGAGAAGGGAAGGCAAACTACTCTAGTATCTTTGTCAAGAATACTCCAAATGGGGTCATGAACAGTTGGACATGACTGAAATGACTAAACAATAAAGAGTGTATTTACATTTTAAAGCCCACCTCACCCTAGAACCCTAACCTTATGATCTTCCCCTTTGTGGGTGGTTAGTGCCACCTAGAAGGCATTATGGTATAATGGATAGAATGCTGGAATTGGAGTTATAACGACCCAGGCTCCAATCCTGACTTCGATATTTAATTAGCTCTGTGACCCTAGACAATTCATTTAACTTTAGTGAGCCTTAGGCCTCCATCTTTAAAAGCAGAGTAATTTAAATGACACCTACTTGTCCCGATTGCTGTGAGGATTACATGTAGCATTTTGTCAGTCTTAAAATACTATATAAATATAAACTATTATTATCACTCTCTCTTTTCTTTTTCTTACTACCAACACTTCCCTTGACCTTCCTGGTTTACCCAACCCCAAAATACCTTAAGGGAGAATACCAAGGTCTTTCTTCTACCACCTCAGTTCCTTTTGCTCCTGCTCTCTTAAAGTAACACATTACTGTATTTTCAAAATCCAACTTACTACAAAGCAGGGTGAACATTCAAGAGAAGAATGGTAAGGTGATGGATGAAAAGGATATCAGGTTTACAAATTATAGTTTCTCATGACCCTATCCTAGTCCTAAGTACCAACTGAGAAAAGCCATGGTACAGTAGGTAGATTTAGTATCATTAGGACCCAGGTTCAACTCCTGCTTCATGTCCTAGCCATGTGATCCTGGGCAAATCACTTAACTTCTCACTAACCCAGGCAATTATCTGAGACTATATATTGCATATTTGTACAACTACTTCAGTAGGAGTTTCCTCACCAGGACCTCCTTAACTCAATGAAATCCTGGGTCTAGGCCAAAAAACAAAACAAAACAACAACAAAAATCACTGTCAAACGTGAACTCCTTTCTCTTTCTTGGTTCCTTCCTTTTATTAGCTTTCCCAGTCTTTTCCTAATGCTACCGAGGTTCTAACTTGCCTTGATGAATGCTTGGCCAGGTTGCTGCATCTCAGCTCTTGGAAATAGGTTTCTCTTGTCCTAAATTATGAGACAATCTAGTGTCTTGCTAGTACATTTATCTTATAGTCTCCAACTACCCACACTTTACCAGCCTGTAACCCAGTGATTGATAACATTCATCACCCAAGACATCTCACTAAAAGAACTAGAGTATTTTCCTATGTACTACCCTTTCTCAGTGAGAAAGACCCTTCCCCTAAGTCTTGACTCCAAAGCCATCTCACTTCAACTTCAGGTTTCTACCTGGGCCATCTGACTCTTCCTATTGAGGTATCTCCAATCCAGTCCCTGGAAGTCTCTGTTTCTCTGTCTCTCTCTCTGTCTGTCTCTCTCTTTGTGTCTCTGTCTCTGTCTCTATCTCTCTCTGTCTCTCTCTGTGTCTGTCTGTCTGTCTGTCTCTCTCATTTTTATTTTTCTTCTGTTCTAACTGGTCTGCCTGAAGCAAATCCCAATAGCTCCATGGATCTTTCAGACTGGTTTGGTCCTTGCTAATGAAACTATTTCTAGACCTCGTTCTATTTTGTATATAATCAAGGACTCCAAGCTCATTTGCATGAGACTTTCCTCATTGATGAAGATTGACTATTCAATGATTTGAGACTATGGGGGACAGAGTAGCAAGAGCTTGGGATAAGAAAACTAGTCTTCTGGGTTTCTGGAGCTGCACAAAAAATTCTTATGCAAATGAGCTTTGAGCTTCTGTTTACATTTACAATAAGTATTTTGTATGGATGGTGTTCTTCCCCACATAAGGCAAGGCAAGAAGGAGTCCCTATGTGCTACAGAAGAAGAAAAAAGGAGGAAGAGAAGAAGAAAGTGGGAGTTGGAAGGGGGAACAGGGAAGAGGAAAGAAGGAAGAAGAAAGAACTCTCAAGGAAGGTTAATGGGGGAAGAAACTCAAAAAAAAGAACCTGAAAAGGGGGAAATGGGATGAGAAAGCAGCTGAAGAATGAGGGATGCCCCTCCCACCTAACCACCATTAGATTGTAAGCTCCACGAGAGCAAAGGTCATATCTTCCTTAATTTTTTTTTATCTCTTCAGTGCCTAGTGCAGTGCTCTGCATGGAGCAAGTGTTTACTAGTTATTGAATCAAACTGAATGAAGGTTCAGTCAGCCTTAGACAACTTGCCTTCTTTCCACTGCTACATCTCCTAGTACTTCTCCCACTAGCCCACCATCTACTCCCACGTCTTCACACAGCTTATGCCTGGGCTGGGTGAATTTGATCTCTGAGCACTAGGGACAGAAAAAAAATAGAAAAGAAGCAGCTTCTGTGCTTGGGTTGGTGGTTCAAAAGCAATTAGTCCTGTGTCTGTCTCTGAGTATCTAAAATGATCCCAGACTTTTGCTGTGAGGTGTTACTAGAGACCTTGTTTGTTTCCCAGCAAGTTTCCTGATGAAGGATAGATGGCACCAGAGAATTAGGTTGTAGATAACTATTTGTTGCTATTGGCAACTACATCTTGGAGTGGGCTGGGGATCCATACCTTTTATGACTTTTTATAAAGTTGGATCTTTTTGCAAAGGGTCTTATTTTATTTAATTTTTGAATAGTGCTTTAGGTTGGTGGGAAGAAGGGAGGAGAAGGAGATAAAAGGAAAGGAGTAATCATAGAAAGGTGGAATTTCATTTCCATTATTCTTTCAACAGATTTAACCCCACTCACCTATGTCTGAGCAGTTACAAGTCACTCCACTTACAGCCTTCTATCCTCAAACTTGAAAGTTCAAGCAGCTAGGAGGTATACTTTTATTTGGCAGATGGAGGAGAGGAAGGTAAGGAGAATGGTATGAACTAGGGAACAGTATCATATCTGCTCCTTTATTTCCTACCTCAGGCATATCCTGAGGAAATATAACATCTCAAGGAAATATAACATCTCAAGGCAATAAGTCATTCTCTGCTACTAGCATTTATATATTCCCACAGCATCTGCACATAGAAAAAGACTTATTCTCCCACTCATCACTGCTTTAGTCACCACTCAAAGACATGAAACAGAAATCCCTTGCTTTAGAGTCTAAATTTGGAACACTAACCTAGCCCCATTAACCATCTAGTGTCCAAGCTGTACCTGAAAAAACCAGGCCAATGGGAAAGATATATTCTTTTCAGCAAGGGTTTCTTCTAGCTCTGATACTGTAATTGTTGTATTCTCCCTTATTCTTCCTTGGAGGAGATCCACAAATGATCCACATTCATACATTGTATATACATTCACAGAAATGTAGTGCCTCAAGGAATTGGAGTAGGCACTAGAGATAGATGTCCTGCTAGTTGGAATAAAAAAAAAGTCCCCAACATGTAACTGAATGGATTGAGACTGTGTCTGAAAGGTTAGTCTCTTTCCCATTCTAAGGGAAGGAAGACTGTCTGGAGTGAGAACCCTCTAAAACCATCGTAGAGAGGTAAGCTGGTGGAGGTAAGAAGTGTGAGCAAATTCTGAGCTAAAGAGCCTTTGCAAGTGCCACCACAGCAGCAGGGATCTCCACTACCGCTTAGCCTTGCTTGACCAAGATCACCACCTGCATGCAAGAGGCCTGAGAACAAGAAAAGGAAGCTTCACAACTGGGACTGAGCAGAAGTCAGAAAGGGTATTCACATTGTGGTACAGAGACGAACCTGGGGATTCCTACTAGACTGTACTCTACTTCCCTTCTGATAGCCAGCATTTATATCCAACACTTTAAAGGTTTGTAAAGTGCTTTACAAATATTATCTCATTAGATTTTCACAATAGTCTTGAAAGGTAGATGCTATAATCATCCCCAATTTACACTTGAGGAAACTGAAACAAACAGGCTAAGTAACTTTCCCAAGGTCATATTGCTGGAAAGCATCTAAGGCAGGATTTGAATTCGAGGTCTTCCCTAACTTCAGTTATCTATCTGAGTCATCTAGCTGGCCTCTAGCTCTCTCAAGGGAGAGATGAGTTGATTTTCTTTCCCAATCATTTTAGAGTTTGTTTTGCTTTCTGTTTTACCCTTCATTTTCAAAGATGTCAATTTCTCTAAGACAACATGCTTCTATTGATATAATCATATGATTTTAAAAAAATTTTTATTATTGATATAATCAATTATAATTATAATCAAACCATCCCTTCATTCCTGGCATAAATCCCACTTAGTCATAATGCATAATCTATGTAATATATTATTGTACTCTTTTAGCAAGTATTTTCTTTAGGATTTCTGCATCCATATTCATTAATGAAATGGGGGGAAGAAAAAAGAAAAAAACACATGATAACTTTATTAGATATTTTTAAAGGACAGCAAATTATACATAATGGATTTGCAGTTTCATGTGCAATTTTTTTGTTGTTTTTGTGTTATGTTATGGAAATGCTTGTTTTGTTCCATAAATTAAAAATAAAATAATTTTTTTTTTTAAAAAGGCAACATACTTATTCATTGCATTGCTGATTTGTGTGTGTCCTTGGGGTAAAAGTAGCTATGAAAGAAGCAAGAGATTATAAAACTCACAGGGTAGAGAAGTCGATTTTTAAATAGCTATAGGCACAGGCATGGGTGCAGATATAATAAGCTCAGGCATAGGGACAGACACAGATATAGGCATTTGCCAGAGAGAAAAAGAGAGAGATTCTGCTAAAAGAGGGAACTGCTGGGACCTTTCCAACTGGACACCAGAGCAGATCAAAACTCTGAAGAAGTCTTGTTGCCTCAAGAAAAGTGACTGCTTAATGAAACTACCAATATCAGGGTGATGAACAAGGAAGCCTTTCTATATTTTCCAGATAAGGTAGGAAAAACAGAGAGTGGCCAGATCCCATAATACAACTGTGACAACAGTGGTTGTGGCTTCAGCAGCAATAGCAGACTTAAATCATGATGTTTTTCTAAATCCAAAATGGTCCCAGAGGTAGAACATCCTAGATGTTTGGCAGGTAGAAATCAGGTGTGCAGACTGCTGCCTTTGGATCAGGAAGTTGGTGATTGAAAAGGATTCTGAGGAGGAAGAGAGAATTATTATAAAGGGCATTTCTGCCACAATCCATGAAGTCGGTGGGAAGATGATAAGCAGGTAATACAACAGGGATAAAAATGAAATAGTTTGGGGTTTGTTTGTTTTTTTTTAAAGGCTGGAATTTACATAACACTTTAAAACTTAGGAGGACTTTATACTTGTAATATGGGAAGGAATGTCCTGCTTTTAATGGGAATTCACCTGCATAGCTTTAAGTCATTGCAAAAAAACTCCCAGACATTAGACTCTCCAGACTGGGGACTTGAACGTAGGTGAGGGACTTCATGAGGTGATTTGAAATTGGAAACAAAGAGAAGAAAAAAAGAGTTCTGGGTGAAATAAAGGAGAGAAGAGATGAAAAGCCTACTGATGCATTATCTAAGTTGGCCCTAGGCTGTCTCTGATCTGCCAAGAGATCGGAAGGCAAACTGTTCTTCGACAAGAGTGGTGAGAGAGATCATGAAAGTGTCATGGTGTCCTAGAACCCAGACTTCCTAGCAAAATCCTCAGGACCTTAAAACCTTGTCAAGGGATTTTAGCAGATTCCAATCAGTCCTGAGATGTTACTAAATCTTCCTGCTAGCCACTAAAAGCATGCTAAAAAGGGGGTGGGAGGGACGATTGATAGTTTTCTCAGCCCATACACACAAGGAATATATTTCCCACTCTCCCAAGATTCTACCCAATCTATTGTCTGGGGAAGTGTAGAAAAATTGAACTGATTTATGTATGGGGCAGCAAATGATTCCATTACTTGATTCTTACTTGTTACTAGCAAAAATGTAGCTTCTTGAGGGCAGAGACTATTTTAAATTATGTCTCCAATGTCTAACATAGTACATTACATATTGTAGGTACTCAATAGATATTTGTAGTGGTGAAATATTGTTTACAAACTTTTGCATCTTAAATGCTTTTACTATTGGATTAGTGGCCCTTACATAATCGGGCAATAAAGAGAATTTTATTAGACAGGATTAGATTGTGATTTTCACTATTGATTATGCCAAACATCTCACTAAACCTGGGAAGGGTAGTGATAAGGGACTCGAGAATCAGAATTCTCAGACACCTTAGGTTCTAGTTATAGGTTGTTAAAGATGCATTATCTCTTTTGTTCCTCACAACAATCTCTTCATTTTCCTGGGCTTCAATTTTCTCCTCCATAAGATGCTAAGGTTGGACCAGATGACCTTTAATGTCTATTTCCATTCCTAAATTTGTGATTTTGTGAACTTTTTAAGACAGATACTACAAGCACATTGTCTCCATTTTAGAATGAGGAAACTGAGGCCCAGAGGTAGTAAGTACCTTAGCTTTAGTTATATAGCTGGTAAGTATCAGGGACACAGTTTGAAATCAGGTCTCTTCTGATTTCAAGTCTAAGGCTGTTTCACTATCCCACCCTGATCCCCCAGAGAAATGTGTAGAAGTCATAGTTGAGGTGGGAGGGAAGGGTCATTGCTGAAGGAGTAGTAAGCATTCATGGAGCAAAGTCCAAGGTTGTATTAGATTAGTCATGAATAAAGACAGGTTTAAATGAGGGAAAGAAGCAAACCTGGGGACCTTGGGGCAAAGTACAAGCAAAGTACAGAGAGTACTAGAGCCATGTAGTCAGACTAACACTGACTGATTTTCCTATGGAAACACCTTGTTACCCTGGATAAAGTACAGGGTGTCCTCCTATCCCTCCCCCTTAGCTCTTGGCAGAAGGCAGCTGAGCTGCCTATGACTAACAAGAGCAAGTGTGCATTAAATAAACTGCTCCGAAGTGAAGATTGTAGGAAGAAGTTAAAACCTGATGAACCAAAAGGAACCAGATAGAGATTTAGGACTGATTCTGGCCTTTCTAGGCACTTTGATTACTTGTTTCTAAGGTAAAATCAGTTCTGTATCTGTATTGTAGATTATTTTGTTTTGTAGATTTTTCAGAAGTTTGTTCTTGTTTTTTTTAAACCACGGTGCTGCTGTTTACCTTCCATAGTGCTGCTTCTGGGTGACCTCCACTGCTGTGCTGAAGCTAATTCCTACCAGCTGTTGGTTTATCCGATTGTTAAATTTTCAGTGTGAACATTTATACCTTAGAATGTAGCACATACTACCAATCAGAGCTTGATTTAACATTTTTTTGTCTAGACTTCAGTAAGTGCTGGACAAAATGTTAATGCAGATTAAATTTAAAGGTATGTTATTAGTACTTTTTTTGTTTGGAGGGCTGATTGTTAAACATTTATCAACACAGCCTTGGATATTCCCTCTGATCAACTGTATATACTTACACAACATGGAATGGAAAGAGCACCAGATCTGGAATCAGAAGACCTCAGTCTAGATCCCTGTTCTGCCAAATTGTGATCAAAGGAAAGTCATTTAAATCCCCTGTGACTCAGTTTGCTCCTCTGTAAAAGGAGGGTGTAGGACTAAGTGCACTGTAAGGTCCCTTTCAGCCTATCATTCTGTGAATCTGTAATTTCAGTATTAGCTTGTGTTAAATATAATAAGGACCCATGATTTCATCATGGGGTCTTCCTCCACCCAAGCAAATTGTAATGTACCTATAACTTATAATCATAGAGTTGCCTAGGGCAAAGAGAGGTTGTGATTTTCCCATAGTCACACAGCTGGTAAGTGTCAAAGGCGGAATGTGAACATAGATCTTGACTCCAACTCTGTCACTACAACCCACTATACCATAATAATAGCCAATATTTACATAGTGCCTTAAGGTTTGCAAAGTTTTTTCCCCCAATGTTATCTCATTTGATCTTTACAACAATCTTGTAAACTAGTATTATCTCTATTTTACATAGATGAGGAAACTGAAATAGAGAGATTAAATTTTTTTAAACTTCCCAGATTCTCACACCTAGTAACTATCTGAAGCATGATTGGAACTCACGTGTTCCTGACTCCAGGCCCAGAACTGTACCACAGCAACTTTGGTAGAGCAGAAAAGACTTAGATTTGAATCCCAAGTCTGACATTTAATAGTTATGCAACCATAGACAAGTCTGTTAGCCTCTTTGAACCTCAGTTCTTATACCTTTCAAATGCAACAATAAGGTCTGTAGAGTTATTGTGAAGATCAAATGTGGTAATATATATGTGTGTGTATGTATATATTAAGGTTTTATAAAGATTAAAATACCATACAAATGTTGAACTCTATTATAAAAGATAATTTTTCTGTAAACTAAGTCCACACAATCCAATCCAACAGCAAACAGAAATTGTCTGGATCATAATTTTGAATTATCTGTAGCACTGCATTCTCTCTGTTGGGGTGGATAGCTGAGTGCAGTGGGGCAGGATTCCTAGGCAGCTTTAGAGGAGTTGCTCAGCTCCTATTATTTGATATTATTAAGAGATCTGTTTCAAAACATAACAGGTAGCAGAAGTTATTAACTTCAAAAAGCTTCAAACATACTTTACGTGGTAAGGTATATCTCACATTATAAAATGAGACCTTTTACAATGATCTGAGAAAAACTGAATTTTCCTCTCTTGAATCGTGATTATGGTCAGAGCAGCATTTCAGGGAAATCACTTTGATGACTGAATGGAGCACTGATTGGAGGGGAGAGATATTTGAGGCAGGCAGACCCACTACTTCAGTAGTCCAGGTATGAGGTTATTTGAGTTTGTATCAGAGTCATGGCAGTATGAAAGGAGAGAAGGGCACCTTACTTGAGGTAATAGCAAGAGATGTTACAAAGGTGAAATCAATGTACTTTGACCACAGGATGGATATGCCCCTGATAGTGAGGAGTAAAGAATTATACCCATGTTGTAAGCCTGAGGAACTGGGAGGATGGTGTTGCCTCTTACAATGATAGAGAAGGTAGGAGATGGAGATGGCTTGGGGAGGGTGAAGATGAGGAGTTTGGATTTGGACATGTTTAGTTTAAGCTGTTTACGGGATATCCAATTCAAGGTATCTGAAAGAAAGTTGGAGATGTGAGATTAGAAGTCAACAGAAAGATTGGGGCAGAATGGTAGATTTAAGAATCATCAGCATAGAGTTGATAATTAAACCCATGGGAGCTGATGAGATCACCAAGTGAAGTAATATAGAGGGAGAAGAGATTGTTATTGTTTGTCCTTTCCAGAAGAGGACTATGACCTCAGGAAGGTGATGCCATTACTTGCAAGTGAATTGGATGTAAATGAGGGAGGGTGATGCAAAGTCACTTTCTCTTCTCCAGAGGGAGAAGAAGGAAGAAAGACAAGGCAAGGCAAGGCAAGGCAAAGAAAGTCAAAGAAAGTCGAGGAAAGAAAAGGAAGAATGTTGGAAGTCAGGAAGGAGCTTTGTTGCCCAATTGGAACTGGCCAGTTGAGTCCCCAGTGGGGGCAACTCATGCTACTCTCAGGTTGGTGTTTGTCCTTTCTCAAAGAGGACCATGACATCAGGAAGGTGATGCCACAACTTTCAAATGAACTGGATTTAAGTGAGGGAGGGCTGTGCAAAGTCACTAGCCTTACTCTCTCCTCTGGAGTCATTTGGGTCCAATGGCAAGATATACATCAGGACAACTGGAGATGGCCCCATAGGGGGAGAAGAGAAGAGCTCCTAGGACAGAGTCCTGTGGGACACCTATGGTTGGAGGGTGTGGTCTGGATAAGAATCCAGCAAAGGAGGCAGAAAAGAAGCAGTCAGATAGGTAATAAGAGAATTAGGAGAAAGTAGTGTCTTGGAAATTTAGCAGGAAGATTTTCAAGGAGGAGGTGATCTGCAGTGCAAAGGCTCCTGAAAGGTAGAGGAAAATGAGGACTGAGGAAAGGCTAGTTCTTAATTCTCTCCTCAAATCGTATTCTCCACTATACCTGGTTGCTTCCATTTCTAGGGAGAAAGTGAGAGGCTTGGACTAGGATAATTACAGTAAAAATGGGTGGGGGGAGCCAGAACTGAAAGATATTTCAAATTAAGACTTGCAGAACCTCTTTTCTTTCAATCACTTTCTTCTTTCTTTTCTCTATCTTTTTATTTTTTCTCCCATCTATTTGGATGGGTGCTATGATGAATAAAAATTCCAAGAGGGAGAGAGTTTCTGGGTAACAATCAATGTATTAATTAGGCTAACTAATAATCAATAAATTGGTCTCTCTAGATAACCAGAGACAAAAAAAGAGCCTGTAAACCTTAATATACTTTTGGAAAAGAGGGTGCCCTAGACAGATGAAAATCAACTCTCACTGGGGAATAATTATTGAAGGAATGGGCATTTTTAAGTGAGGGGTGTGCTAAAAGTCTTCAGCTCCTCCTATAGAGAATGTGACTTGATTGTGAGATTCAGCTGACTCTAGCAATCTGGACAGAGTAATACATCTCTACCCAGAGCACTCTGGTTGTTTTTCTCCTTCATGAACTGGGTCACCCTAAATTCCAATAGAGGGGTATAAGGACCTTGGCTTAAAGCTTTAAAGCTATATCATATCATATCATATCATATCATATCATATCATATCATATCATATCATATTATATTATATTACATTACATTATATTACATTATATTATGTTGTTATGTTATGTTGTGTTATGTTGTGTTATGCTGTATTGTATTATATTACATTACATTACATTACATTACATTATATTATATTATATTATATTATATTATATTATATATTAAAGCTTTATATAAATCAATCACCTAAATTAGATTCTGTTTATACTCTAAATAGAATTTAAGGTCTCCTCCTCATTGGGTAGGGTCCTTCCCAAGATCCAGGGACTTGTTCCTGGAGGATTAGACCAATCTCATTTATCAGCCTTTTCCTTCAGATACTGGATAACTGACCTACAGGGGCTGGTCCCTAAATGAGGAAATAAAAAATAAAAGACTGAATCCCAAATTAATAATTGGTATTAATATGATAGAAAATAATAATTTCTCTCAGTGCTGACAGTGGTCATAGGAATCAGAGACCATGGCACGGTAAAGGGTGTTTATTGGGGAAAAAACTGGGGAAAATAATTTCTTACACAGATAATTTCCAGATCCCCATATCACCCCACAAACATCTCCCAAACAAGTCATTATCCACACCTATAGGTTTTAACTGACCCTGGAATATCCTTGAACATAGAGTGAATTGCATGGCTTTAATGCATCCTATTTCCAGCTTAGCATCCTTCAAACTGGGGCCTTAATCCCCACTCCTTTCCATTTATCCCCTCAAGTGCCTCTACATGACAACCATCAGAAGTTATGCCTTTCTTGTGCCAGTCTTGCTGTTGTACAAGGCCTGTGGACTGAAGGAAGGTTCACTGAATAATTTAAAGGTAGCTTCTCACTTTAAGAAGTCATGCTCCAGTTACCTGAGATAGTATCAGGTCATTGAGCTTTCCGGCTGTTACAGAGACTGTGCTGTTGGTGGCTTCAGCTAAAATAACCACTGTCTCCACAACAGCAATGACCACAATAAATCTGCTCAGGAAATGGAGAACTACTTCTTAGAGTCAGGGAGAGGGATGTGGTAAAGGAGGGTTTCTCAGACTGGTTAGTCAGCATCAGGATGGAGAAAGAAATGGTAAATTTTAACTTTTGGAAGGACACTTAGCAGGAAAAGTTATTGCCAATCTATACAGGGTAAAATGATTAATTCTTTATTATTCAAAGGCTATCTATTCAATGGGATGTCTCTCCAGCTTCTTCTTTACCTCTCCTTCCCTGTTGCCATCAGTTTCTCAAATCACTTCACATTAGATCCCCTCTTCATCACATGAGGAGGAAGATTATTCATCTAATGCATTCAAACCTAACATATAATCATGAGAGGGATTCATTTTGTAAGGGGAAAATAAAATGGCAGGAAGACCTAAAAAAAGCAAGCTTCAATAATGTGGGTCCTTTAAGAGTTTTTTCTAACAAAGCCTTGGCTTTCAGATGTAGTGCAACAGATACGTTGGAGCTAAAGATGGAACAGAGGGTATAGGGAACAGAAAATAACATTGAATTGAATTTCTTTTAAGTTGTTAAGGCTTAAAGGTATAAAGAAAGGCTTATTCTTTGTTACCCCTTTATGAAGTGTGAAGAAGTTTTCAGATCAAAATCAATAGAATTAGAATGCAGCTAGCCCCCTGGGAAAACTTTAAAAATGAGACTCTCTTCAAGAAGACAGTTAATGTAGGGGATGAAGCTGAGGAGTGTGATTTCTGGAAGCAAAGAAGAGAGCCAGCTATGAAAGAAGAGCCCATCTCCTGAGCAGCAGCTAACATCTCTTCACCTCTTAGCAAGGGAGAGGGAGGGGGCAGGTAAGGATTTATCTCTATTTTCACTCCATCAATTGAGCAACAGAATAGAAGACATAGTATCTACCCAGAAGCAGGCCTAGTCAGTCTAAGTCAGCAAAGTTACTTCACCTTTGGAGTAGAGGGGATCATGGTGGGAGTGGAGAATGTGGACACTAAAAAAAAAAAGAAAGGACATCTGGGTCCTGCAGTGTTGGAGGCATGAGCTATCTTGGTCATATGTATTCAGAAGTGTGTGTGTCTCTCTACCAGTGCATTCTATGTGTGCTCCTTCTCCCTAATAACACCCGGTATAGCTGTAGGAGACTATGCTCCAGGTTTGTGGGGTGAATTTTTATAACTACTGGTTTTATAAGGCCATCTCAATAAATGCCTTGAGCTAATTGTACAAATAGAGTCCATTAACTGGTTTTTAAAAACATTTTGCTAATTGTATTTTTGCATGTAGTTGATTAGAGGAGCTCCTTGAAAACAAAACCTGGTTTTTGCCTTTCTTTGTATCCCCAGCTCTTAACACAGTGCCTGGCAAATAGTAGGTTCTTAATAGATGCTAGTTGACTGATGATTTCAATATAATTATTTTCCTTTGTAATTTTATATATTTCATTTTCTGCATTTAAAAACATTATTTTGGGGGAGCTAGGTGGCACAGTGAATAGAGCACCAGCCCTGGAGTCAGGAAAACCTTAGTTCAAATCTGGCCTCAGAAGCTTAACATTTACTAGCTGTGTGACCTTGGCCAAGTCACTTAATCCCAATTGCCCTGTTTTTCCCTCCTCCAAAAAAGACAAAAAAAACCCCAACAAAACAAATAAAAACCAAATAAAAACTTTATTTTGAGAAGGAGTGCAAAGGTTTCACCCGTCTGGCAATGGGGTCCAGGACACAAAAAAAGGGTGAGCCACCAGTGTAAAGGTAGATGTACTTGTGGAAATTGTGGGCTATAGCTTCAAGAGTACAGACCTGCAGAATACTTTGAACCTGGGACAGTAATCTTCCCATTCTCCTCCCTAATCTGCAAGTATGAATTAGGAGGTAGTCCAAAGTTGGAGCCACATGTGTGAAATTCTTTGCAAATAGTAAAGTGGTGAGAAGAAAAATCATTTACTATTATTATGCGCAAGTCAGACATATTGGCTATCCTTATGAAATCTAAGCACCAAAAGATATCATGAGCAGAATGTTCTCAGGAAAACCTGGACTTACATGAACTGATGCAAAGTGAAATGGGCAGAACCTGAAGAACATTGTATACAGTAAGAGCAATATTGTTTGATGATCTACTGTGAATAACTTCGCTATTCTCAGCAATATAATAATCTAAGACAATTCTGAGGGACCTTGTGATGAAAGATGCTGTCTACCTCCAAAGAAAGATGGTTACTTCTTATGGAACCAGCAGCTTGATAAGATAGTCTACATGTGCCAAACCAGGAAAAGCCATGAGCAAAAAGGAGACTGAAAAATCAACAACCCAACTTTCCTGGAAATTCTGGAAACATTTTTGAGGTAATTTCCAAAGGGGGAGACACTAGTAGATGGGAAAACTGGAAAAGGCCTCCTGTGGAAGAAAGCACTCAAACTGAGTTTTAAAGGAAGTCAGGGAAACTAAAAGGTAGAGATGATGCTAGAGATTCTGGCAATCTAGAAAGAATTTCTTTTTCCTTTAATGTCACCTCCTTTTCCCCAAGGCCTAAGATTTTTAATGGGAGCTCTTTTGTTTATAGACTTTAAAGTATTGAATGTTTAGCATGAAAATATTCAGATAGGTAACCTGGAAAATTATGACATATAATGGAAACATCACTGGAGATCAGAAGATCTGAGCTGAACCTTGACTCTGTCACTTACTAGCTGTATGGCCTTGGGGTAAGTTTGAAACGTGTCTTTGAATCATAATCTTTTATCTTTCCATCTTCCCCTATACCTTACAACCTCTAACCCTGTTTGTTGTCCTCACCATTACTTCTATTTCCTCATACCCTAAATTCTTTGCCAGACCATCACTCCCCTTGGAGAACCTGTTAAACTATATATTATCCCCTATTCTTTTTCTGTAATCCTAATCTTCTTCCCCCTTGTCCTATCACTAATAGTGCCTTGCAAAATCCCAACCCTCAATTCCTCCCACTATCTATATTTTTCACCCCTGATCATGAGCTATTGACCAGAAATGGAAAAAAAAATTTCAAAATTGCTGACTAGATCCACTAGAAATTTATGTTGCCCTAATCTCAAATGAGACCTCATTATAGCAAGGCAATCATTCTACTTCTCCTTAATCAACCAAATATCCCACTCTCAACAACAGCTGCTGTAAACATTCTCATGTCTCCTCAATCCTCCCATGAAACCCTCTGCCCCTTCAGCTCTCTTAGCTGGGGACCTTGCTTCATGCTTCATTTTTTTTTAAAAAGGAGGCCATTCAACAAGATTTCTCCTTTTACCCTTTTCCTCAAATGACTTCTCTCAGACATTGCTGCTCTCCTTTCCTTGGTTCCAGCCTAGGATGCAGAACATTGGCTCTTCTTGCCAAGGCACTTCTACATGCCTCCTTGATCCCACTTCCTGGTCCTCTTCACTTCTGATCTGGCCTATTATGTTAGTCTTCTAATTGATCTTCCTACCTCAGATCTCTCCTCTCTCCAATCCAGCCTGCATTCAGTTGTCAAAGTAACTTTCCTAAAATGTAGGCCATACTTTGTCACCTTCTCCTTTGCCCCACCACTCAGAAAACCCTAGGGGCTTCCTATTTCCTCCAGGATCAAATATAAAACCTGTTGTTGTTGTAATTGTTGTTGTTGTAGTAGTAGTGGCAGGTTCTATGGAGCACTTAGAGCCTGATCAGACATCAAAGACTCCAAGGCCATCCACTGCATCCTGACTTTTGTTGTCCTGACTTCTGTCTTGCCACTGGACTATGCCACTGTCTCTGGAACAGAGTGAGATTAACAACTTTGTGCAACTTTGCCTCACTTAAATTCATGTGCAAATCAAGATATCCCCCCCACAAGATGTCATTGGTCCTCTTGAAAACAAAGGATAAACAATGACAACATTTACATATGGTGTCCACTATCAGAATGTGAGGTCCTTGATGGCAGGAACTATGTTTTGCCTTAATTGTATATTCAGCACTTAGCTTCATGCTTGGTACATAGTAAGTGCCTAATAAATGCTTTTTGATTGGTTCTCAATTATTAAGCTAAGATGGTCATTCATCTCCCATCTTTATGCCTTTGCACAGGTTGTCCCATTGTATTCCCTAGGAATGTAATCCTTCCTCACCTCTGCTTCTTAGAATCTCAGGTCCTTTCAAAGCTCAGTTGAAATCATTCCACATATGCAATATTTCCTGATTCACCCCAGCTGTATTTAATTTGTATATGCTTTTATGAGGATGTGCTGTCCCCCACCATATAATATAAGCTTCTTGAAGGATCAGGGGTGGGGAATCTGAGACCTTAAGACTATATGTAACTGTAAGGCCATAGGTTCCCTATCCCTGGTATAGACTTTCATCTCTGTCTTGGCATCCCCAGTATAGAACTCAGTGACTAGAACCTATTAGGTGCTTAATAAATGTTGAAGTGCCTGACTGATTAATCTATAAAATGGAGGTATCAGGCATGCCTTCTAGCCCTCTGGATGTTTATGAAGCTCATGTCGAATTTATGTATGTAAAAGTGCTTTTTAGCCATAAATAAGCTATTACCATTTTCCTATTTCTGTCATTCAGAAACAGTTTCTTTCCATTGCTTCACTACCTTTTCTCTATCCCATTTCTTTCCCTCACCCCTCCTTTCTGAAGCTATATCATTAATAATGTCAGTAAGAATAACAGCAAAAATTAAATGCAACCCACTGCAGTCTTGCCAGCAAAAACACAAAACTCAACTTTAAGGCTATTGACTATCTCCAGAATCGATGAACTATGTGAAAGAGGAAATCATGTGTTCTTTAGTCAACTCTCAAGGGCTGGGTTTTCAACCTCTGTAGATGCATAGCAATGTCAGATCCTGGATGGAGAATCTAGTAAACAAAGGGCCCAAGAAAATATCTACATCTTCCTACTTATCCTACCAAGTACATGATGTTATATATAGGTTGAGATATATGGGGAAGGAAAATGGGGAAACCTTTGTTCATTCTTCACATCCTGATTTCAGTGGCAGTCATGATTAAGATTTTGTCAAAGAGAAATACTGCTTAATTTTGGAGGGTGAGGTCATTGTGTTGAGGCTTTTCATTCACTGCTACTACACTATATGGTTAGTAGAAGTAGTCAAACCTAAAGAAAACTATGTAAGGGAATTGTCATAGGATCCTAAATTTACATCTGGGAGGGACCTCAGAGACCATGTAGTCCAACCCCATCATTTTATATATTTATGAGGAAACTGAGGCCTAGGGATAAGTGACTTGTCTAAGGTCACTCAAGTAGTAAGCTTTAGAGGCAAGATTTAAACCTAGGTTATAACTCAAGAGCCAGTGCTCTTTCCCTCTTCAAGAACATTGACCCATGTTAGACTTCTGACTTTTCTACTTGTTCTTAGTGAGACCTTGTGCTGCTTTCTCCCAGCCTTGATCATTCCACATGTGTTTTCTGTTTAAAAGAGAGACTGAAGTATCTTATTTAGAATGTGCTGTTGAGGAAATGGTGTAGTCACCAAAAGACACCTTCACTCCAGGGAGAGGCATACTAAGCTTATCCCTGAAACCATAATATTGGTGAAAACAACCAGGGCTTTGCCCCAGGACACTGAAATTTAGAGGGCACAAATATAATCCATATATGTGTGTGTATATATATATATATACATATATATATATGTATATATATATATATTATACACACATATATATTCAAAGCAGCAGAGAAACAAATGAGTTGGCATCACCTTAGGAAAAATAATCAGTGAATATAGGATACTGCCAGATATACCCATTTGTGAGCTACAAAGTTAATAATTTCCTCTTCTATTCAACTGAATTTTCTCAATGACTTGTATTTTTTTCATATCATGGATTGCAAAATGGATTCAAGATGGAATTTGTTATGGTTGCCTTGGACACACTGCTTGTCCTAAGCATCAAAAACTATTTATTATGCTTTGACTCATATTTCTTTACCAGCAGCCCCAGTACAATATTTAATTATTAGAAATTGTAGAAATTTCAGAACACAAAATAACAAAAAAGGTCACAGCCCCCAGCTGAATCCCTTCCACCATAGGAACTGATACTCCCTTGGTTGTTAATTGGCTGTTTACATTGCCCTGCAGCTCACATCACTTCAGAGATATTGTGGCCTGCCAACCAGAGTGACATCAGTGGTTCTGGTCTATGCCCCGGGGTGACCTGGGCATTGAGTCACTTGGTCCCTTTGATCCTGTGTCTTCTCTTAGTGAAAGAGGAAGAATAAGACTAACTGCCTGCCAAAGGTTTGTGGGGTCAGAGGGTAATAATAATTGAGAGAATAAGGGAACAGTTGTACCTTCTGAGTCCAGAAAGGAAAGTTCCCCCATAATTGCCACACATAACTACTTTGTACATTTTTGCATAGTGTGTTGAACTACTGGGTTCAGACCCAGGAATGTACAGCTGACACTTGCTTCTGACTATTCTGCTGACACAGAGAGAAGTGAATTCCTCCTGTGGATAAGAGTTCCATGACCTTGGTGGCATATGCAAGGAGCTGACAGTATTGTCATTGCCCTCTCTCTACCCCAATCAAGAGCCAAAGATTCAGGAGAGTAACCTAGTAAAACTCCAGTCTGTCTTGAACTTTGGAACAAAAAGCGTTCTTAGAATCATAAACCAAGCAGCTGGTTTAGAAATAGAAAAGTTCATGCTACTAGGATTCAGTTTTGATTAGCCTACCATATTTGGTGAGAGGTCAGTAGGCATACAACACTGTATTAAGGGCATAAAATAGGACATAAGGCCATCTCTAGGGAGGGGGCAGAGCAGAGAGGGAAAAAAAGAAAGAAAACAAATTTACATGATAACTTTGTTGGTAAATTTAAAGGGAATAGCAAGTGTACATAATGGATTTGCACTTTCATGTGAATTATCTCTTTTATTATACTATGTTATGGAAATGCTTGTTTTACTCCATAAAATAAAATAAATCAAAAATAAAGTAGGATGTAAGGTAAACAACAGACATAGTCTCTGCCATTGAAGAGCTTACAAACTGAAGCTTATCCCTGGTGACAGGTGATATTTGCAAAATACTTCAGGATATATACACAAGTGATGAGTTCCTAAATAATGAAGGGTGCTTCAAAGTCAGTCTTTTAAAAAAATACCTTCCCTTTCTAAAGACTGATACATAGTAACCCTAAGAATGTAAGGGAAAATTACACTGAACCAAGCATAGGTTTCTGATCAATGCAAAGACCAGTCATGACTTTACAGAAATATTAATAAAGCCTACCTTCTCCTTGGTAGAGAAGTGGTAGACCATAGATATTCAATGAAGGTGATATTGCTAGATAGGACCAATGTGTGATTTGTTTTGCATAGTAGTTATATATTAAAATGGAGGGTTCTATTGGGGGAATAATGATTTTTTAAGGAAAATATCACTAACACATTTTCCATAATAAATAAAATACTTTCCTTGCTGATATATTATGGTGCTGCAAGTTCCCACTATAAATAGAAATATCCACTCTCCAAAGGAGGACTCCTTTGAAAACCAACAGTTCTCAAAAGAAGAAATGTAAACTTAACTTGCAAAAAGAATACTCCAAAGCAGCAATAATAAAAGAAATGCCAAAAGCCACCCTGAGGTTTTACATCATAGCCAGCAAACTGGCAAAAATTATTTAAAAAAAAAGGAATAGTTACTGTTTGAGGAGCTGTGGAAAGACAAGCACACCTTGTTTTGGGGAGAGCTATGAATTAATACCACATAATCATTCTGGAAAGCAATTTGGAATGATGTGACCCAGAGATTCCACTGCTAGAAATATATCCCAGTAAGATCATTGACAAAAAGGAAGGCTCCATAAAATCATTGAAATGGAATGTTACATTGCAAAAATATATATGACTATATATGACTGTATCTATCGATCTATCTATCTATATGCCACAGAATCCTTGCAGGACCTGGGAGATGGCATAGAGCTCCAGGTCTACCTCTCATTGTGCTGCACAAACCCTGCCTTTTCTTCATTAATTCAATCCTCCCACCCCACCCCCACTTCCCACATCACCAAGTTAAGCATGAGGTATTTAGACTGAGTGTCTGGGGTCTGCTTTATTCAAACAGGGATCACCTCTTCTCAGTCTGATCATATATCTTCCAAGTTGATCTCCCTGGAACATTTTCTCCCCCTGTCTGATCTTTCTCTGCCTTATAGGCCTCCCAATAAACTGGCAGTTAGGCTTTGATCCATACGGACACTATCATGGTATTTCCAAAGAAGAAAAAGTAAGTGACTTCTGCCTCTCAAACTCTCTTCCCCTTTTTCATCATGAATGAGTTAGGGTAAGAGTCACCCATTGGCCTCATTTTCAAGCTAAGTAGGCTGCTTTTTCCCTTAATATCCTTGAATATTTGGCAGACCAAATAGATATCCCTGACCCTCATGGCCATCACTTGAGAACTAGCTCCCAGCTGACTAAAACAATGAGAAGCAAAATGAGATGCTTTGTTTTGTCAAACTACATTTAGAAAGAATAATCCAATGTTACTAGAGTACTGAAAACATAAACTAAATGCCTTGTGTTAATTAGAGTTGCTATATTTTTATAGGAGAGGAGACCAGCAGATGACTGTGAGTGCCACTTGGTTAATAAATCTGGACCAGCAACATAATATAATGGTGATTGGTAACAGATCTCCTTTTGTTTTTAAGAATGCCAAAGAGCTGAAGGTAAGTTCACTTGACTGCTGACAGCAGGTATTCATAACCTCTTTATATCTCTGGAAATGCAGTCTGGGTGCTTCACCTCTATTTAGTCACCAAATAGAGGAATTACATGAATCAGGGGCTGCTGGAGGAACAGATGAGTATTTCCTTGGTTGGGTGAAATACCAGCTGCTTAGTAACAGTATGAGGGAATGCTGCCTACTGATCTGATGTAAAGAGCCAGAGGGGAGAGTAGAAAGAGGACTCTGGGCCCATCCTTCTAAATCTGTTCTGTGATGAAGGCCTCAGTTCCCAAATACTCAGGTGACTTAGTGCATTACATTTACCTCAGCTTTCTGGGAAAGTTTATTTAAGGTCTGGCAGTACTCAGAGAAGAAACAATATGTATGGATCATTTCTTTGTAGCTAAATTCATATTCAGCAATAGAAGAACAAAAATTATTATCTGGGCTGCACAGAGATACTTGCTGAGCTGGGGCTTTCATGCCAATGGGAGAGCCTGACAAAAGCAGTTACAAACCACAAGAGTGGAAATGCAAATGCTGAAATAAAGCTTAGTGGTCTCATTAGTGCCAATGAGTCATTCTCTTTCCCAAGTCCCTCTCTTAATGTCTCTGACTGCTGACCAGAGATAGAGAGCAGCAATAGCAGTGGCAGCAGTTACCAGACTCACCAGCACTGGGAGGCTTCTGTGGGCCTCCAATTCTGGTGGCCCTAGGAAAGGGCTCCATTGTCACAGAATAGTGACTACCCCTCCTCCCTAAAGGAGTAGAATGCTGCCCTGGAGACCAGGGCCTGCCTCTTATATTTCACAAGGAGGAAAAGACCGTCAGTCTCTCCAGGAAGGAAGGAAGGGAGGGAGGAAGAGAGGGAGGAAGGAAGGAAGGGAGGGAGGGAGGAAGAGAGGGAGAAAGGAAGAAAGAAAGGAAGGAAGGAAGGAAGGAAGGAAGGAAGGAAGGAAGGAAGGAAGGAAGGAAGGAAGGTGGAGTACTTATTAATATTTGTTAACATTTACATAACACTTTAAGGTCTTCAAAGAGCTTTATAAATGTTACCTCATTTGATATTTGGAACAACAATGGGAAGTAGGTACTTCCCCAAAGCTTATTGTTATGTTGTGTTATGTTATATTGTGTTATGTTATATTATGTTGTGTTATGATATTACATATAATATGATGTGATATTATTTTATATCATAGAATACCATACAATATCATATTATATTATATCTTATATTACATTATATCATATCATATCAAGTCACATCATATCAGATCGGATCACATTAGATTAGATTCGATGTCAATGCTCAGGGAGATTCCAGGGGTATAGTCCCATTCTCAAGTGGGGAAAGGGTAGAGGTGTTAAGTGACCCAAATGGAATACAGATAGTAAGGCAGAGATGTCCAAGATAAAAGTCAGTGAGTCAATTAGAATTTATTTAGCACTTACTGTATGCCAAGCATGGTGCTAAGTGCTGGATGTACAAAGAAAGGCACTTGAGGAGTTCTCACGCTAAAGGGAGAAGACAACATAAAAATAACTATGTACAAACAAGATGTATAAAGGACAAATTGGAGCTAGCCAAGGGATAAACAACAGAGCCGAGGTTCAAATATAAAGCTTTATATGATAAATCCTGAGCTTCCTCGACTGTTCCACAGCTGCTTCTGGGGAGCAGGCTTTTGCAGAATGACATGGGATGAGGTCTGCCTCAGCTCCGAGGCAATGACAGGGTGCTTCCTTATTATCTTTCCCCTCTCAGGGCCCAACATTTGGCAAGGCAAAGAAATTGTCTTCCTACTTTGGCTAAGCTGCCTGAAACAAGAGCCTTGCTCTAGTTCTAAGAGAGGAGGAAGGTACAGGTAAGAGGGGAGAATTAGGTGGCCAGATTGGGAAGAAAGTGCTCGAGTCCTGTGAAGCTGCAGGAATGGCTGCCTAGCACCTTTATCAGAGACACCTGATAAAGAAGGAGAGGTTAGACTTGGCACAAGTCTCCCCACAGAAACTTTGAGATCTCTTAACTAGTTGTTGTCATTCAGTCATTTTTCAGTTGTGTCTGACTCTTCATGACGCCATTTGGGTTTTCTTGGCAAAGATACTGGAGTAATTTGCCATTTCCTTTTCTAACCCATTTTACAGATGAGGAAACTGAGGCAAACACGATTAAGTGATTTGCCCAGGGTCACATAGCTAAAAAGTATCTGAGTTTGGATTTGAACTCAGGCCTTAACTTCAGGCCTGGCACTATCCATGGTATCACCTAGCTGCCTGTCTTAACTGGAGGGCTCATATTTTAGTATTAATTGTAATTGGTACAATACCTACAAGACACTTTACTAATAAGGAGAGAAGAATCTATGAATACAGTACACTTCCCAGGGGAATTCTAATCCCTTCAATATCCATAATATTCTTCATCCAGTATCCCCAGGATCCCTATCCCGCGACCAGGTTATCTTGTAGTTCCTATCGTCTCCCATCTCCTAGATGACTTCATATAGTTCTTTGCTGCCCTCAGCTGGAGAGTCTTCACAAGCATCCTTTCTCAAAGACTTTCTCTTGCTGCCATTAGAGGTCCCACTATGCCTTCAGAGGAAGATAGCCATTGAAAACCTATGGAGTTCCTCCTCTGCTCTAGCTGGAATTACTGCTCAGCCTTGCCAGAAGCCATAGCTCTAGCAAAAGGGCACCACACCACTACAGTTCATACCTACCTACACAAGATTTTAAGATTTTGGGACAGATAGGTGGTGCAGTGAGTAGAGCACCAGCCCTGGAGTCAGGAGGACCTGAGTTTAAATCTGGCCTCAGACACTTAACACTTGCTAGCCATGTGACCTTGGGCTAGTCATTCAACCCCAATTGCCCTGCCCTTCCCCCTCCAAAATAAAAAAGCAAAAAAAAAAGATTTGGGGATTTTAAAAATATAAGGACCTTATAGACAAGTTAGTTCACTCCTATAATTTTACAAAGGGCCAGCAGTAGATAGAGTGCTAGACCTGGAGTCGGGAAAATTCATCTTCCTGAGTTTAAATCCAGCCTCAGACACTAGCGGTGTGACCCTGGGCAAGTCACTTAACCCTGTTTGCCTCAGTTTCCTCATCTGTAAAGTGACCTGGAGAAGGAGATGGCAAACCACTCCAGTATCTTTGCCAAGAAAACCCCAAATGGGGTCAGGAAGAGTCAGAAATGACAGAACAACAACAAAAGTAATTTTACAAACAGAACTGAAGCCCATAGATTGAGATCAAAGTCATGCAGTGATTGGCTCAAAGTCATGCAGGTAGTGACAGAGTTGGGATTTGAATCCAGGTCTGGGAAGCAGCTTTGGAAAATTGCTGTGGTGGTGTCAAGGGACCTGGGTTTTAATCCTGGTTCTGCTACTTGCTACCTGTGTGATTTTGGGCAAACCATTTAGAATCTCTGGGCTTCCATTTCATCATCTATTAAATGAAGGGAGTTGTCTAGATGATGAATAAGATCCCTTCCAACTCTTGACTGATGAACCTAGGACTACAAATTCAACATTAATACTCTTGCACTGTATAATAACAAACTCTGTGTTTAGATAAGGTAATTTAAAACACACAAACACATTTATCTATTTATTTACTTATTTTATTGCTCCTATTATTAGGAAGAGTCATCCTTTGGTCAAGAGAATTCCTGTGCTTACAAATGACCATTATTCCCCAGTTGACCCTCCATAAGTACTTTGGGGCAGAGGGGTAGATTATGACAGCCAACCCCTAGAGTAGCTACAGGCCATAGGGTAGTTCTTAATACATACAAGTTCTCAGGAAGTTACCATTCTCTCAATCCAGTTTGAAGGATGGGAATATAGGAGAAAGTACTATCCCAGAAATATCAAAAGAATGAATGAATAAATGGTGCTTGGGAAATACCACTGAGGTAAAGCAAAGGAAAATGCATGGTAGGGAAACCTCTAGGATAGCTCAAATAGAAAAACTAGAAGGTATCAGATCTTCTCAGGAAAGCAGAGGCTTTGTCTTTCAAGGGCTTCTGATATAAGATAACTCTGTGACTTCTCAACTAAGAACAGAAGCAGCTAGGGGCAGCTTCAAATGAAACCTCCATATGCCCTCTTTTCCTCATTTCTTTTGTACAGCATCAGACTGGCTGAGATATAAACCAGGGGAAAATTCTATGGTCCTCATGGTAGCTCCAGCAGATCCAAATAGTCTATTAAAGTGGGCCAGCTTCTCAGTTTCTCCTTCCCTCAATTTTCTTTTTGAATTCAGGAAAACAACATTTATATACTATGAGTGAGGTAACAGAAGTGAAGCTGCTTTTTTTTCAAAATGGGGGTGAATTTCCTCCCTCAATATGAATGTCTTCTCTTAGTGTTGGCAGCCTACTAAAGTAGTCCTTGTAAGAGGTGAAAAAAATTTATCTTTCCAGGTCCTTCTAGATTTTCCATATAGCTAAAACAAGGTTGAATGACTGTTGTCACTTTTATGGCCAGGTCTTTAAGTAGAAGTACCAAGGAGCTGTCCATTGTGCTGCTAGAATGTACCAGAGGGGTGTGCTGACAAGCTCAGAACATATGCCTCTTCTCTCTCTCTCACACACACACACACACACACACACACACACACACACACACACACACACACACACACGGGCAGGGAAGATCTTTAAATTTGCATTTCCATTACGAGGGGATAGAGCAGACTTGGAGTTTTGGAGTTAGGAAGAAGTAGGTTTGAATATCACCTCAGTTACTTACTAGTTGTGTTCCTCTAGGCAAATACTTTACCTCTCTGGGACTCAGGCTCCTCATCTATAAACTAAAGGGGTTGGACTAGAAAATTTCTAAGATACCTTCCAGCTCTAAATCTGTGATCCTATTACCTTGCATACAAATTGATGGTATCTGGGAGAGTCAGACATTTCTAGTACATGTCCTGGCTTTGTCACTAGCTAGATATGCAACTTTCACAAGTTGCTTCACCTCTCTGGATCCCTGTAAAATAAGAACATTGGATTAGACCTTAAAGACTTAAGATTGAGATCTCTGGATCTTAAAAGAAAAAAAAACCCTAAAATGACACCCTACAGAGTGATGTTTTATTGCTATTCCTAACATAGTTAGGTCTAGTAAGTCATTTTTCACTTTCCTTGACCATCCTATGATATGGAATTATGCTGACCACCATGGTGCATCATGAAAAAGTCACCTAAGTTTCTGTATGTGCAACATCTAATTCTTCTGAATTCCCTGGGACTAAAGAATGTATATACGAATAATGATAATTTACATTTCTCTAGCAATTTGATTTATTAAGTGCTTTCCTTACAATAACCTTATAAAGAAAGTAGTACCTAAAAAACCAAGCTCATAATGAACTATTTATATTGATAATGTGCTTTCATAAATGAGTTGACAAAAATACATTGTGATTATGCCTAGATAATATCTTACACTAAGTTTAGTCACACAGCAAAATCTTTATATCTGGCAACATTCCTCAGTCCTGCTAATCTGCATAAGACCTTCAGCAACTCAGTCAGTCAAAAGTTACAGAAGTTTAAAGGCTAAAGATATCACTTGAGGGTCACCTCAAGATTTAATAGAAATCCCAGTCACATGATACTTTAGATTTGAGGCCTCACAGATCACAGAATCAGAAAATTTCAGAGTTGGAAGCAGGATTTGCTGGTAAAATGTTTAACAAACAGATCTTCAAAAATACACAACACACCTTTAAGTTTAACTTGCATTATTAACATTTTCTCCATCACTTTCTTAAGTCTAGAGTAGACAATCAAAAAGACTGCAAACAAAATTTTAATTTGTAGTGTGCTCCAATTTCTAAGGTACAAATACTCACACAGAAAATTTAACAATTGGCTTTTGAGAGCTGGTTTAAGCTGGCTCCAGTACACCTCTGATTGGAAGAGACCTTAGTGGTCATCTAGTCCTAATTATGCCTGAAAAAGAATTCTTTCTACAGTATAACCAACAAGTGATCTTCTAGCCTTTGCTTGAAGACTTCCATTGCGCAGAAACCTTTGACCTCCTGAGGAAGCCCATTTTATTTTGGGACAGCTCCAATTCTTAGGAATTTTTTCCTGACATCTAGCCTCTTCAAAATTTCTACTCATTGCTTTTACTTCCAGTCTCTCTAGTCAAGTAAAGTAAGTTTAATTCCTCCTTCATGATAGTTTTTCAAATGCTTCTTCAGGATAACCTTAGTCCCTTAAACTATCCCTTCATATGGTATGAACTCAAGGCCTTCATCATCCTGATCAAATCCCTGGATTCTCACCAACCTTTCAATGTTCTTCCTAAAATGTAGTTCCCCAAACTGGAAACAATACTCCATATGTGGGATAACCAGGCATCTTCTCATTTCTGGAAATTATTCCTGTCAGTACGGTTAACAATCACATCAGCTTTCCAGGATCCCATATCCCATCTTCTTCTGAAAAACAGTGATCAGGTGCCAAGGAAGGAATTTGCTTTGGGTTGATTATCCAGGAAATTCAGTGGGATGAGAATAAACCCAGTCAGGCCCATCTAGAAGACAAAATAAACAAACAAATTGAAATGGAGAGAGAATACCCACTATTTTCATCGAGTCTGTAACGGGTTAGCTTGGGAGCATTTATACAGTGCTTTAAGTTTTGCAAAATGCTTTACATGGGCTATCTCATTTTGCTCAAAGGGCTCACAGCTCAGTCTCAAATCAATCCACCTAGGCTCAAAGTTAATCACAACCAACCCAGATCTGCACTATAACTACCTTATTTCTCCAGTCCTGGGGCTGGTGTTGTGAAAATATGAGGGATTATCTCATACTTCCCCAGTTCCACCAATATCCTGGACCACAAAAGGGTCATACAGTAAAACAAGACTAGAGAAATAGGTTGGAGCCAAATTGTGCAGGCCTTAAATGCCACCTTTGTATATTATCCTACAGTTGCTGAAGGTTTTTAAGAAGATGTAATTACTTAGTCAGACCTATACCTTAGAAAGGTATGATGTCTGAGTCAAGGATATATTAAAATGGGAAAGCATTAAATGCTGAGAGACCAATTTAAGAAGTTATTATAATAGTACAGGTTGGAGAAAAAAGGCTAAACAAAGGTGATGACAGTGTGAGTGGAGAGGAAGATACATATATGAGGAATATTGTGGAGGTAGAAGAGAAAAGATTAAATAACTGTGATTTGAATATAGGGGTGAAGGAGGAAGAAAAATCAAAGATGACCGAGACTTCAAGATTATAATAGTACCATCAGCACAATGAAGGAGTAAGAGAAAGAGGAAGAGGACAAGGAGAAGAAGGAAGAGGAGGAGGAGGAGAGTTGAAAGGAGGGGCAGTTTTTTGTTGAGGGAGGAATAATAAGATGTTAAATTTAGATGTCTTAAATTTGAGGTACTGGTGAGCTATACAAACAGGTAGAAAGATCTGGGCGTCAATTAAAAAAGCAAGACTGGAGGTAGAGAAGAGATATAGGCTGCATATATAGATTTGGGAGTCATCTGCTAAGAAATCATTGAGGCTATGGGAATAGATGGCATTGCTAAGGGAGACATTTTAGAGAAAGAAGAGAGCAAAGGATGGAGATTCCTGTGCACTCATGCTCAGGA
Organism: Gymnobelideus leadbeateri; assembly: GCA_011680675.1. Lineage (NCBI taxonomy): Eukaryota > Metazoa > Chordata > Mammalia > Diprotodontia > Petauridae > Gymnobelideus > Gymnobelideus leadbeateri. The sequence continues at coordinate 90,619 of WOXC01000887.1, forward strand.
GTGAGGTATGAAGATGAACTTGATCAGAGAAGGGTCAGAGAAGGAAAGGTCAGAAACAAGGAAAAGAATAGGAAGATAAGAAAAGTGAGAAAGTATCTTGAAGAGAATGAGGGCATGGCCAACAGTGTCAACAGATTCAGAATGAGTACTAGGGAAAGGCCATTAACTTGGTCATTAAAAACTTTCTGGAAAACCGGAAGTGAATATCTTCAGGGGATCACTGAAAGACTGGATAATAATCCAGATTGGGAGGACCATGGATGTAGTGAAGTATAGACTAAACCACCAGGTACTACTAATAGCCACTTACCTAATCTTACTCTCCTAGAGAGTTCCTCACACACCTTGGCATTTTGTTTATATCCTGCTGGCAGAAGCTCTGGTAACCATTAAGTTTTCTCTGGTTCTCAGAGAATCAGTTACCTTCTATTCTAAACTTTTCCTCTTTATGTGGAACAGTGCCAACCTTTGTCAAGGGGCATGTGGATTTGTGGACTTTCTCAATCATAAGTTAGTTCTAAGGCCCTACACCCTGGACAATCTTCTTTCTGATATGTCTGTGCAAATATATATGTATACAAAAACACTTATATTTATATACATACTATGGAATTATCATTATTACCATATTATCAGTTGTCAAATATTGTCAAATAATGCCATAATACCTCTTCCATATATACCTTCTATCACCACCTTCTTGGTATCTTCTCAGTAAGATAGGTGATATGATCTACTGAGAAGTGTAGTGGGGATAGAATTAGGAACTTGAAAATATAGGAGGTTTGGAAGAGCAGTGAACAGCATGAAAATGTTAGAGATGAATAGGATTGTTCTATAACAACAAGGGCTCCCATGAAGTTCAAAAGGATGAATCTGTTCCCAGATCATCAAATCCAAACAGCATGGTTTGGGGACCTTATTCAACAATGCTTAACAGCTCAGGAGTAACTGCAGAAATGGCAGATAAGAGCAGGGAAGGGGGAAGAGGATAATACAAATAGTGCATTTTAGCAGACTGGGAGTAGCAGAAGGACTAGAAATAGGAAGCTAAAGGTTAGAGCAAAGTACATTGTTGAAATATCCAATTATAAAGCCAAGTCTATAGGGAGAGAAGAAGCAGTTAGGTGGTACAGTGGATAAAGCGCCAGGTCTGGAGTCAGGAAAATTCATCTTCCTAAGTTCAAATCTGACTTTAGACATTTACTAGCTGTGTGAACTTGGACAAATCACTTAACCCTGTTTACTTCAGTTTCCTCATCTGTAAAAACAGGCTGGAGAATGAAATGGGAAACTACTCCAGTATTTTTGAAAATCACAATGGGATCACAAAGAGTTGGACACAACGGAATAACTGATAGGGAGAGAAATGAAATCAAAATGAGGGTAGGGGACAAGGGGAAAAATTGAGGGACCAGAGATCACAATATGGATAAAAAATGGGTTCAGGAGCAATGAGACTGTAGGAGAGGTAGAAGAATAGGGGATTATAATCAGAGAAGAGAATTTTAGAGTTCAAAATGATACTAAGTGGGGAGGAGCCAAGATGGCAGAGTAGAAGCATGAACTTGGCTTTGCTCCCCCTCCAACCACCTCCAATACCAGTAAAAAAAAAAATGACTGGGGCGGCTAGGTGGCGCAGTGAATAGAGCGCCGGCCCTGGAATCAGAAGGCCCTGAGTTCGGAGCCGGCCTCTGACACTTAATCCATACGAACAAAAAAAAAAACCTAGCCGTGTAACCTTGGGCAAGTTACTTAACCCCAATTGCCCTAAAGGGGCGGCTAGGTGGCGCAGTGAGTAAGAGCGCCGGCCTCGGAGTTTGGATGACCCGAGATCAGATCCTGCCTCAGAAAATGAGCACCCACGCATAAATAATGACTAGCCGTGTAACCTTGAGCAAGTTACTTAACCCCAATTGCTTTAAAAAAAAAAAATGACTAAACAAATTTTAGAGCTACAGAACCCACAAAGTGACAGAGAGAAACAAATCTCTCACTGAAGGCAGCCTGGCAGGCCGACAGGCAGGGTGTATTGCACCAGATTGGGAGCTGAGCACAGTCCCATGTGAGCCACACAGTCCCAGACAGGCCAGAGCAGACTTCAGGAGAGTGAATCACCAGCAGCTGGTGGTTTCCAGATTTCTCAACCCATAAATGACAAAGAGAAAGTAAAAGTTCAGTCGGGAACTCTATTGGAACTGGGTGATAGAAGACCGAGGTCCAGCCCCTGCCCCTAAAGCAAGAGGTGGCAGAGGCATGGGGGCTCCAGTTGCTGCCACGTGGCTGCCTCCAGAACTCCTGGCCTGCAGATCATAGGGGGACCAAGCAACCATTCAGAGGGCAATCGCTTTTGGTTTGACCTGCTTGAATCTAGATCACTGTCTTAGGTGGTAGTGCTGGGGTGTGTGGCCAGTGTGCCAGAGCTTTGGTTGCCTGTAGAGAGGGTGCCCTTCTCATAGCTCTGAGAACATTTGTGAAAACCCCAGTGATTTGGGACACAACTCTGAAAGCAGAGTTCTACCATGGCAAAGAGCTCAAAAGTCAAATAATTGGCTGGCAAGATGAGCAAGTAGAGGAAGCGCAATCAGACCATAGAATCCTTTTTGGGGGACAAAAGGGATCAAAACATGGACCCAGAAGAAGTCAACAAAATCAAAACTCCTGCATCAAAAGCTTCCAAGATAATACTAAGATGGTTTCAGGTAATGTCAAAGGTCTAAAATGTGACCACCTCTGGATGGCTAAGATAGAGTAGGAATGGAGGTCAAGGGAGTTTATGAGTTTTGTGAGATCAGAAAGGTCAACATGTATGCTGAAGTCAGGATAAAAGGGTAGGGAAGAAGACAGCACACCAAGTGCTGAAGTTTTTGGTTAATGTGAGAGCTTTTGGAAAGTCACTATATGGAAGAGAAAATGATAAGGATGTGGGGATACATTTGGCTGCTAAACTCAGAGTTAAGGCTGAAATTGGGGAGAAGTTGTGAAATGACAAAGAAAAATAAATACACACATAACAGTTAATAAATGCTGAATTGAATTGATCTCTAAGCATAGCACAGCTCCTTGTCCATTGTAAGCACTAAATCAATATTTTATTTAAACTGAATTGAGCAGAGGGCTTACTGGCAAGTGCTCTGCTATCTGATTGTCTCTGTTCCACCACTCAAGACTTCATAAGGTTTGAATTTCTAAAGCCTAATGATTCAGCAATACAGACTGAGTACCTAGTGCTATGTATGTAGAACCCTACCCTAGCAGATATGAAGCAGATGAGGGGCAAGGGACAGAACCAGTTCTGGAGAAACTGATACATTTGGGAGGTTTGTTTTTTTAGCACTTCTACCTTTCCCTTTCACTCCCTCCATCCTCTAGCTTTCTTGAAGTCCTATATACCCAGAGCTTTCCTATTGCATAGGAATGAATGAAATCTAGCTTTCTTTCTTAATTGTTGAGGGAAGCTGGGAAGTAAAGGCTGCACTGCATGATAGTGCTGGCTGGCAGAGAAACTTAGAATGAAATACAGAGGTGATAGTCATTCTGGAGAGAGAAAAGTGTAACTTGTAGTAAGAGGAAGTTATAGTACTTCATTAAGATAGTAGGAATAAGTTTGTCATTTTAGTATAACTGATTACAGTGAGGATATGTTCTACTAATTTAAGAAGATGCTTTGTCAACAGTGTAACATGTTGTGATTGAGCTGTCTTAAGTTGTTTTTTATATGTTGTTTTTCAATAAAAAGATAAATAATTGCGTGGTAATATAGTAAATATGTGTATGTTCTTTAAAATAACTGATAAGCTCCAATGAGAAAATATTGTAAACATCCTTATCAGCAATTTTGAAGTAAACTACCAATCAAATTTTGTGAAACAACTTTAATTAAAAGCATAAAAAAATCCATCTGAGATCTCAGTCATCCGCCTCTTCCTAACTGGGGCTGGCTCTTGCCTTCCTAACAGTTGAAACTGGAACAAGGCCATGTGGCGACAGGGCAGTGCTGATTGGTTGAAAGATTTGGAGACTTGCAAGAAGGTTGCCCTTGAGGGAGGAACAGGGCCTTCAGCTGGGCAGAGAACTCTCATCTTGTCTGGTAAGAAAGAAGTCTTTGGAACTTCTAAAATGTCAGGGAGGTGGTGGTCTGTTTTTAGAGGGTATTGTTTGCACACTTTGATTACTGAAGTTTGATTGCATGCATTGAAAAGTGTAATTCTAATTAGTATTCTGGTCATATTAGTCAGCAAATATAATAGGGTAAATTAGATAAGCCCCACAGTATGTTAAAACAGGGGACCTTGGGTGAAGTACAGATCAACCAATTCCTGAGCTAAAGCTGGAGAGATGAGGAAATCAAAGAGAGCACCAACTAGCGCAATTATTGAAAAAATCATAGATCTCCAAAGAAGGAGTAACTCCATAGCAACTGCAACAAAAGACTCAAGGAGATTAATTGTGTCTGTTTGACCCCAGAAGGAAAAACTAGGAGGAACTGATAAATCAGAGTGGTGATAGGAGGCTACATTGAAAATAATATCGTTTCTTAGCGTTGGCCATTTTAGGAAAGGCAGCAGCATGTGGTAAAAAGAACATGAGAACTGGGCATCAAGAAACATGTTATAGCTCCAGAGCTATCATTAATTGTGTGAGTGACCTTGGACAAATTATTTTACCTTTCTGGGTCCCAATTTTCTTATCTGTAAGACTGAAGGAGTTAAACTAGATGGCATGGAAAGTCCCTTCTAGCTTTGATCTTCTCCTGATTCTATTCTTCTTCTGTGAAATGCATGTGATAATAGTAATTGTTGTCAGCTAATACCATCTGAGGAATACAAAGCACTTAAATTGGAGCTTAGAAGTTAATAGCTTGGCATCTATCTAGACAAAGCTTGCTCAGTGTCTGGAAAGCTAGAGACAAAAACTTTGTTCCTGGCCACTAGCAACCTTGTACTTGGTGCCAGCAATTAGGGTTGTCAATATTTCCTCCCAGAAATTCCTGCTGTTTCATCAGGTCTGATGGGGAAGGACATCTGATTCACCAGGGCCTGGGGTTATGCATCAGAAATAGAAAGTGTGTGGAGGCTGGGAGTCTGAGTCTAAGTGATGACTAATGTGCCATCACTCTCATATTTACAATGTTTTTGAAGCAGGAGCAAAGGAGAATGAGAGCAACTTTGATAGAGTGACCTAATTTGTGAGAGAGATAGAGACAAATTATTGTCCCTTAAATACTTTTCCCTACAAGAGCCTGGGCACCAGAATCAGGGTAGGAAGGGGGAATTTATATCTGTGATGTCACTGATGCTTTAAAAGAGGTGGCTTTTCTATAATTTATAGGCTTGGAACAATGGTTCTCAAAAGGTGTGCTGCTTGCTTCTCTAGAGACGCGATGAATTGTGTGTAACTTACACTTAGAATAGTGTGAGCATATGGTAGCCTCCTGACTCTCCCATGAGTGTTCAAATTCTTCTTGGTAAAGTTCCATAAGTTAAAAAAAGATTGACAATCACCATCTTAGAGAGTTACCTAAGGGCACTGAGAGGTTGAGTACTTTGCCTAGGATGAATCAGAAGCAACTGAATTCAGGTCTTCAGGGCTCTATAAGGCAGGCTTGCTGTCCACTAAGCCTCGTTGTCTCTGTATTCTCTTTGAATTCCTATAAACAAGATGATTCCTTTTCCTAATCCTAAGGGAATAACAAAATACTGTAGAAATAATAAAAAAAAAACACAATATTTTTATGTAGCACCTACTACATGTTAGGCACTGCACTAGGTACTTTACAAATATCTCATTTGATCCTCACAACAACCCTGGAAGGTAGATGCTATTATTATTCCCGTTTTGCAAATGAAGAAATAATCATTTTAAATATCTCCTTTTTTCCCAGAGTCCTCAGAGACTGTCATAAAGAAAAAGAGAATTTCAGACAAGATAGAAGAGGTTTGAGGTATAAAGTAGGGGAAAAGAGGTGGATCTTGACTGATGGTTTCTATTTTCTTATTAAAATAGGAGGGAAAGTCCAGTTCTGTGGGCATGGAGGGAGGAGTAGTGTAAAAAGGGAGAACTGTAATGTAAAGTAATGCAATATAATGTAAGAATAGCGTGAAAAGAGAGAAGAGAATGTTTGGAATAGCCATTGGAGAGTGCCATAGAGAATAACTGAGAAGAGATGAATAAATCAAAGAGGGTACCAGCCAGTACAATTACTGAAAATATCATAGATATCCAAAAAGAAGGAGCAACTCCATAGCAACTGCAACAGATTCTAGGAGATTAAACATATCTTCTTGACCCCTAAAGGATGAGAGAATTGTCATGCAATAGTTTGATATTAGGTAACATAAAATTGTAGTGGACCCCATCAGCAGGGTTGCTTGATTCTCTAGAAACATTCTATAACATGTGAGTAGGAGCAGACAAAGTGGATAGTGGAAGTTATGCAAACACAGAATTTGGTAAAGTATGACTGGTGAGAGAACAAGGGAACAATGGATTAAGAATAGAGGATGGGGTGGCTAGGTGGCGCAGTGAGTAGAACACCGGCCCTGGAGTCAGAAGGACCTGAGTTCAGATCCGGCCTCTAACACTTAACACACACAAACAAAAACCTAGCCGTGTGACCTTGGGCAAGTTACTTAACCCCAATTGCCCTCCAAAAAGCAAAAAAAAAAAAGAATAGAGGATAAAGTTATTTGAATTGGCCAAACATGGGGTTAAGACCTTGAAGGAGGAAAGTGAGGCCAGAGCAGGGGTATAGACAGTAGAAGGACTAGAATTTACAGTAAAGATAAAGAATAGATTTAGGAGGAACAAGGCAAGGGGAGAGAAGGATAGGTGGTCAAGCTCAGAGAGGAATTTTGCAGTTCCAGATCCTAAATATTATGAATGATGGGCATGGTTGATAGTGATATCAAAGGCATAAGTATCCATGTGAGTGACTATGGTAGATTAAAAATTAGTTCATGAGAATGAGATGGATGTACTTAGGAGGTCAGAATATTTAAGGAGACATCAATATGTATATTCAAGTTCCCTATGAGCCCTAGAGTTAGGGTGAAAAGGAAGATGATGAACCAGGTAGTGAATTCCTTGAGAAAGGAGAGGAAGAATGCTCTGAAGGCTAGTAGATGATTGAGTCAAGACTGTAAATCATATGCTACAGAGAGATTCAGGTGAATCTCAAAAGAATAGTTGCTGAGTGGAAGTGGCAAAGGTATAGTGTGAAAGTGACAGGGAGGAGCAAGGATTATTCCTACCTTCCTCTTGTCAGTGTTTTGGAGGGCGTTAGAGAATTAACACTACTGGAGAGGGTAGTTAGGTATAAATGCCTTTTGGAGGGATCCAGACCTTTGTCAGCCTAAGAAAATGGAAAGAGATTAAACTGAGGTTGTCCAATTTGGAAGGGAGTCTTATTAGCAATAAAGTAGCTTCAGGCAACACTGTGCAAGAGAAGGGTAGAAAATCAGTAGGAGGGTGGCTAGGTGGCACAGTGAATAGAGCACCAGCCCTGGAATCAGGAGGACCTGAGTTCAAATACAGCCTCAGATACTTTACACAAAAACTAGACCTTGGGCAAGTCACTCAACCCCAATTGCCCTCCAAAAAAAAAAAAAAAATCAGTAGGACTGCACTGTGGCAGGGAGGGAGGCCGAGGGTAGGGATGGGAGGAGAATTAAATTAGAGATGAGAGGATGATGAAAGGTAGCAGGAAGAAAGGATTTGATTCTCAGGTAATGTCAATTTTTCAGGTGAGCAGCAACTGGGAGTTTGCCTTCCATAGCATGGTATCAAACCAGTTGATGAGGGTCTCCAGCCTTCAGAGTCCTTTGATGAGTGAGTGTAGAGTATGAGGTCATTGTGTTTCAGCTTCCACAGCTAGTCTTTCCAAATACATCAGGCATCAGGTTGGGATGGCAAGGGCCTCTGCCTGGGTACCTGGATCATTAAATAGCTGGTGTTCTAGTATACCAAGAAAGGTGAATTTGCAGCCCACACAATCTCAATAGCTTCATTCTAAGTTAGTGGAGAACAATATACACCCTTCCAAGTGCCAATGATGATCAAATACTTCAGAGAAAGTTTGTATACCCTATTGAATTCCATAGGGTCAGCTAAAAGTAAAAGGTTGACATTATTACATAGCTCTTCATAAATACAGAAATGTGTCATAAAGATGGTGTTCAGTCCATGGAGTTAGGAGGACCTGAGTTCAAATCCAGCCTCAGACACTTCACACAAAAACTAGCTGTGTGACCTTGGGCAAGTCACTTAACCCCAATTGCCCTACCTTAGTTATTTAATAATCATTTCTCTCAGCAATTTGACTATAATGAATTGCTAGGTATTCTTAGAAGATCCAAAAGTATATTCAAACAAATAAACTTTATTTTACAATCTAACTTAGCTCACAGTGATGGTTCCAGCCTGTTTTCCAAATAGATCATTAGTTTCAGATCAGAAATGTTAAAACAATAATGAACAAGTCATTGGTTACAAGTTAGTTTATGAAATTTGATTATGAAATGTGCTTTTTTTATACTGGTAAATTACATGGTTTGGGCACATAGTGAGATGGGGTGGGATGTGCAATAAAGATGAATGGTAACTTAGTGTTAACTTAGTACAACAGCTTTTTATGATAAGTTATTGAAATAGAGGATATCAAAGGTTAATAAGGAGGTTGAGATTTGCTACAATCTCTCTGCAAAGCCTCTTGATGAGTCTTTGCAGAAGAAACAAGGACTAGAAATGATCATTCTAGAGTGCATTCTGTTTTATAGAAGCAACCAAATGAAGCCAGATGGTCTTGAAGTTTCGGGCCTCCTCCAGATTTGGCCTATGATCCTATACAAGTCACTTACTAAATTCTCCTTCTCCCTCCTTTGTGAAAGAGGAGAAATATTTTACTCAGACATTACAAAAGGCTTCCTTACTAAAGTGGAAATTTGAATAATCTCTACAGATTTTATACAAACCAGTTTTTTGTACATCTATGAGGTCCTTCCAAGCTATTACAGGATCAGAATTTAAAGCTAGAAGGCCATCTAATCCAACTCCGTCATTTTTACAGATGAGGAAACTGAGGTCCAGCTCAGCTAAGTAATTTGTTTACCCAAGGTCATGCAGGTACTAAATAGAAAAGCCAGAAATTGAATCTAGGAATTGACTCCATTTTTCTGACCTTTTCCACTGTATCAGCTTCATCTGGGTATGGTTTCATTTTGAGAACTGTAGGATTTTAGAGGTAGAAGGTAACACATCGGAGTTGTTTATCAAGGGGAGTTATATTAAGTGTCTAGAAGGTTTTTATAAAAATGTAAACAGCTAGCTTCTTAGGTATAGTACTTCCTAGAAACAGGGAGGTGAACCACAGAACTCCCCAGGGTCCCTTACCTCACAAAAATTCTAAACTCATCCAAAGACAGAAGGTGCCATAATTAATAAAACTTGAAAGCTGGTATCCCTTGGTGATCTGGCCAAGAAGACTTTGGAAGTAGAAATAGTGTCAATGCTTTTGTTTTCTCTCTCCTAGTGGTGACAAATTCCAGTGTCTGCCGGTCAAAGACTAGCTTGTGGCTTCATTCCCAGAAGTCTCCAGCTGATGTCAGAGCATCATGTAATCCAATCGTCCCACATCCTGAATAGGTTACATCATTCCAGGGTGTGTGCTTTTTCCCAATGCTGGCCTTGTTGTCATTGCTACTATTGCCTCCAAGAAGTAATTTGTGCTGTTTGTGAACAAGCAGTTTTGGTGCAGGTTAAAAGCTAAGGGTTGAGTAGACAGAGAATAATGGAAGTTGGGGACTGCTTCACTCCTAGAACAAAAAATGACCTTGACTTCCAAGGGTGAAAAACACTATTGGGGTGGGGTACCTGCACTAACTTTTAGGCACTTATCACACAACAGTTTATGATAGGATGGGAAGAAGGGTGCTTTTTTTTTCTGAAGCCAGTTGTAAATCACATTTTCAGAATGCTTTAAGGTTTGCAAAAGTCCTTTCTTCACAATAACCCTATAAGGCAAATCCCCATTTCATAGAAGAGCAGACTGAGGCTCTGACAAATTAAGTGATGTGCCCATGGTAACAGAGCTGGTAAATAACTAAGGAAGGATTCAAACCCAGACCTCCTTATTCCACATCCAACACCTGATACGCTGCTGCCATGCAAATGATTGTTCTCTTTATTGTTACTTTGTAATGAAATACAGTTTATTCTAGATTACAATGGCTGTCATTAAAAGAACCTTGGGCTGGAGTCAGGAGGCCTGACTTCCAGTCCTGATCCTACTATCAGTTATGGAGAAACAGAAAAGGAATAAGCATGTATTGAGTGCCTACTATATGCCAAGCATTGTGCTAAGTACTTTACAAATATTATTTAATTTGATCCTCACAACAACTCTGCTAGGTAAGTACAATTATTATCATGCCATTTTTATAGTTGAGGAAATGGAGGCAAATAGAGATTAAGTGACTTGCATGGGGTCACACAGCTAATAAAGTGTCTAAGGTCAGATTTGAATTCAGATCTGCCTGACTCCAGGCCCAGCACTCTCTCCATTGTACTAGCTAGTGGCCTCCAGTTATGGGCTATGTAATTTTGGGTGATTCAGTGTTTTCTCTTATATAAAAAGGGGTGGGGGGAATAATAGCTTACTTACCTAGCTTACAGGTTGTTAAAAGGAAAGTACTTGGGGGCAGCTAGGTGGCGCAGTGAGTAGAGCGTCGGCCCTGGAATCAGAAGGACCTGAGTTCACATCCGACCTCAGACATTTAATGTACACACAAACAAAAACCTAGCCGGGTAACCTTGGGCAAGTTACTTAACCCCAACTGCCCTACAAAAAGCAAAAAAAAAAAAAAAGTACCTTATAAAGGTACATTAGAAACTGTAAAGAAACTGTAAAGGAACTATGTAAACAGGAATCATTAGAACTATGTAAACAGGAATCATTGTTATGAATAATACTGTTGTTCTAAATGAGGAATAGTGTAGATGGAGAGGTCTCAGCTTTGGCTCTTATTTATAAAGTCTGTGCTTTGGGTTTGTCAGATTTGGCAAAGTTTTCAGTGGATAGTCAGTGTTGTTTGATGGAAGGAAATAAGGATCTGGGAACTCACTGAGATTTTAAGTAAATAGCATTTAGAAGGGCAAAACATGAAGAAAGGGCCCATTC
>WOXC01000888.1:0-125481 GCA_011680675.1 Gymnobelideus leadbeateri
AAGTTTTTAAAACAAACATTTAAAATTGTTTTTACATGTAATTGGGGAAAATAAAATGGTAAACACACAAAAAAATTAGGGATCACACATGAACAATACAGAAATATATGAAACATATATGGTTAGAGCACACATTTGTTGAGGGAAAACTCCTATTTCCAACAGTGACCATCTATGTCTTCTGATGATGTCATCACATTGCTCCCACTGGACTTCCTCCTATCATGGTATCTCTTCTGGCCATGCTACTCCACTGGTCCCAAAAGATCTTGAAAAGGCTGTTACAGATGGAATCTCAGTTGAACATTGCTAATCTCATGTTAGGTGTTACTTCATAGTGTAAACTTGCCTTCTAAAGGCCAGTTCCTGCTAGGAGTATAGGCTGTACTGGGTGTTGCTTCTGGGCTCATCTCCTAAGGCCATCTACTCTCTGGACATTTCCATTCTATCCTGCTGGGGCTTAGTGGCAATAGCCTCTCATAGCTCTTAAGTCAGAGCCACCACACCCCTCCCTAATAAAAGTCAGGCAGAATGCCCTCCAGAGGAAGATAATGTCTTTTCTACCTCAGTCCTAGAAATAAGATCAAAGGGTTATTCAGGATAATTTATTCAATTTAAGGTTAAACACTCCCAAGTTCCCCTCTGGTTTGACAATAGATTACCCTGAAATTACCCATCTGATTTCCTGTATACCTAGTTTGTTAATGGTAATATTATGGCTCTCCACTTTGATTTCAGAATCTAATTCCAACTGTTTACAGTAATTCACATCCATTGGAATGTTCTAATAGAACAATATCACTGGATAACTTATCTTTTTTTCCCTAATAATAGCATTTACTAGCTAAAAATAAAAATTCCAGCTATTTTGAGTGATGGGAAACAAAGGCAGTAAATCAATTGACAATGTATCACAATTATATATTTCTAAATTATATAATTATATAAGTTATATAATTTGTATATTATATAATTATACATTTATTCTATGTATAATGTATAAATATATTATATAATATATAATTATATGTTTCTAAATATATAATTTCTACTTAACTATCTAGCTATTTAGAACAATAAGAAAGAAAAAAGGGAAAAATTAGTTGGGTTTGTGTAAATGTATCACTGTAACGTTAAAAGAATAGGAAAATCTTCCTCAGCCATTAATAGGCCTATTTGACCTGCTTTGAATTCTGGCTCAGCTCACAGGTGTGGAGCACACTGGAGCCAGGGGAGGGGGAATTTGCCTAAGGGAAATTTTTTTTTTTTTTGTGGAGAGGGCTAGCAAAAAGAAGGTTTAAGATGCCTGGGTTCCCTGGATGAGTGATGAGTACCTTATTAAATCTTACCCCCTGGTGATATTCTAGTGATGTTCCAAATCAATATTTTGGTTTTGCCTTTGAGGACCTATCCTGGAAATAAGCATGCACATTCATAGCAGCTGCTATGGGTATTGCATTGGTTACAGTCACTATTATCACAGGCTTCCTATAGTACTGTTGAGTTTTTTTGAATGGTGTTTCACAGAGTCCAGCTGGGGATGTCAATCTGCACCAAAGAGAAGACTGTTCCCCTGGGCAAAATAACTCTGATCCCCTGCAGGCTAATCTTATCAACTGAACTACTCCCATAGCCTGCAGACTATTTAAAATGCCTGGGGGGGAACTACTCCCTGACACCTGCCGGTTAATTTGAGAATTACTCCTCCCACCTGAGAGCCCGGTAAAGGGAGATGAGATTACATTTCTCTCCAGTTGTTGTTGTTAGAATTCCTGACTCCTGGAGTTGGTTTGCTTGCTTGTTTGTTTCAAGGCTCTTCACCTTAATCCAGCAGCTCCTTGTATCTGGAATGTTCCCTCCTCCCCTCTTTGCATTTAGAACTTGCTCATTTCTTTTTGTGGTATCCAACTCTTCCTGACCCCATTTAGTTTTCTTGGCAAGAATACTAGAGTAGGTTTACCTTTTCCTTCTCCAGTGGTAAACAGAGGTTTAGTGACTTGCCCGAGGTCACACAGCTAGGAAGTTTCTGAGGCTGATTTTGAACTCAGGCCTTCCTGAATCCAACTCTAATGCTCTATCCATTTACCACCTACCTGCCCTACAATGCCAAAGACATGAACTCTAATAATATACCCATGATCTCATTTTATCCTCAATTCAACCCTCTGAAGTAAATCATTCCCAGATTATTTTTCCCATTTTGCAGGTGAGAAACTGAGAAATGGAAAGTGACTTTCCTAAAATCCTACAGGGAGTTAGAAGCAAAGCTGAGATTCCACCACAGGTCATCTGACTTCAAGTCCAATGTTATTATTGGTTTTTTTCTTCTTCTGCACTAATATCCTAAAACTGGGAGAATTCTGCCAAGCATCTGGATAATTTAAAATATCATGACCGGACAAGTGAGTGGGCTTTCTACTTTTTTATTTGAACATTTGCTGGAGTGTAGATACAGTGTTGTGTAGACACATTTCTCACACATGATACTCTGTCTCCCCATTCTGGGCATTTTCATGGTTGTCCTCCCCGCCTGGAATGTTCTGCCTCCTCAGCTCTACCTCCTGGCTTACCTGGCTTCCTGTAAGTCTCAGCTACAATCTCACCTTCTGTAAGAATCCTTCTTGGATCCCCACTTCATCTTTGGCCTTAGCTCTGTCATTAGCTCTTTTATACGTAGTTGTTTGCATGCTATCTCCTCCATTACACTGTAAGCTCCTTGAGGCAGGCCTTTGTTTTTGTTTGCTTATCTCCTAATCCCCTGTACATAGCACAGAGCCTGATGCATTTGTTGCTTAATCTTTTCAGTCCTGTCTGACTCTTCATGACCCCTTGGGGGGTTTTCTTGGCAAAGATACTAGAGTGGTTTGCCTTTTACTTCTCTAGCTTATTTTACAGATGAGGGAAGCCAACAGGCTTAAATAACTTGCCCAGAGTCACACAGCTAGTTAGTTTCTGAGACTGTATTTGAACTCAGGTCTTCCTGACTCTAGAGTCAGCCCAGCACTCTATCCATCGAGCCATCTAGCCACCCTGCCTGGTGCATAGTTAGTGCTTAATAGAGGCACAGTGGATAGAGTGCTGGGCCTGAGTTCAAATCCAGCCTCAGACATTTACTATTTGTGTGATCTTGGGCAAGTCACAACTTCTGTTTCTTCAACTGTGAAGGAGGAATCATAATAGCACCTACCTGGCAGGGCTGTTAGGTTCAAATGAGATGCTATTTGTAAAAGTACTTAGCACGTTTCCTGGCACATAGTAGGGGCTATATAAATGCTTGTTCTCTCTTCCCCTTCTCACTTATAAAGGCTCGTTGCACTTAATTCATAGACAATAGCCCTGGAAAGTTTCTTCCTCTTATCAGTTCTGTCTGAAGAGATCAAGATTTAGAAACTTCTGAACAAATCATTGGCAGGGCTTCACCAGCTGTTGAAGGCTTACCTCTTTCAGGCACAGGGGTTTCAAGTGGATGACAAGGAGTCATGGGGATTGAAAGAAAACCAGCCCAATTACCAGAAGTGCTTGGAGAGTTGACTGGGAAATGCTAGAAGTTAAATGGTCTGTCAGTTCTGTATCCTTTGCCTGACATTCATTTACTGCCTAAAATGCACAAAAATTTCTCCATGATGTGATTCATTTTCACCACCACCCCTAAAAACCCCTTGTCTAACAACACTTCCAGATGACTGACTGGCTGGGTACCATTTTGACAACACAGATCCTCGGATCATCAAATCATAGACGGGGGGCAAGGTGGCACAATGTGGCACAATGAATAGAGCACCAGCCCTGGAGTCAGGAGGACCTGAGTTCAAATCCAGCCTCAGATACTTAACACTTACTAGCAGTGTGACCTTGGGCAAGTCACTTAACCCCAATTCCTTCCCCCCCCCTCCAAAAAAAATCATAGACAGTAATTTCATGGGAAGGATTATAGGCTCCTAGCTTTAGAGCAGGAAAGGACCTTAGATGTTATCAAGTCCAATCCATCTTCGTTTTACAGGTGAGGAAAGTGAGGCACAGAGAAGCTAAATTTGTTCAATTCAGTTATTCAGTCTGACTTATTCAATTCCATAAACATTTATTAAGTGCCACTATGTGCCAGGCACTGCAATAAACACTACAGATACAAAAAGAGGCAAAAGGCAGTCTCTGCCCTCAAGGAACTTAAAATTTAATAGGGAAGATAACATGCAAAAAATGACATATGAAGCAAGCTATACTTATGATAAGTACAAAATAATTACCAGAGAGACTTGTTCAAAGTCAAAGAAAGAAACAAGCATATATTATGTGCCTGCTATGTTCCAGGCACAATGATAAGTGCTTTACAAATACTATCTTCACAAAAACCTTAGGAAGTAGGTGCTATTGTCATCTCCATGTCACAGCTGGGAAAATTGAGGCAGATAGAAGTTAAGTGACTTGCTCAGGGTCACACAGTCAGTAATGTCTGAGGCTGGATTTGATCTCAGGTCCTCCTGACTCTAGGTGTAGGGCTCTATGTACTAGAAACAAGTGGTTGTTATTCAATCATTTCAGTCATGTCCGACTCTTTTGGGGTTTTCTTGGCAGAGATATTGGAGCAATTTGGCCATTTCCTTCTCCAATTGATTTTACAGATGAGGAAACTGAGACAAACAAGGTGAAGTGGCTCATGCAGGGGTCACATAGCTAGTAAGAGTCTGAGGCCATATTTCTTTTTATTTTTTTGCTTTTTGGAGGGGAGAAGGTGGGGCAATTGGGGTTAAGTGACTTGCCCAAGGTCATACAGCTAGTTTTTGTGTTAAATGAACTCAGGTCCTCCTGACTCCAGGTCTGGTGCTCTATTCACTGTGCCACCCAGCTGCCCCTGAGGCCATATTTCAACACAGGAAGATGAGTCTTTCTGACTCTAAACCTGGCATTCTGTACATTTTGCCACCCAGCAAACCAGTGGTATCAAACTCAGATAGAAATGGGGCCCCTAATTCATACATGAAGTTCCCTGCCAGCTGCATATTGACTTGATTTTAAGATCTAATATTATCTGTCTTATTGTATTTTCATTTATTTTATTAAATATTTCCTAGTTACATTTGAATCTTGCTTGAAACTTGAGAGTGTTGTAGGCCATATACCCACTTGTTTTGACAGTAGTCCATCCTGCTTCTCAAAAAAAAAATCTATCAGATGATTTCAGTCTTCTAAGCTCAGGGATAGGGAGTCCGAATTCCTTCCCTGTATCAGTTTGCTATCACTATATAACAGAGATTGCTAAGTGGGCTCCAAAAAGTGAGTACAACTTCAGAAGAGAAGGGACATCCTCAGAAACTGTAGGACTAAGACTCAGTTAGTTGAAACCCATATAAGTGACTTCCTTCTTCCTCAAGCCAATTTGTTAAACAGCTTTTTTTTTTAATTATTATTTATTTAGTTTTAGTTTTCAACATTTACTTCTATAAGATGTTGAGTTCTAAATTTTCTCCCCTTCCCCAAAATGGCATGCAATCTGATATAGGCTATACATATACATTCATATTAAACATATTTTCACATTAGTCCTGTTGTAAGGAAGAATTTAAACCAATGGGACAAACCAATAAGAAAGAGGAAACAAAGAGAGAGGTTAAATAGTATGCTTCAATCTGCATTCAATAAACAGCTTCTTTATGTGAGATTAAGGGGAGGCTGGGAGAAAGGGTTTGGTTAATATTGGCTTCATATTGCCAACTCTCTGGGGCTAATTGTTCCTAACATGGAAGATTCACTTTTAGGCAAGAAAATTAGCATGGCAGCTCCAGTTGGTGGAAGGCAAAGGTTGAAGAAGAATTTGAAAGCTGTAGGTACAGGGTAGGAAATGGGGACTCAGGAGCAGGGAAAAGAACTGGGTTTGTTGTTGTTATTGTTGTTTAAAGACCAATCACATACTCAGTTGGAGAAAAAGGGAGAGAGAGAGAGAAAGAACAAAACCTCCACCTAGGCTTACAGCTCAGAAGGTGGGAAGGAGTGATGTTGAGAGATGGAAAAGAAAGTAAAGAGGAAGATTAAGTTAAAAACAACTTGAATCAGGGAAACTAGAGGGAAGCCAGCTGCATTTTGAAGGAGATTTCAGAACTCATCAATTATTGAGTAACGTATTCACATTGATAGGATTTATCATGGTAATGACTGACCACTAATCATAACTAGAAATGTAAAAAGGAATGGAATTGGGAACGATCCAATAAAAATGCTCAGGACAAATGCCAGTTCTTGTGGGGGCTGTTTCCCTTGCACTAACTGTAACTAGGAATTTTTAAAGCTAGGGGAAAATAGTTGAAAGGGAGGACAGAAGAGTACAGTCATATCAGGCGAGGAGGTGGTCAGACCCTTGATTCCACTGGGGATTAAAGAGAAGATGGACCTGGGAGAGGAATATTTTAGTGATGAAGTCCTTTGGGTAGCAACCAAGGTGAGCTGAAAGCCAGTTCATACAGGCTAGTGAGAGCTGATTGTTAAATTTTCAGTGTAAGAATTTATATTTCAGGAGTGGCTAGGTGGCACAGTGAATAGAGCACCAGACCTGGAGTCAGGAGGACCTGAGTTCATATCTGGCCTCAAACACTTAACACAAAAACTAGCTGTGTGACCTTGGTCAAGTCACTTAACCCCAACTGCCCTACCTTCCCTCCTCCAAGAAGAAAAAAAAATTTATATTTCAGAAACTGGCAAATGCTACAAATCAGGGCTTGATTTATTATTTTATTAATTGTCTAACTTAAGAAATTGATGGAGAAAATGTTAATAATGCAGATTAAATTTATGTTATGGGTACATTTTTTCCCCCAAAGACCTTTGTTAAACATTTACTAGCACACCATCAGGAAGGTGGAGGAGGGATAAATATTTTGACCAATCCATTCTGCTAGCTGGTAGAAGATTAAAAAGTGAAGTTCAGGAAATCTAACTATGGTGGTATCTTGCTACAAAACTGTGTTTTACCAACACTAGCTATGGTTTTGGCATTTCCCACCATGCAGGTACTGATCATTACCCCCTCAGTGTTTGAGGTGTTGGCCAAGAGTTCTGAAGGATCTGACTGGTACAGGCAATGGTTAACATTCCCAGATCTGGTTTTGGAGGGAGGTTCACTTGTGCTGTTTTATCTGGTAGAGTGAATAATTAGAGTTCTTGGGAGCCAAAATAATCCCAACTTACTATCAAAGGAGGAAGATTGTCTTAAACTTTTAAACTTCTTAAACTTTTTCCACTCTTGATCCCTTTTTGCATGTTGGCGTTGTGTGGCATGACAACATGTGCTAAGTGTGCATGTTGTGTGTTCAAAACCAAGGCTTCAGTAAAGTTACATTATACAACATGGGTAAGCACTGCCAGAAACACCTCAGATTCGTTATATGTTTGATTTTGAATTAATCTTTGGTTGCTGCGCATTCAGAAACCTTTTACTGGTGCCAAATTTTTCCAGTCAAGACACAGAGTTTAAGGAGTAGGCCCCAGATGCAAAAGCTGCATTAGCATTCAGACAGTCAGGAAAATAATAATAGTCTGATTAAGTCTGGGTAAGATGTCATGGTGCCCTTCAAGGATGCAGGACAAACAACACAACAAATAATCTGAAATTTCAGTTGCATTCTCTAAGTAGAAAAATGCTTCATGGGAAGAAAGGGAGAGGGTGGGATAGGGATAAGGGATAGGAGATTAATAAGGAATATTGCTTATCATTATAATTAGTTTACAGCATGCCCAGCATGACAGTTCCCCAGCAAGAATGCTTACATATAGACAAACTAAGTTTCCCATCTGGAAACAGAAGAGGCCAAACAGATAGTGATAAAATGTAAAAAGTGGTAAAATGGATAGAACACTAAATTTGGAGTCAATAAGACCTGAGTTCAAATTCTGCCTCAGACGCTTATTAGCTGTGTGACCCTGAACAAGTCATTTAACGGCCCTCAGCAATCGGTTTTCTCATTTGTCAAATGGGGATAATAATAACTCATATCTCCCAGTGTTGTTATGAGGACCACATGACATGACATATATAAAGAGCTTTCTAATCCTTAAAGTGCTATACCAATGCTAGCTATTAATATTAAAACAGCTTTTAGGAGATAGCCATTACAGACATCTCCCTGAAAGGCAGCCCAAATTAAAGGGAAAGTGCTCAGAGACAGGAAATTACATTGAGTTTGATTTTTTCCCCATCTCAAAAAGCTTTGAAAATAGGCATTGGGTGGAGTCAGCTTCACTTGCTGCTCTGGGTTAAGCAGGGCTTGCCATGAACTGCTACCATTCCCAAGTGGCCAGCTGCCGGAGCCGGAGCACTGATCTCATGAGCTAATTGTACTGTCACCCTCCCTTGCTTTATTTATCTTTTAGACCTGCCTCAGGAGGAGAAAAAGAAAGAACAGTTGGAAAAGTCACACAGAAAGTCATCATCTCTCGTGTGGATTTCTTCATTGTCCTTGACTTGGTGTTAGAAATTCAGCAATAACTCCAGTGGATTCTCTCACTCTGAGCCATAGAATGTTAGATGGGGAAATAAATATTAGTTTCTATCTAGTCCAGGGGTTTGAAACTTTTATCATGAACCCCTTTGGCAGGTTGGTGAAGCCTTCCATCGTTGGTGGGACTGTTGTAGTAGTTAGTTCAAATTCTGTACTGGGTTTAAATGTTCAAAGTCATTGTTCAAAGTCATTGAACAGTTAATAAAAGAAGGTTTACTTATGCCCCACAGAGCAAAGATATACAAGGACACTGTGGCATATAGCTTTAACTTTGGTAGAGGAGAAGTCTCCCTGGCCTCCTCAGAGAAACCTTTAGAGAGGTCAAGATTCCAGGTAGGTGAGACCTTTTACCATGAATCTACAGATTTTGTCCTAATCCACAATTAGGACAAAAGACAGTCACTGCTCTCAAGAAACTCACAGTCTAATAGAGTAGACAATAAGCAAACAACTTTGTACAAATAAGATACATATGTGATAAACTCAAAATAATCAACAGAAGAAACTATTTTCTCTTTTTTGTTGTTTTTTCTTTCTTGTAGTCTTTCTCTTTTGTTCTGATTCTTCTGTGCTGAAATATGTTTAACATGATTGTACATGTATAGCCTATATCATATTGCTTGCTGTCTTGGGGAGGAAGGAGATGAGGAAAGGAAGGAGAAAAAATTGAAACTCAAAATTTTATAAAAGTGAAAGTTGAAAACTATCTTTACATGTAATTAGAAAAAATAAAATACTATTAAGTGGGGGAAGGGGAAAGGAAATGGGGGAAAAAAGAATGTAGGTTTCTCAAGGGCAGGGACCTTTTTTTCCTTTTTGCTAGTACTTGTATCCCCAGTGCTTAGCACAGTGTCTGGCTCATAGTAAGTAATTAATAAATGCTTGTTGGCTCACTAGGTTAGCCAGTAAAAATGCCTAAATTCCCATTCTCATTACAGTTGTATGTAAGGGATGGTAAGGAGGTCAGTGTCACTGGATCACAGAGCACTTGAATTGGCTCAGTTCTGGAAAATAATGTGACACATCCTTTATCCTGGTCTGGGTCCTGGTTTATGAGCTTGCTGGCTAGAGTTGTGTCCTCTCTTCTGCCTCTCATTTCTCATGATTCCTGAAACTGCTCAGGCAGCAAAAGAAGATAAAGTATATGCAAAGTGGGGGAGAGGGAAAGCTACCACTCAGATTGTTCACATATTTTAAATTATTTATTCGCATCAAATATTCAGATTTTGAGAACAGCAACAAATCTATTTTTAAAACTCCAAACATTAGCATGTGGCAGGTGCATTCAGTGTTTCCAAACTGTCCTCTGCCTCCAGCCCAAACAACAGTTAAGAGTTACTTGAGTTCCTCCCATTTGATACCCAACAGCATAGGACCTTCTTCAAAGGGTTAATGTAATCCCCAAATGACTATCATTTGGCAGATGGCTTATATGCAACTGGTTGAGTGAAAGGAGCCCTGGGTTAGAAGCTATAGTTTCATGCATTCAGGGTGGGAAGGGACTTCAGAGATCATCTGGGAGGGGGGGGGGGTGGGTTGGACAAACTACAACCCAGAGCCAAATCCAGGACCCCAGTTGTTTTTGTAAGGTTTAAGTGGGTTATTTTAAAAAGTTTTAACATAAAACTTTGTCTAAAAATATGGAAAACATTCTTATCTCAGACATAAAAACAATTGGGGAACCCAATTTGGCCCTTGTTCTTACAGTCTGCTGATGCCTGATGTAATCTAACACCATCTTTCTACAGATGAGGATGCTAAGTGGGCAGTTTGCCCATGGTCACATAGAGAGGAACAGCATGGCTGACTTGGTTTCACATTCACATCTTTCCTCTACATCTACATCTTGGTGCTTCTTTTAAAAGACCTTGGTTGGAACCAAGCTCTGTCATTTGACTAGCTCTATCACTTTGGTGGGGTATGTGTTCAGGGAGGATGAGTACCTCTGGTGTCCAGCCTTTAGCGTCCCCCTGATTGACCTAGTGGCTCCAAGAAGCTGTAGCATGTGCAGCAGCTACTACTGAGTAAACCATTTCATCAGACAGGCTAAACCAGGTTGAAGGTGACTGAGGGGTCTCAAAACCATTGGTGAATTAGGGGTGTGTCTACTCCAAGAATGTGAAGACTTCCCCTGGTGGAATGTGTGGATGAGAACAATTTGTTCCAAGGGCCATGAAGGTGGATGAAACAGGTGCTATAGAGCACTTAGAGCCTGGTCAAACATCAAAGATGCCAAGGTTATCCACTGCATCTTGAGCCATCAGCAGTTGTCTTGACTTTGTCCTGCCACTGGACTGTGATGACTCTGGAGGAAAGAGTGAGGCCAACAACTTTGCACAGCTCTGCCTCACTTAAATCCAATTTATGCAAGAATCAAACAACATCACCCATATCAGGTTGGGGAACCTGCAACCTCAAGGCCACATGTGGCCCTCTAGGTCCATGTGACCCTTTGACTGAACCCAAACTTCACAAAACAAATCCCTTTAATAAAAGGATTTATTTTGTAAAACTTGGACTCAATCAAAAGGCTAAACCCAAAGACCGAGAAAGCTACATGTAGCCTCAAGGCCACAGATTCCACACCCCTGACCCCATACCATTTTACCATCTTTACCTATCTCAAGTTCTGTGGTGACAGGCAAATGACAGAGCGAAAGGTGCAGATACACTGGGACCTGCAGTCACAGCCCTGCACACAGGCAACCCAGGCCATAGAAGCAGCAGTGGGATTCAGCAGCCTCCTGGGTGTCTAAGCAGCCTTTAAGGATCGAATTACTCACCTCCTGGTGTGAGGAAGGGGCTAGAAAAGGTGCCCCCCAAATTTTCTGCTTACCCAACCCTAGCCTGATTACTGTGGCAGGTCCTCTACAATCCCACCCGGTGGTCAAAACACACACACAAAATTTACAAAAAGTCTGCAAAAATGATTCCACTCACTATCTGTACATAGAATGTGCACAAGCTTATAGAAAATACAGAATCCAGTAGACTGGAAAGACAAATAGCTCTTGTTGCAAGAGAGCTCAGTAGGTATCACACCCAAATAGCAGCCCTGAGTGAAACAAGGCTGGCAAACAAAGGCCAGCTTATGGAAGTTGGAGCTGGATGCACATTTTTCCAGAGTGGCCAAAGTGAAGGGGGGTGTGGTGAAGCTGGAGCAGGTTTTACAATCAAAACTAGTCTAGTCAACAAGCTTGTCTGCTTATCAAAAGGAGTGAATGTCAGGCTCCTGACAATGCAATTACCAATTGCAGGAAAATGCCCTGCCACCATTGTCAGTGCCCTTGCTCTCACCATGACAAAGCCTGATGAGGTCAAAGAAAAATTTTTAAGGAGACCGTTATCATCAATGTGCTGAAAGGAGACAAATGTATAATTCTGGGTGACTTAATGCTAGAGTGGGCTCAGACTACCAGAGATGGCAGGGAGTCTTTGGGATGAATTGAATTAGAAACAGCAATAGCAATGGTCACTTACTACTGAAGATTTGTGCATCTCATGACTTTCTCATCACCAACATTGTTCCCTTTATCTATGCAATAAAACTCTGTGGATTCACCCTCCTAGTAAATGTTGGCATTTAATAGATGATATGATTGTAAGGATAAGAGTCAGAAAGAATGTGAGAGTGACTAACGCAAAGTGTAGTGCAGAGTGATCATAGACATCCTCTCTAAGCTAAACATTTGCATTTAACAAAAGTTGTGTCCACAAGACAAAATGACTACCAGAAGAATTAATATGAACAGATTAGAGCTCATCTCTGAGCGGGAGCAGTTTGTTGCTAAACTTGGAGGGAAAGTTGGCAACAATGGAGCAGAAGAAAGAGTGGGCAGAGATTCAGTGTATAGCACTGTATTTGCTCTTCTGGGTCAGAACAGTCTCAAACACCAAGACTGGTTTGATAAAAATGATGGTAAAACTCAGAAGCTGCTAAATGAAAAATGGGAACTGCCCAGGGCTTGCCAGTAGGCTAGTTCATCCATCTCTAAGAAGGCAGTGTTTAATTCCATCAAAAGTAGAGTACAAGCAAAGCTTAGAGAGATGCTGAATTCCTGGCTCAGTAAGAAAGCAGATGAAGTTCGGTTTTATGCTGATAGCAATAATCCAAAGGGCTTTTATAATGCCCTGAAAAGTTTTTATGGACCAAAGACCTATTGTGCATCTCAACTACTCAGTGCTGATAGAGCCACAACAATTAGTGATAAGAACATGATCCTGGGGAGATGGGTTGAACACTTCCATAGTGTTCTCAACAGACCATCATCAATCAACGATGAAGCCATTTACTGGTTACCTCAGGTTGAAGTCAATACCTCCCTAGCTGAAGTTCCAACTGAAGAAGGGGTTTTGAATGCTTCCTCTCCTGTGGCAAAGCACCTGGGGATGATTCTATTTCAGCTGAGATTTACAAGGTTGGGGCGGGGGGAGGGGGGGTGTCCATTATTCCTATAAAAGCTGACTGAAATTTTCTGGGTTATATGGCAAGAAGAGGTTATTCCCCAGGAGTTCAAGAATGTCTCCATTGTCCATCTCTATAAAGGTAAAGGATTGTCCTGTGACAATCATGGGGTTAGGAGTGGTGGTGGTCTGTCTCTTAGTCACTGTTGGCAAAATCCTTGCCAGAGTCCTCCTTAATAGGTTTATCCTTCACCTGGAAGATGGTCATCTACCTGAGAGCCAGTGTGGTTTCAGAAAGGGCCAAGGAACAGTCGATGTGGTATTTGCTCCCCAACAACTCCAGGAGAAATGCCAGGAGCAAAATAGAGGTCTGTACATATTTGTAGATCTGACTGAGGCCTTTAACACTATCAGTCATGAGGCTTATGGAAAATTATGTTAAAATTTGGTTGCCTGGAGAAATTCATCAGCACTGTACATCACTTTAGTGACAGTATGCTTGCCCCGCTTCTGGTTAATGGATGACGATTTTGTGCTTTCCAGGTCAACAATGGAGTGAAATAAGGCTGTGTGCTTACTCCTATACATTTCATTTTTTTATTTTTTATTTTTTTGCTTTTTGGAGAGCAATTGGGGTTAAGTGACTTGCCCAAGGTCACATGGCTAGTTTTGTGTGTGTGTGTGTGTGTGTGTGTGTGTGTGTGTGTGTGTGTGTGTGTGTTAAGTGTCTGAGGCTGGATCCGAACCCAGGTCTTCCTGACTCCAGGTCCGTGCTCTATTCACTGCGCCACCTAGCTGCCCCATTCCTATGTATTTTAGCATGATGTTTTCAGCCATGTTGTCAAATGCCTTTAATGAATAGGAACATGGCATCAAGATCAGCTACCACACTGACAGTAAATTCTTTAGCTTGAAAAGGCTACAAGCCAAGACCAAAGTGGAGGGAGTGCTGGTGCATGATTTTCTATTTGCAGATGATTGTACATTCGGTGCAGCCTCTGAAGCTGAGATGTAACAAAGTGTGGGTTGATTCTCTGCTGCTTGTGCTAATTTTGGCCTAACAAATAACACCAAGAAAGCACAAGTGCTCTATCAGCCAGCACCACACCATCCATATACAGAACCATTGGTTATAGCGAATGGATAAGTTTTGAATGCTGTGGATAAGTTCACTTACCTTGGCAGCATACTTTCCAGGGAGGAGCACATTGATAATGAGGTTGATGCACGCATTGCCAGAGCTCACTCAGTGTTTGGTTGACTCCAAAGGAAAGTGTGGGAGAGAAGTATTAGACTTGACTACAAAATTGAAGGTCTACAGAGCCATTGTGCTGACCTCATTGTTGTATGACTGTGGAACCTATACCAATAGCATGCCAGGAAACTGAATTCCTTCCATCTGAATTGTCTTGGGAAGATTCTGGAGAGCATCTGGCAGGATAAGATACCAGACACTGAGGTCCTTTCTTTGTTTTTTTGCTTTTTGGAGGGGGGAAGTTTGGGCAATTGGGGCTAAGTGACTTGCCTAAGGTCACACAGCTAGTAAGTGTTAAGTATCTGAGACTGGATTTGAACTCAGGTCCTCCTGACTCCAGGGCTGGTGCTCTATTCACTGCGTCACCTAGCCACCCCAGCTGAGAACCTTTCTTAAACTGAACTGCCAAGCATTCAAACTCTTACTGCAGAGAGTAAAAATTTGATGGGCTGATCACATTGTTCAAATGCCAAATGACTAAAAGACTATTTTACATAGAGTTCACACAGAACAAGTACTCACATCATGGTCAGAAAAAGTGATACAAGAACACTCTCAAGATCTCTCTTAAGAACTTTGGAATTGAGTGTGTGACATGGGAGAAACTGGCACAGGACCTCTCAGCATGGCGTGCTGCTCTCTATAAGCAAAGCAGAATTGAAACAGCTCATAAGAAATGTGAGATGCACAGATTTAGAGAATCCACCCCAAATGTTCACCTGGACTATTTGTGCCTGACCTTTGGTAGAGCATTCCAAGCTCATTTTGGTCTGATCAGCCACAGTCAGACATACTGTAACTTGACTCTAACAAAGTGACATCATTTTGATCCTCTTTGAGAATAAAGGACAACCATATATATCACTTTGCTATGCCACTTTTCCTCTCTGAGCCTCGGTTTCCTCACCTGTAAAATATGAATAATAATACCTGCTGCCCACCTTATGGCAGCTAGGTGACTCAGTGGACAGTGCCAAGCCTGGAGTTAGGAAGATTCATCTTCCTGAGGTCAAATTTGACCTAAACACTTACTAATTTTGTGACCCTGGGCAAGTCACTTAACTTTCTCTGCTTCATCTATAAAATGAACTGGAGAAGGAAATTGCAAACCACTTTAGTACCTTTGCCAAGAAAACTGAAAACAGGGTCACAAAGAGTCAGGCTTGACTGCAAATAACTCAACAATAACAATAACAACCTTTTTATAGAATGAGGAAAACAAGGTAGTGAATTAGAAAGCATGTCCCAAAAGTCTTAGTAGAGCTTTAAGCTATTAAAACTTAAATTTAAAAATAAATTAATTAAAATTAAAAACTAACTAACACTTTTGGGACACCTTGTATATGTGTCAGATATTATTACTGTAGCAGAAGTTGGACTGGTGCCCACCTCATGGAATATACTTGGGAACTGGCCTGTGGTGCTTTTGCCACTGCTGGTGAGACATGTGCTTTGGCCTTTTGTAGAACTACAGGCTTCTATTTCATCTCTGTATGCCACCTCCCCATCTTGTCCCATTAAGCTTCAGAATGGATTAGCCAATGAGCAGGAAGAAGTCAGGAGACTTTAAAGGGAGAGACAGCTTCCCTTAATACTTTTCTTCTTTCTGTCTTCTGAATGTGTGGCTTAGTACAGCTCTCTATTGGATTTCTTATGAGGTGAGGAGGGATGACACCATTTCTTCTCCCCGGTAGCTATGTATGCTCTGAGCATACTGCAGCAATTACTTGTGTTTATCTAGTTGAGCCTGAGACTGGACATCAAGTCTGTGATTGACTCTTCCTCTGTGTTTCTTTTCCTGAGCACAGGTGAGCAAAACTTAATCCTGGGATGGATGCTTCCAGCCTTGGTAGAAGCTTCGTGTGTTCAAGAAGTCAGGATCTCAGAGTTTGCAACTCTGTTATATTATCACTAATATGATTTCAACAATAGTATATAAACATTAGATAATAATAATAGTAATAATAACTATTTAAGCAGATTTAGAACATCTTTATTGTCTACCTATGAAAGTCTGAGATATACTGGTTGCAATGTATCCCAAAAAGAAGTGAGACATGCTACTTAGAAAATTAGGATCATGATTCCGCAAAATATATTCATGTTTCTTATGTAAGAACATGCATCATATGTGTGTGTAAGTCCCTGTGGATGTGTCTCTAGGAGACTGTGTGTTTATTTGCCTCTCTGATTCTGTGTATTTATAGCTGTTACTCTTTCCCCAAAGTTGTTCTAATGTGTAAGGCAGTGTGATATTTATTCAGTCAGCTACTGAACATGATGGAAAGCTGTTTAGTTTGTCTGATTTCTGAGAATGCCCTTTTGTGTGATGACATGAGTGTCATGCCAGAAGAACAGACAGAATCTCCTCCCTATCCATATATTTGTGAAGAAAGTCCACTTCTTATGTAAAATTCTCTTCAAATCACTAAATCAGTCACCAAATAAGATGCAAAAAAATAATCTCTACATTCACAGGGATATAGTCCCACTGAGAAGCCTCAGATCTCTGTAAACCCCCTAGGTTTACAAAGGTGATAGGGGAACCTGGGTGAGGATATGTATTTGTATGTGTATTTCTATATATAACTATAACTCCATTTCTTCTGAGGACTTTAGGAGTAAGTTCTTCTTATGAAAACTAACTCCTCTACATGTAGACTTAATCCTATTACCTCCCATCTTCTCTAGCAGATTGCTAGAGAATCTTCTTCCCCACTCCCATCTTTAGTCTCTTCCTATCTAGTAGTTTATCCCCACTGCCTTTAACAAGACTTTGTTGTTGTTCAGTCATTTCAGTCATGTCTGACTCTATGTGACTCTTTTTGGGGGTTTCTTGGCAAAGATATTGAATGTGTTTGTTATTTTCTTCTCCAATTAATTTTATAGCTGAGGCAACTGAGGCAAACAGGGTTTAGTGACTTGCCCAGAGTCACACAACTAGTAAGTGTCTAAGACCAGATTTGAACAATGGAAGATGTCTTCCTGACTCTAAACCCAGCACTCTATCCACTTCACCACCTAGCTGCCCCTTAAGACTATCCTCATCCTTTCCCCAGTTGATAAAAGGATACGAACAGGCAATTTTCAGAGGAAGAAAGTAAAGCTATTTATAGTCATTTGAAAAAAATGCTCTAAATCACTATTGAGTAGGAGATGCAAATCAAAACAACTCTGAGGTCTACCACACCTCATCTAGAAGATTGACTAACATGACAAAACAGAACGAGAAGATGTGGGAAAGTTGGAACATTAATTCATTGTTGGTGGAGCTGTGAGCTGATCCAGCCATTTTGGAGAGCAATTTGGAACTATGGCCAAAGGGCTATGAAAATGTGTGCACCCTTTGATCTAGCAATAAGAACCCACAGGTACAAAATATTTATTGCAACTCTCTTTGTAGTGGCCCAAACCTGGAAATTGAGGGGATATCCATCAATTGTGGAATGGCTGAACAAGTTGTAGTATATGAATGTAATGGAATATTATTGTGCTATAAGAAATTATGATCAGGGGCAGTTAGATGGTGCAGTGAATAGAGCAGTGGCCCTGGAGTCAGGAAGGCCTGAGTTCAAATCTGGCCTTTGACATTTAACATTTACTGGCCATGTGACCTTGAGCAAATCACTTAACCCCAATTGCCCTGCCCTCCCCCTCCAAAAAGAAAAAAAAAAGAAAAGAAAAGAAATTATGAACAGGTGGACTTCAGAAAAACCCGGAAAAACTTATATGAACTGATGTTGAGTAAAATGAGCAGAACCAGGAGAACATTATATACAGTAACAGCCACAGTCTGCAAGGACTGGTTTTGATAGACTTAGCCCTTCTCAGCAATGCAGGGACCTAAAACAATTCCAAAGGATTCATGATGGAAAATGCCAGGCACATCCAGAGAAAAAACTATGGAGTCTGAATGCAGAGTGAAGCAGACTATTTTCTTTTTTGTTTTGTTTTTTCTTTCTCATGGTTTCTCACATTCATTATAATTCATCTATACAATATGACTAATGTGAAAATATATTTAATAAGAATATATATGTAGAGCCTATATCAGATTGCATACCATCTTGGGGAGGAAAAGAGACATCTTAAACTCAATATATCCAAAATTGAATTCATTCACTTTCCTCCCAAGCCCTCCCTTCTCACCTTATTCAATCATTTTCAGTCATGTCTGACTCTTTGTGACCCAGTGTGTCTTGGCAAAGACACTGGAGTGCTATAACATTTCTTTCTCCTGCCAGATTTGAATTCATGAAGATGAGTCTTTCTAACTCCAGGCTCAGCACTATCCACTGCACCACCTAGCTACAAATTCCCCTTCTGTGCCTTGCCTTCCCCCAACTTCCTTATTCCTATCAAAGGAACCACTATTCTTCAGCCTTTCAGGTTGGTAACCTCAAAATTACCTTTAATTCTCCTATTGATGGGGTGCTTGGGATATATATTTGTAACATCAGTCTATGTTTGTAACATCAGTCTGTAATATCAGTTTGTAAC
The DNA here is from genome assembly GCA_011680675.1 of Gymnobelideus leadbeateri. Taxonomy (NCBI): domain Eukaryota; kingdom Metazoa; phylum Chordata; class Mammalia; order Diprotodontia; family Petauridae; genus Gymnobelideus; species Gymnobelideus leadbeateri. The sequence continues at coordinate 18,646 of WOXC01000888.1, forward strand.
ATCAGTTTGTAAAAGGGGTGCTTGGGATCTATGTCTGTAAAATCAATTTATAAAACCAGTCTGTAAAATCACATTTCCTCCTCCCCAGCCTCAGAGTATTAACTCTGCCCCTTCCCCCTGCCAGCACTCTGCCCAGCAACAGCTCATGAACTGTTTATCTCTGCTTGGCTACACCTATGAATCTTTCACTAAACCTTCTATAAACATTTTAGCTTAGGCAAATGTTATCTCCCCTAGTAGAGTGGCCAGCTGCACCATGAATCCTTCAATGCTCTATCTATAGGTTAACTCCTTAGCCAATTATATCAATACTGAGTCTCCCTTAGCCTTGGTTCCCAACATCCATCTAGTCAAACTTGACACTGATGGGTGGCAGACTGGGCACTTCTCAGTCAGCCCTGACTGCTGGCTGACTTAGTGAAGTTTCAGGCCTAAAACTACACCTCCAGGTAGCCTGGCCTTGGGCTATTTCCCAGTGAATTATGGGCAATATGCCTGTGCAGTTTATATTAAAAGTGCATGTTCCTTTAAGCACTGACCACTCCTTAACTCCTCCCTAATCCCACCCTTACTCACCTAGTTAGCATAATTGACACCTGATTTGCTGTCTTGACTCCTTAAAACTATACCTGTGATTTCTGTAAGTTTGCAGGTTCCCTAAGAATCCCTGCCCACTGTAAAGTATAACAATAAACTTTTACAATCTTGACTCCAAGTTTGCTTGAGCTTACTGAATTCCTTCCAGACTCGGGGACCCTGGTCATTGATCTTGATTAGAGCCCCTATGGAACCTATTACCCTACCCCCATCACTATCACTCTTCCTCATCTCAAATATTTATCAGTTGCCAGATCTTGCCATTTCTACCTTTACAACATTTCTTGCTCCTTCTCTCTACTCACACAGTTACCACCTTAGTTCATGCCCTCATCACCTCTCTAGCACTTAGTACATACAGTCCATGAAACTTAGTAGGTGCCTTAATAAATGTTTGTTGACTTGACTTTTTTCATAGATAATTTGCAAAAGCTGTCTTACCAACTGGTCTCTTTGCCCCAAATCTTTCATTACTTTAATTCATCATACATACTGCTGCCAAAGCAATTTTCCTTAAGTGCCAATCTGACATATGACTCCTTATTCAGTCAACTCCAGTGACTTCCTCTAGCCTCTAGAGTAAAATAAAAAACTTCTTTGTAAACAAAGGCTTTTACAACCTGGCCCTATGCATCCTGGTCCCAACCTATTTTTTCAGATTTTTTGGACATTATTCCTCCTCCTGAACTCTTCAATTTAGCCAAACTGGACTCTTATCTGTTTCTCACATATGATACCCCACCTCCCAGCTCTTTCACTGGCCATCCCCAATGCCTGGAATGCACCCTTTCCCTGCTGCCACCTCATAGATTCCTAGTCTTTCTTTAAGATGCAGCTCAAGCATCTTCTACAAGAAACCTTTTTTTAACCCTCCAATTGCTAGTTCCTTCCCTCCCAAACTGCCTTGTATTCAGCTACTTTGTATTTATCTGCATTTATTCACTTCATATTTATGCTGTGTTATACACATCCACACCTATATATGCATTTGTTGTCTCCTCCATTAAAATGTAAGCTCTTTGAATGCAAGAGATTGTCTTTGTATCCCCAGTTGCTTGGCACAATGCCGGGCATATAAACACTCATTCAAGAAACACTTGTTGATTGATTGATTTCTTTGCTATGAGAATCATTGAGTTGAAGGGGAATGGAAATTGTTAAAGGGTTTCCAACTATATATTGTATTTTTCTGGGATAGTAATTATAGCTAAAAGGACAAAAGTCTGAACAATAACCTGTTTAATATGTCTTAGAAGAAATTTTCTTTTTAAATCTCCCCGTTAGATTTTTTTTTAAGCCCGGAGAGATGCCTACATTAATTTCTTGAGATTGTTTTCTTTCACTTGATTTTCACATGTGTTTGTATCTGTGTGCTTACTTTTTCTTGCTCACGAACATCCTATGTGGACTGAGTACCCATCCCCAAAGATCTCATTTCTTGTTCTGTGTAGGGGACTGAATTCCCATTGGCCCAATGAAGTCTTCCCCAATCTGAGGTGATTTGAAAACTTTTCAGAAAAAACTATCCTTTTGCATGCAAGGTATTCCCAACCTGGAGACAAATGTCCCTTGGATTTTTGAAATCAACAGCCCAGTCTTCAGCTCTCTCCTCTCTTTGTGTCAAGAAAATATAGTAACCCTTTGACTACAGAAAATTTAAAAACTGAACTACCTGCAGCTTTTTAGGGAATTCACAAGATGTTGTTGGGGAAGGGGGGCCAAGAAATATGAGGAACAGCCAAAAGAGAGAGGAAACTTATGGGAAATGGATGTTGAAGGCCAAGTCAGGACGACAATCAGTACTGGACTCTTGTGAGTGAAAACAGAGCTTTGGAATTTAATTAGAGAGCACTGTACAGAGAGAAGACTGCTTCTTGATCCTTATCATCACTTCAACTTGAGACTCAAGGCTCAGAAAATTGGGACCAGTACTTCAATCTAATGTGAAAAGCATCTGTCAAGGACCTACTATGTGCAAAGCACAGTGTTGTTTTTTTTAAAGGAAACACAAATGTTCAAATCAAGGTAAAGAAAAAGCATCCCATTAAATAGACATATATAGGTACCTTGCTAGTCTTTAAAACTCTGACAAGGGCAATATAATTTCTTTAAAAGAAAAAAATTCTCCTGAAAGAATATTTAGATTGTTGGTCAAACCTTAGGCCTGCCTAGGTTACGGGATACACAGAGAGGACACAAGTTCCTGAACTCAAGGAATTTACAGTTTAGGGAGAAAAAAATGTAAAATTGATATAAGGGTCAAGGATAAAAGTGCAAAGAAGAGGTCCGGAAAAAGTGTTATGAAACTTTAAGGTAGAAACCTCGAATGCAGTGGGGAAAGCATTAGATAGAGATTTAGGCAACCTGATTTTTTTTTTCTTTTGGCTTCAATTTCCTGATCTCCAAGACTTGGGGGAGGGGTAGAGCAGATAACCTCTAAATTCCAAGCAATGCTGGTTCTGAGTCTTTGCAACTAGCCAATTCTTTCCAGAGACCTCTTGGCAGTATGTGGGACTCAGAGGCAGCTTGCCAAAGCCCTTCTGGCAGTTTTGTTTGCAAACAGTTCTAATCTGACTCTCCAATGTCTGTGCTTGATTCTAATTGCAGCCTAGAAGGCTAGGAACCCAGATCTCGAGACTTCCGAGGGAGCAAAACAGGGCTCTTTGCTGGAAAGGCATAGGGAAACAGAAATTCATTCACAGCTGCAGCGACCGAGAGAAAGGAAAGTTTTCAGCGGTATACAGAAGTTCAGACACAGTGACCAAAGAGGAAGAGGGAGAGAGGGACAGGAAAGATATAGAACTTATTTAAGTGTATGAATCAAGTTGCATTATTTCCTCAATTTATAAGCTACCTCCCCCAGCTTTTCTGTCCTCAGAACAGGGCCATAAAGCCACTAGGTTTCTTTTAGGAGAAACTCCGTGGAAACACAAAGAATTGATTATTTAAGTTACCGCTCCACTCTAGATGGGGCCGAGTGGAATCTTACCTTATGCAGCAGCTCCTCGTTGTAACCGGGGTGTCCTACTCCTTTGTAGGTCTCAGCTCTGGGCAGGTCCATGCCCGGGCTAGAGTTTCTCCCCTCCCAATGCCGGGCTAGCTGCTCTCTCAATGGTTCTGCGTCAGCTCTCTTTCTGTATTACACCGCAGAGATAAAAACACCGGGCTAAGCCCCTACTCGGGATCTTGCGGTCTCCAGGTCACAGCCCTCAGGACCAGTCTGCGTCCTGTTTCAGAACCAGATGGATCTCTGGGGGAAGGCAGTAGCTACGCAGTGCTGAGCAGGGGGACGAGCCTCTGCTGGAGGCTTGGGGGTGGCGTTGTTTCAGTACCAAGGACAGAGCCCAGAGGCACTAGTGCCTGGGACAACTCCCTGACCCAGGGCAGTTTTCAGGAGTTTCGGCAGGATCCTGCCTAGGTCAAAAAGGGTGACTGCTGCGAAGTTGCCAGGATACTGGGTTTCCGCCCAGTCTCAGCTGAGGCTCCTTGCACTGCTTCTCAGCTTTGTCCGACTCTGGCGGAGTCAGACTCCAGAGGCTCTGCGGCTGGCTCTAATCCCAGGGCGTTGCGGTTCTGGCACTGTCAATTCCTACTTCTTCTACAATACCTCGTCACACACGCACCTTGTCTGATCTTGCCTGTGCACTTACAGAAATAGTCCAGCGTTTAGTACAGCTTCCCTTTCTGAACAGCACGCTTGGAAGCAGGAATCCGGGAGTTCTGTGCTACCTTCTCTGAACTTTTGGAAATTGAAACCCATTGACCTGAAACTCAGGCCAATCACTCTCCATTACCTCCAACCCTGCTAGAAAGGTTCAGGGTTATTCAAGGGGCAATCATCAGTGGCCCTCCAACGGAGTCTTTGGGGTCTTCTCCATGTAACTTAGCATCCAACCTTCACTTGCCTCACAGGATAAGTCCCCATACATCAGAGTGAAAACAACAACAACACAACACAAACCTGAACTGAATTTGAAGTTAGAAAGGTTGGGTTCAAATCCAGCCTCTGCCACTTACCACCTGTGGGATTTTGGAAAAAACACTTGGCCTTTATGTTTACCTTTAGTTTCCTCGTCTATAACATAAGATGATCTCGATAGTCGATATCCAGGGTCCCTTCTATGTGTGAAATTCTATGAACTTTTGAATCTTCAAGGTCCCTTCCGGTTCTAAATCACATGATAAATTATCTCCTTCTGCCTCTAGGATGGATATAGGAGAGGCAGCCAGATATGACAGAAGGAGCACTGGCTTGATAATCAGAGGAGTGTCCAAGTTCGGATCCAACTTCTTTCACTGACTGGGCAAGTAACCAATGGCAATTTGAAAAAGTCACAAACTTCAGTTTTTTCGTTTGTAAAATGGAGATAACAATAATTTTCTTCCTGATAGTTTAGTTTAATGGATCAGGTGAGAAACTGAGCATGAGAGCTGCATATCACTATTGAGCCTTGCACATACTGGTTTGTTTCTCAATCTTTTTTTTTTCTTGGTGAAAGGATTGGAGGAGTGATTGCTCTGGACCTATGATTTTGTTGGTGTGAGGGACTCTGGTGTGTGGAAACTTCTTCTACAGATGCAGATTAGTACCTTATAAATAATTTCTATTCCTAGGAAGTGGCCTGGAGTACTGAGAGGTAATGCTGGCTGGGTCATGGTCACTCAACTAGTCTGTATGGAGATAGGACTCAGATTTTCCTGATGCCAACGCTAGTCTCTATCCACTGTCATGCTGCCTTGTAGTCAATATTGAATAAATATACTCATGTCAGGATACAAGAGGCTTTTAATGAGCTTAGAAGAATATCTTAGTTTAAATTATCCTCTTCTCCCCAACCACTCCGTCATTTCTTGCTGACTTTTATAGTTAGGTGGTCAGGAAAGAGGGCATCTGGTTATTTAAAGATGGGCTTTATGGAAGTGTCTATACTTCAGTAATGTCTCCATGGAAACAGAGTCTGATCTTTAGCCCTGTAGGCTCAAAAACTTGATTTTATCAATTCTCTGGAGCTAGTCAGACACTGGGGAGTTTATTTACAGGACATTGTAACAAGAACACCAATTTGTCCACTTACAATGGTCCAGATATCATGATCAGTACTAGATATTCCTTCCTGGTTTCCCCAGAAGACCAAATTCACTCAGTACAGATGATTATTTGGTAAGCACAGAATTAGATTATACAAAGTTTAAGCACAAGATTAGATTAAATAAAGTTAATGTTCTATTAAGCTGTTGTAATCATTCTGTTCTCTAGGGTTATTTCTTTCTAAATAACTTGAACCAGTCATCTAAAATCCGAACATCCTCTTCCCTTGGGCAGTAATGGAAATGTTCTAATCTTACCTTCTAATGTGCTTTTCCCAGATTCCACACTTTTTGTATTTGTCATGACCAGGTCAAGAGTATAGCTTATTTTGTGGTAGTTTCATTTTAAGTTGATGCCTTCTTGATAAGAATAGTTCAATGGATCCTTAATTTCATTGTTGTAGGCAATTTCTTCAATGGTCTAGATTGCAGCCTGTTGATATCTCTCATTCAATGCAATTTTTGTATGTGTTCTTTCAGAGGATCTATCCTATACCCTAGAGAACTCCCTCTAGGTCTTTTAACATTTTGTGCTGATATTGTACCTTTACCTTTACAAAGAGATTGGTTTTGTAACGTCTGTCACTAGTTTTTCTGTGGGCTTCTGCCTTCAAATGTGCATCTATAACAACTCCTTGCTTTGCTTCTGTGACATATGCATGAGAAGACATTCCTAAGTGATTCAGGATTGAGTCTTCTTCATGTGATCTGGTCTTCAAAGAGGCACAGCTGTCCTCCACCAAAATGAGTAGGAAACTCAACTCTGTTAGTTGATGTATTATTGAAAATAACGCCCTTGAGGCAGATCTGGGAACATGGAGTTTATTTTCATGCATATTGCATGAAATAACTGCATGAAATAATCCTTTCAAATTATTTTCTGGCATGTACATGTGAAGAACCCACCTTTTGGATATGCTCTTCAACTTACCTATGAGTGAAGGATTTAAATGATGGGGATTGCCCTTCACTCTCATCCATATTTACAGCTAGATATATCACAAATGTAATAAGGGGCACTTCATGGAGCATGCTCAGAGTTGTCCTTCTGATGGACCATGTGGGAGCTCTGGAGCCTGTGACCCAGTGTGTTGACCCAGAATGGAGAGGATTTGACATTTTAGTATTACATGGAAAATCCTAAATGATCAATTGATCCTTCATCCCCACCTCCACTACCATGACAGCATCAGGGGAGAAGGGAACTGTGTCAGTTAAAATAAAAGTCAGTTTCTGTGAAGCACTGTCTTACTTCTGCACTCCAATTTAACACCAAGCCCTCCAATAATGAATGAGGAAAGGCTGGTCCATCCCTGTCATGATAATCTCAATCACATGGCAGTTTGTGTAGTGATAAGTTTGAATTTGGCCCCCTGGCTGCCTTTTCTTCTTTTATGTTTGTTCCTCCTTGATCTTACATGAGTTAGTATGTAGTTTGAGATGGACATATCTAGGCTTGGAAGCAACCTTATGAGTTTAATCATTCTGGAGGTCCTGGAAACTATTAGGTCAGAGATTAATTTTCAGCAGGGTGAGGGGGCCCTGCCTCCACTCCTCTTGTTGGTGGCTGTCCTGCCCACGAGGGCTGGAGTAATTGTTCCTCCTGCCAACATTTAGCTCAGATCCAAGCAGAGTATTTGCTAAAAGCTGTAAGTATCGGGACTGCCAAGACATTATGCTACTTTCGTCAATTTGCAGGTGAGAACTTGCATAAAGAAGGGCTGCCTCTCTGGGTTATGCTGGGGAAGAGAAAAATGGAAATACATTAATTTGGGAAATGTTTGGTGAGAACATTTCTAATGTTTGTTTCCTTTTCTGTTCTGATTAAATGCTTTTATCTGCCTTTAAGTTGTGGTGTGTTCGTCTACATTGTTGTAGTTGTGAGGCTCAAATCAGATAATGGATAGAAATGAGATAGAAGAGCACTTTGCAAACCTTAAAGCACTAAGTTCTCCTGCTTTTTCTTCCTCTTCCTTTTCTATTATTATTAGCCTCCAGTCACCAAGTCTCTAGCCTGGTGATGACTTCATTCCCAGAACCTTCTACTGCACTTCTGAACTCAAGTAGTGTTTATAGAGCAATACAAGACTGTTTCTAGTAAATGCTCAACACCTAGACTAGGGGTGGGTGGGTGCACACACACTTTTAAATTTAATCTGCATTATTAACATTTTCTTAAGTCTAGAAATAAGCAAAACAATAAATCAAGCTCTTATTTGTAGCCATAGTCTTTTTCTGGGGTATAAAAAAACAGGCTGGTTAGAGCTGGCTCCAGCACACCCCTAGAGCCATCTAACTATTCTTAACCTTAATTTCCTCATGTGTAAAATGAAAATAACATTTCAGTGTTGTGAGGCTAAAATGAAATAATATATTTTAAATATATTTAATATTTAAGGAATAAAATATTTAAATACACAAATAAACTGTTAATGTGCAAGCAAGAAGGAAAGGCTTGTCAGAGACTTCTTTTAATTCCCTTCAAAGTCTCTTTTCCTTCTTCCATTTAGCTAGGCATTGTGGTTTCTGTTTTGTATTAGTTGCTTTTGATTTTGATCTTATTTATTTACTATTAAACCCTGTTGGCCTGAGGAAATGCTAAGTTGTGTGGGTGTTTGTTATTTAGAACTTATAAATATTAGGGAGAGGACAAGAAAGATAGTACTTTCCACTCTAGAGAGGGTAAAGTCTGGTCAGTGGGGACTTATCTGGGGGCTTGAACCAATTAGGACAAAGCAAGAGAACTTGGCTAGACTATGGAAGCCTAGCATGTGAATTCTGGATTCATATACTTTTAGAAATAAATCATGAGCTTGTAAAAGCAGTGAGGAGAGAAGCATAAGTGGGCATGTTTTCCTTTCTGTACTTATGGTCACTATTTTTGTCAGTTTGGAAGGAAAGCCACTCCCCTCTGAGGGAGGAGATTGCTGAAAAAAGCTGTTTTCTCACTCCCTTACTACACCGACAGTTTACCCTGCCTTGCTCACTAGCACCCCCTTCTGCTTCTATGCTGCAACTGTGGCTTGTATGATGGACCTAGACACCTATTTAAGAGAAAGGCAGCATTGAGCAAAAGGCTGAATTCCATCCAAGTAACCAGTGTTGCAAAGCAATTGAGAGTATGATGTTCAAGTCTGTTATCATTTCAGAGAATATTAGAGGGTTTGAAACAGAAAATCAAATAAGGATTTGATAGCCAGATAGAAAGGCAGCTAAGTGGCATAGTGGATAGAGTGCCAGATCTGGTGTCAGAATGACCTGAGTTCAAATTCAACTTCAGACACTTATAAGCTATATGACCCCGAGCAAGTCACTTAATCCTGTTTGCCTCAGTTTCCTCATCTGTAAAATGAGCTGGTGAAGGAAATGGAAAACAACTCCAGTATCTTTGCCAAGAAAACCCCAAAAGGGGTCACAAGGAATATGAAACTGCAAAATGACTTTAAAAAATTAAGTAAAACAAACAGAAAAGCTTTGAAGTGAGGTGATATCTTAGCTGAAGAAGTAACTGGGAAGTAAAGTACATAAAAGGCACATGCTTTGTTGATCTTTCTTTCCTTTTTTTCTTTATCTTAAGCACCACACACTAATTCCTTCCTTCCTTCTTAGAAGCCCTTTCTTTTAAAAAATAAGTAGAACAAATTCACAGTGGTCCTGTCTGAAAATTTCTCATTTTGTACCCCTAGTCCATCACTAAGAGGCAGGAGACCTGCTTCATCATCACTCTTCTGATGTCAATACTGTTTACTTTATTAATCAGAATTCTGAAAGCTTTTGAAATTATTTGCCTTTATACCAGTGGATTTCAGAAGTTATCCTGAAAAACTTTTCCCCATGACACAAGATTTCTGCATTGCCCAGCCCCATCCCCTAGTTGCATTTTGTTCTCTCTGTTCTTCCTGGCTTGGTGTTGAGAATGTCCATAGCAGCTCTATGGCTGGAGGTGTAAAGCTGCCTCAGCTACTGTAAGTCCTGGGGAAGTCATGGAAGAAGAGGATGAGGGTATGGAGGAGAAGAGGGAGAGGTGTGGGGATCCCAGGTCTCATGTACTGAGTCTGGAGGCTCTACTGCTTGGATCCATTCTTTATTGACAACTTAAACAGTGAGTCAATGTGTTTTTATTTTCACAGAAAAGACTATTGTGCTATGGTTAATTAATAATAACCAGCATTTACATGGTAGTTTACATACATCATCTTATTTGATTCTCACAAAGACCTGTGATGTAGGTACTATTATCATCCTCATTTCACAGTTGAGAAAACTGAGGCTGAAAGAAGTTAGTGACCTGACTAAGGTCACAAAGCTGGGAAGCATCTGAGGCAGACTTTGAACTCAAGTCTTTCTGACTCCAAGTCTATCATTCATCTGTTATACCACATAACTGCATCATCTGAACAGAACAAATTTGAAACTACTGTTTACATTATTGTGGACATCATGTATACCTTTCTGTTGGTTCTGCTTAGCTCACTATGCATCAGTTCATATAAATCTTTCCAAGTTTCTCTTAATACTTCATATTTGTCATTTCTTATGACCCAGTAATATTCTCTTTGTAGTAGGTGCCACCTGGTCTCCTCTGGCCTTGAGCCCTATCTTTTTATAAGTTCCTAGAGAGCAGAGTACCTCATTTACCTTTAAATTTGGTCCAGGTCTTAAAAGAATACCAGGCACTTATGATTGTTCCATAACAAGTATTCTGATCTTGATGTCTAATGTTACTTGTAAGAAAGAGATGGATTGGGGGCGGCTAGGTGGCGCAGTAAGTAGAGCGTCAGCCTTGGAATCAGAAGGACCTGAGTTCAGATCTGGCTTCAGACACTTAACGCACACACAAACAAAAACCCAGCCGTGTGACCTTGGGCAAGTTACTTAACCCCAATTGCCCTCCAAAAAAAAAAGCAAAAAAAAAAAGAGATGGATTAGTATTGGGGTGATTAAATATTTGTGTGAACAGGGACCTGACCAGGATAGCATTTTTATAGATATTTCTTCAGAGTATCAAGATTTACCTTTCCCCTGATCAGAACTTAGTTTCCTTACTTCAGCCACATGTAGATGAGGCTCTAGATAGGTATATGGCTCAATTAAACTTTCAAGGAACATATGAAGTCAGTCAGTAAATAAACATTTATTTATTTATAAATTTTATTTATTTACTTTTAGTTTACAACATTCAGATCTATAATCCCTTGAATTCCAAATTTTCTTCCCCTCCTTCTCCTCCCCATTTCTCCATGGCAGCATTCAATCCTACATAGGTTCTACAAATACCTTCATATTAAACATTAGTCAAGTTGTAAAGAAGAATTATAACCAATGGAATGAACAATGAGAAAGAAGGAACAAAACAAAACAAAAAAGAGAGAGCAAGTAGTTTGCTGCAATCTGCATTCAGACTCTGTAAATCTTTCTCTGGATGTGGATAGCCCTTTCCATCATGAGTCCCTTAGAGTTGTTTTATAACCTTGTATTGCTGAGAGGAGCCCAATCTATCAAAGTTAGTCATTACACATACGATGTGTCTGTAATTGTGTACAAAGTTCTCCTGATTCTGCTCTCCTCACTCAGCATCAGTTTATATAAGTCTTTCCAGATAATTATGAAGTACCTCAGCTCCTCATTTCTTATAGCACAATAGTATTCCATTATATTCATATACCACAACTTGTTTAGTCATTCCGAAATTGATGGGTATCCCCTTGATTTCCAATTTCCAATTTGAAAAGAGCTGTTATAAATATTTAATAAATGTTTATGAAGTGCCTACTCAGTATCAGGCACTGTGCTAAGTGCTTGAGAACAAAAAGAGGCAAAAGATAGTCCCTGCCCTCCAGGAGTATACAATCTACTGGGGGAACCCTGGTCATGGTTATACAACTTAGAGCTCTGGAATGAGGATTTAGGTAGCACTATAACAGAATGTTGTAGCCTGCTCAAGTTCCAAATTAGGCAATAGAACCTTCTCTGCTTGACTGACTAAATAGTATTCTAAGTCCTATCTTTGGGCTAGATATGAGATCATAGAAGCATTGCTGAAAAATGAATACAGTTCTTTTTTTCTTTTTTTTCTTTTTGGAGGTTACATGACTTGCCCAAAGTCATATAGCTAGTAAGTGTGTCAAGTGTCTGAGGCTGGATTTGAACTCAGGTCCTCCTGACACCTAGCCACTCCATGAATACAGTTCTTTAGATGTGAGGGATTTTTTCACTGGCATTTGGAGAGGTGATATAGTAGATAGTGTGCAAGGCTTGAAGTCAGCAGGGCCTGAGTTCAAATGGGGACCTAGACATTAGCCATATGACCTTGGGCAAGTCACTTAACCTCTATTTGCTTCAATTTCCTCATCTGAAAGTAGTAATACTACCTACTTCCCAGGCTTGTTGTGAGGATCACATGAGGTATCTGGAGTGTGCTCAACTCAATGCCTGGCTCAAACTAGGTGCGATATAAATATAGATACCAACCTGGGAAGATGCTTGTAGGGAACTGGGAGACCTGGAGAGCTGCCCTCATTGGTGCATTCTATATCTGTATTAAGGGACTGTGTCTGTCCTTTCTGTTCTCATCTAGTCAAAGAGGTGGGCTTTTTTTAATGCCACCTGCCTTGTTGACTCAATTTCACCAAATATTGGCACTATACCTGGAACTAGTATGCTCCTGGTCTGGAACATTTGACATAGCCAGCAGGATTTGATGATGGGTTTATGACTTGCTAAAAAGGAGGACAATGACAAAGGAGAGAAGGATGGGGCACTCTCATTACCATGGTGGCCTATCACTAGTCCCTATTATTTGGTAGTGTGGGAACTATGGGCTGTGAGGGATGAATCCCACTAATGGTATAAATCCAGAGCCTCTGTGGATCTAGATCTATTCTTCGTGAGAGGGAATGAGAAGGTAAAAATATCACTTGCTTTACTATTCCCTGGCTGCTATTAATTGCCATTGAAAAGTTGGCTGCAGAATTAACTAAAGCAAAATTAAATGAGACTGAACTAGTCGTGTGCACAGAAGGCAGAAGGCCAATTAACAGACCTGTGATGACCCAGTTGAAGGTGGGAAGGTTGATGGTCCTGTGGGCATTTTGTTGCTATGTTGTCTAAACTGTGTTCCTTTTATAAGTTCCTAGAGAGCAGAGAGTGCCTCATTTACCTTTAAATTCTGTCCAGCTCCCAGAAGAATATCAGGCACTCATGGTTGTTCAATCAGAGCTATTCTAATTGTGAAGTCTAATGTGGCTTGTAAGGAAGGGATGGATCACAACTCCTTCTAGTACTGAAGTGATTAAACATTTATATGAAGAGGGAGTTGACCACCAGAATAGCATTTTTTATGGCTACTTCAAGATTTACTTGGTTCTTGACCTAGAACCTAGTTTCTTTACTAGGTGGGTTCTTTATACTCTTGATGGAATCCTAATAAAGCTGCCCCCCTTTTCCCCCACCAATGTCCTAACTTTCTTTGTATATGCCTCACTGCTCACTGGAACAACAGGTGTATCCCTGAACTCTTAGTTCCCACAGAAACAGCAGGTGTGTCCATATGATGGGAACCCAGCTACTGCCTCTATCTGGTCACCACCCCCAGACCTATTCCCACAGAAATAGGTATATTCTTGTATTCAGTCACAATCTAATCCAAGACAGGACCACAATACCTATCTGTCTTGACCAGACAAGACAATAATAGCTAGCTGGTTGGAGGACAGAATGACCAGAATGTTTAATCATTGAACCATAGGTGGGACCCTTCCTCCATTCCCTAATCCCTTAACAAACTCCTCCTACCTTTTTAATATTAATGATATTCCTCTATTCTATGTAAATTTCTGTTATGTAATTGCATCAATACCTTATAAAAATCCATCTTGCTTTCTCTAAAGTTGCTGGTTCTTCTTGGAACTTAGCCTGCTTCATGAGAGGTATCAATTTCAATAAATACCTATACCTGGATTAGAGGTGGTCTGACTTTGAATTCTTTGAGACAGTTTCACCACAACACCTCATGAAACTGCAACAGTTTTGGGGTGAGCAGAGCCCCCACTGCAAAAGTTTTTGGCATCCCTGGGTTTAAACTGCAACACTCTGGTCCCTAAACTAGTGATGGGCCAACAATGTTTTTAGCTAGAGGGAACCTTAGATGTAATGTAATCCAATTTCCTCCAAATCTGACCATGATGCATTTTTGGACATGCACAATGTGGGAATCTGTTTTGCTTGACCATGCATATTTGTTACAATGGTTTTGCTGTGTGTTGTTCTTTCTGTAAAGGAAGTGAGAGAAAAAGATGTTTTTTATTTATAAAAGAAAATAACAAAGGCAAGAAAAAACCTGACCATGACAAAGTCTCAGAAAGAAACAATTTCAAGTCACTGAAAATAGGTTACCCCTCATGGATGACATGACATGACATGTAAAGAATGGGATGGTTGGTGACATTTCCAAATAAAAGGAAATTCTCACAATTAGTAGTAATAGATCCAGAAACTAGAGTCCTAATGTGAAATTGTCCAAGGAGATGAGAAAAACCCAACTTATTTTCAGAGTGATTTAGGGTTCAAATATTTCCAGAATGGAACTGTATCAGACTTTGAAACCTCAGTTTGAGTCTTAGCTTTAATTGGCTATATTAACTTGAGTTTTCTCTTCTCTTGTCCTTTTAGCATTTCTCCTCTCTGGGCCTCAGTTTCATCATCACAAACAATCCTGGTAGGTAGGATGTTATCGTGATCTCCCATTTTCCATTTGAGGTAACTAAGGTGGATAGAGGTTAAATTACTTGCCCAAGGTCACACAGCTAGTAAGTGTTGGAGGCTGGATTTGAAATCAGGTCTTCCTGACTCCAGGTCCAGCACTCTCTCCACCCTACCACCTAGATGCCTTTCCTGGAAAGAGAAAGAAAACAGCTCTGATCTCAGCATTCTAAACAATTCCATCAATCCAGTACCTGCACCATATCTCTTATTTCTGGTTCAATCATATAACTCCAGTTCCATAGTATGGTGCTGAAGATCTCCTGGCTGATATTTTCCCTCTATGGTTCTCTAGGGTATTCCTCTCAGTCCCCAGCGTAGCTACTTATGCCAGCAGTGGTCAAGATTGTTGTTATTGTTCATCCTTTGTTCTTGAAGAGGACCAATGACACCATGAGGGTAATGTCTTGACTTGCATGTGAATTGAATTTAAGTGAGGCAGAGCTGAGCAAAGTTGTCAGCCTCACTCTTCCTCCAGGGTCATCGCAGTCCAGTGGCAGGACAGACTGGTGATGGCCCAGGGTGCAGTGGATGACATTGGCCTTTCTAAATTATTTATCAGGTCTGTTTGAGGCAATGCCCATTCAATGACTAAGGGCTAGGAAATAACTGAGAGAAAAATGGTCCAATTTACCATCACAAAAGTATCAGCCTTAGAGGGGAAGACCTTAAGAATTTCAACCAGGATCAAATGAGATGATAATCATAAAGCATTTAGCCTAGTGCCTGGCACAGTTGATGCTTAAAAACGCTTTTCCCCTTCCTTGTTCCTTTTCCCCTTGATGCCCATACACTTGCTTTTATTGAATATTTCCTTAATCCTCTTGTGTGACTTCAACTGCAGTGAGCTTCCCTTCAGATGGGGATGGTGGGACTTCCTTGTCAATCAAAGTCTGACTGTGTCCAGATAGAGTTAAGGCAAATTTTCTAGGGATAAATGAAGGGAAATCATGGGGACATTTACACCCTGACCAGAAGTTATCTATTACCAGCACCCATATCTCCTTAGAAACCTAAAGGCATGTTAGACATATTAACTTCAGAAAGAATTAAAAGTACATATTTACCACAATATAAATAAGTTTGTTGTTGTTTTTCAGTTGTTTCAGTTGTGTCCAACTCTTCATGATCCTATTTTGGCAAAGATACTAGAGTGGTTTGCCATTTCCTTCTCCACCTCATGAAGAACTGAGGCAAATAAGGTTAAGCGACTTAGGTCACACAGGATCACACAGCTAATAAGTGTCTGAGGCTGAATTTGAACTCATGAAAATGAGTCTTCCTGATTCCAAGCTCAGTGCTCTATCCACTGTACCACCCAGCTGCCCCATAAATGGGTTTACATGGCCAGAATCAAGTGTATAAAGTAGTTTTAAATATCCTGCCAGGTAGTAGAGCAAGGGATGAGGAGAAGCTAGAGAAAAATATATGCCAGAGCAGGACTTCTTAAACTTTTTTTACTCAAGACCCCTCTTTAGTGGGGGGGGGTCACATGACCTGAGGACCTATATAATTCAAAGTTTGAATGCTTTGTGTTTAGAACCAAAGCTGCAGTAAAATTGCTCAACAGTGTTAAGTGCTACTATCAACACCTCAGATTCATTACACATTTTATTTTAAATTAATTTTTGGTCATTACACATTCAGAAATCTTTTACTGTTTCCAGATTTTTCTTGACCCCACAGTTTAAGAAGCACTATGCTAGACTACAAAGTGAAGAAGGAAGGGGAGTAGGAGAACAGGATCAAATAAAATGCTACAAGAAAAAAAGAGGTATGGAATGGAATAGGAAAAGAAGGGAGAAAAGCAAAGGGTAGAGCAGGACAGGGCAGGAAGAGATAAGGTAGACGGTTTAGTCTTCTAGAAAGCAGATGAATAAACAAAGTTCAAGAAGGGCGATTTCCCAATTTTAATTCCCAGCTACCAAAGAACTGATCCCAGCTGGACTCAATGTGTCATTATGATTCATCCTTCTTCATGTGGTAACTTCAACTGAAGCTTTACGCTCATTTGCCTGGTTCCACTGAGGAAACTGAGGGGATTAGGACAGCAAGTGGTTAATTGTGAGAATTGAGTGGACTCCATCTTGTGACTCAGTTCTGGAGCTAGACCAGTTTCCTTTCTATTCAATTATGTGTCTAGCACAAATTCTGTTTTGTGAGAAAACTTTATTCAATTGTGGGAACTGAAATTAGAAGAAAATCTCATTGTCTTGTTTGAATTTAGCCCTGTGTGGTTGGGAAGCTGGACTACCTCTACCTGCTTTTTAGAGACCCTTAACTAAGCACCTAGGTTATGCTTAACAGAAACCCAGTCAGATCCAAAGACTGATGCAAGGAGTCTTCTCATAGTTGTACATCTCAAGCAACCAATATGTCTTATCTGAAAACTGCCCCCATATTGATCAATCAGTTATTATTTCCGTGTTCCTTTGATTGTTTGCAGACACTTGGAAGGAATGAGATACCTCTTTTTCTGAATTCAAGGAATTGCACCTGTTCACTCTCCCCCTTACAATTTGGAAAGTCCCTAATCTTTCCTCCAATTAGAAATCAGATTACCTAATGTGACATTGTTTCCTTTGAATTAATTTACTTTAATTGATTAATTGTTTTAATGTATAAAAGTTTATCACCCCCCTGTATTTGAGGTCTAGGCCTAAGCTGAGGAGATCTGGTCCTGGTTTCTTAGGTAATTGGCGTGCATTGCTGAATGAATCAGTATGTTCAGGAGACTGGATCTCTTTCCTCAGTCATTTTATCTTTCACCCACCACACAAATTAACAAATTGGTTCAAAGTAGGGGAGAGCTATGCTATGATGAGAGGAGAAGCTGGGCCACTGTTCGGGGCATGGTAATTAGTTGACAGAAATACTGATAGACTCAGGGCAAATCTCTCAAGAAAGAGTCCCTAAAGATTGCCAGAGAAAACCATAATTGGCAGGAAAGTTTGCTGGTATGGGATGGTGGTGGGGGTCAGTAGAGCCAGTTGGTTCAAAATCTGTCCTGACTTTCCTCTGTAGAGAGAGCAGGTAAAGAATACCTGAGAGGCAACTGAGAAAAGGATAATTAAGGAGGCAAGTCAGAGCTGCCCAGACATCAGAAATGTTTGGAAATTGGAATCATAGTTTGGAATTAAGAGTAGAAGTAGAGTGAAATCATAAAACATCAGCAAATTTTAGCACTTGAAGTGATTTAAGAGATTATCTATTCCAAACCCTCTATTTTACAAATGAGAAAGCTAGGGTCTAGAGGGAAGAAGTGATTTGTTCAAGGTTACACGGCTTCTTAGTATCAGAGCTTGGACATGAACCCAGGCTCTCTTTCCATTTCCAATGAAAGGTTGTGGTTCACCCTTCATTTTCAAAGAGGACCAATGATGTGGGGTGGCGACTTTCCAGTGAATTGAACTTAAGCGAGGCAGTGCAAAGTTGTAAGCCTCACTCTCTTGCTTCTAGCATCACCTAAATTTGCTGGCAAGGCGAAAATTGGGATGACAGGTAATGGGCCATGATGCAGTAGATGACCTTGGCATCTTTGATGTCTGACCAAACTCTAAGTACTCCACAGTGCCTGCTTCAGCCACCTTCATTGCTATTGGAACAAATTGTTCTCATCTGCCCATCTTCACATGCTTGGAGTAAACATCCCCCTAATTCACTTAATGGTTTGAGATTTGTCAGTTATCCACAACCTGGTTTAGCCCATCTGCCTAGATGGTTTGCCAGGGTGTGGCTTTGTGGCCACCAAACATGTTATATAGTTATCCCTTCCACATTGAGGGAGTTAGGGATGTGGTGCCCCTGAAAGCTGGAAAATCCATGTAAAACTTTTTGGCCCTCCCTTCATATCAGAGAAGTCTAAAACCCTTTTCATGGGGTGTTTACAGTACCTTATTGCAAAATTTGGGTTAAGCATTTGGTCATATGCTATATATATATGTCAATGTTAAGTAAAAATACTGTATAAAAACAAGCACTTTCTGAACCATTAGGAATACTGTGTTTGGGACCCATGATTCTAGTAGAGTTCGTGGTGTTTAAACAACACAAGATATGAGAAACTTGAGATGCAAAGATCACTGTGAGATCACTGCAAGGTGTCATATGAGAGACTGCCACAAACATGAATGGCATCCCCAAACCAATGTGTAGAATCACAGTTCTTTTACTACAAATTTAATTTTAAGAAAAAATATGTAGCTGTTCATTTGTGTTATTAAACAGTAAAATACATGCCATAAAGGTAATATACATAACGTACATTTTATGCATTTGTGAGTCACTAAACTTTTAAAGATACCTGTAGACTTCTAGCCTTGGTGTGTCATCTGCTGGCTTTGGCATTCTTTTTGCAAACTAATCTTTTAGTTATTTTAACTTTTAAAAGGAAATTGTAAATATTTATAGTATTAAAACATAAAATGTGTTGATATTATATAATACTATCCATATATTTTATGCATTTCTGGATCTTTAAACTTTTCCTGCTTCATCTGCTAGCCTTTATATGTCATCGGCAACTTCTGCAAAACTCCTCCAAAATTTCCATCGAGCTTATTATCCTGACCTGCGATATATCAAAACTGTGATGGGGAAAGTTTCAATATGGAAGAGATAACTATAGTTTCTTGGAGCCACAAGTGAGAGTTGGGTGAGAAGCAGACACCAAAGGTGGAGGAGCAGCCCTGAAAAGGGCTTGGCAAGTCTTCACACCAGAGGTGTGAAGTCCTTCCTGAGCACCCCATATACTTCAAAGATTTGAGAAGAGGAACCAAGCAGAGCCGAAGAATTATAGGAAGATAGGACTGTATATCTTGAGCAGAGAGTGGCCTCAAGGATATAGTTTTGACCTCTCTAATATGTTTTGGACTTGACCTGAGATTTTATCCCAATGAGAAAAGTCCCTCTACCAACTGGCAAATGCTCAAGAATTTAAGTTCTTAAAGAACTGCCTTCTTTAACATATTATGGTTATTTGTGTTTTTGTTTTAATCTCTCTACTATATCAGGGGTCAGCAGACTACCAAATCCACCATTCTTAGCTCTTGTCATGTTTGACTTGCTAGCTATAGTCTGCTGATTCTTATACTAGATTATAAAATTATTTTTCAACTTTGCATTCCTAGGCTTAGCACAGTATACCTATTTGAATAAGAAGTAAGCAACAGTCTGTGTGCTCTCCCTGCCCTGTCCCTGTACCTCTGTCTTGCTTCTTCCAAGCACACTCAAGAAGGCAGGACTCTGTCAGGTACTCTTTACCAATGAACATTTTAGAAGTGGAGACAGACACAGTACTCCATATTTCACAAGGATCAGCATACAAGACACAAAGAAGTAAATAAAATCCAAGGAGCTGAGCAAAGACGTGTAGGTAAGGGATATAGTAGCATAGATGTCTAACAGAAAGGACCTCAGATCCTTAGAATCTAACCTCATTTTACAAATGAGCAAACTGATGGCTACTATAGTAACATAAATACCCTGCATTCCAACTTTTAGAAGGAGGGGGGGTGGTATTGAGTCAATAGACCACATGTTTCATCACACCAGACCTAGAAGTGGTTGCAAAAGCATATTACAGAAATAACTCCATTAATGGGATGCAAAGTAAAGTGGCTTGTTTCCAAGCTTTTCCTAGTTCAACCAGGCTACCCAACTGGCACTAAAAAGTATACTTGCACTGTCTTATCAGCAATAGTGTGATTCCTTCCCATGTTGACTGAGAGACATGGTAAATAAAGTTATCCTGGAATGATCTCAAGTCTAGCACTTCAGATTTAATACTAGGGTGTGTATATTAGAGTTCAATTACTTTCTCCATGTGATCACAGAATTTCAGAGTTGCAAGGGACCTCATAAGATACCTGTGTCTGTACCTGAATAAGAATTTCTTCTACAAAACACGTAACTCTTTTCTTAAAGATCTTTACTGAGGGAGAATTTCACTACCTCCTTATGTAACAACGATAGACCCACTGACCCTGGGATCATCTAACACTTTGGGGTCCTAGCTGGGGAGTCTAGTCAGAATTGACTTTCTCTGTTTCTCATGCATAACACACTATAGCCCACCTCCATCCCTTTGAACTGGTTGTTCCCTGATGCCTAGAATATACTCCTTCCTTATCTCTGCTTCAGAGAATCCCTGTAAGTAAGTGCTTCGTGAGCAAGGGCTTTTTCATTAATTCTATTTGTATTCCTAGCACTTACCACAGTGTCTGACACGTAGTAGTGCTTAATAAATGCATAATGGATGATTTCTAATAAGGTACCTAGGTTTCTAATGGTAATATATGATTTCTCTGGCTATATTTATATGTTTCAACTATTAGCAGCAATAAAACATCCATTGGAATTCTCCAATGTAACTTGGCACAACGTCATGAAACAACTATCTTATACTTAAGAATCCTGTTACCTGGTAATAATATACCTACATAACACTGGACCTAGGCTTTCTAGCCATTTAAAGAATTACAAAACAAATGGGAGTAATTAATTTGGACTTTAGGCAATGTATTATATTGAAATTAGATGCATTTGTTCAAGAAGGCTATCTAACCTTGTTATGGTAACATTTGGTTTCACTGTCTAGATTTTTGGTATTTCTACTATTTTCATCAAAACAGCACCATGTGGAATGCTCTAATAGAACTTTATTCATTGTCAATGTCTTGTATATACATTTAAGTACACATTATACTTATCTACCTTGTTTCTTAGTAATAATTCCAACTATTAATTAGAAATAAAGATTTCTGGTGATTCATTGCAATGCAAAATAAAAAGGTAGCAAACTAGTTGAACTTGTAACAATGTATTTTACAGTCTGTGTAATCCTAAGCAAGTCACTTAATCTCTACCAGTTTATTTATCCATAAAATGAGGATAATAATAGCACCTACCTTCCAGGTTTGTTATGATGATTAAATGAGATATTTTTAAAGCATGTTGCATACCTTAAAACATTACATAAATGCCAAATATTATTATTACTACTATTGTTGTTACATGATTTCTAGGTATCTAATAGGCACCTAATAGTAATATTGAGAGTTTCCAAAATTTTTTCCTATATTTTAGCAATTTACATTTACCATTGATTGGAATATTCTAGTGAAACTTGGTGCAATATCATTGCTTAGCTAAATTGTTCTCAAATATCTTATTTCTTAGTGAGCATGCTTCATTTGGTAAACTAGAAATAAAGATTTACAATTATGTAGAGCAACAAAAAACAAGTGGGAACAAGTTAGTTGGTTATTTTATAGTGGATTTTACTGTAATTATGTACATCATTTCATGTACGTAATTATGTTCATGATTATCAAACATAATAGTCATTTTAGCTATGAAGTAAGGAAGACTTAGATTCAAATCCCTACTCTTTACACATAGGGGTTGCATGACCCTGGGCAAGTCACTTGACCTATTGGTGTTTTAGGCACCTCTCTAAGACTACAAACTGCAGAAAAGAGGAAGACCCAGATTGATAAAGGAAGATTCCTTGCTCATGAGGTTTCTATACCAGTGAAATCACAGAACCAGTCCCTATCCCTATCTTATCTCCAACTAATATTTTATTGCAGTAGCTAGAAATAGTTTTCTAACTATAGAAAATAAAATTGAGCAATTTTTAAAAAAATAGAACAAATGAGATGACCTTGTGTCAATTGTGGAGAAAATACTTTATTACATATTTATATTGTTTGAACCTAGCTTTTTTGACTAGAAATGACCTAACACAAAACTATAGGTCATGATGATCTCAGAGACTCCCTCATGTTTTTGGGTCTACGCAAAACACTTTTCTGCCCAACAGCTTTTGGCTTCCCCCAAATTTTACTGAATGTTTATACTTATCTGCTGATAAACATTTCAAGTGACCTTTTCTATATGCTTACCACCCATCTGTTTGTTCTTATGCTCTTATTTGAGCTCTATATAATGTAAATTCAAAAAGGCTGAGGGAGGGAGCCACACCTTTTTCTGGCTTTCTCCTCTGTAGAAATGAGTTAATAAAATTCTTCCAAAAAAGAAAACTTTTTGGATTTTTTAGATTTATTCTCAATTGACACAATGCATTATACATAAGTGATAAATGTTCTTTCTAATTCACTTTCTAGCTCGCTAATAGTAATATTTCATTTCTCTAATGAAGTTTCTAGTATTCTAGCTAATTCAGCATCAGCTGGAATTCTCTAATGAAACTTGGCACATTATTCTATTAAACCACGTTATACTTAAATATCTTGATTCTTTGTAATAACACTTTACTTAATACTTTCATTTAATTAGCTAGAAATAAAACTTTCCAGTTTTTTAGAGCATTTAAAAAGGAAGCAAGAAAGGGATGCTTGACAGATTTCACTGAAATTATATATGTGATTTCTAGTAGTTTACATAGTTTGTTAACGGTAATATTGTAGTTTTTAAGTTAGATTTCAAAATCAAATTCCAGCTATTTGTAGCAAACCACATCCATTAGAATGCTCAATAGAACTTAGTATATCTGTATTACCTTTTTTCCCCAGCAGTAATATTAACTTAACTAGCTAGAAATAATTTTTTTTTTGCTTTTTTTTTTTGGAGGGCAATTGGGGTTAAGTAACCTGCCCAAGGTCACAAGGCTAGGGTTTTTTTTGTTTGTTTGTGTTAAGTGTCTGAGGCCAGATCCGAACTCAGGTCCTTCTGACTCCAGGGCCGGCACTCTACTCACTGCACCACCTAGCCACCCTGAAATAAATATTTTTAGTGTTGAGAAACAAAAAGCCTTACTTCTATTGAACTTGTGACTGTATCATACTTAAATACATACTTTCTACTTAACTATCTAGCTATTTGATAGAATGGCTTCCAAGTCATTTAGAACAATAAAAAGAAAAGGGTCAAAAGATTAGCTGGGCTCATGAAAATGTTTCATTATTATTACATACTTGCTAATAGTAATATTGAGTTTCTTTGACGGTGTTTCAAAGATTCCAGCAGTTGATATCAATTCAAGAACAATTGGAATGCAATAGTGAAATGGTTCTCAAAGTATGTCCAGGGACCCTTTCAGGGAGGCTGCAAAGTCAAAATGATTTTTATAATATTAAGATGTTTTCATTTCTAATATGTTAAATATCAATAGATATATTTGTTGTTGTTTATCATCTCAGTTGTGTTTGACTCTTTGTGACTCTTGGGGTTTCCTCAGCAAACATACTGGAGTGGTTTGCCATTTCCTTCTCCAGTTCATTTTACAGATGAGAAAGTTGAGGCAAACAGGGTTAAGGGATTTGGCCAGGGTCACACAGCTAGTAAATGACTGAGGCCAGATTTAACCTCACGTCTTCCTGACCCAAGGCCTGGTGCTCTGTCTACTGTGCCACCTAGATACCAATAGATTTAACCCACATAAACCAAACCTCTTTATGGGAGGATCCTCAGTAATTTTTAAGAGCGTAAGGGGATCCTGAGACCAAAAGTCTGAGACCAGATGTGCTAGTGAAACTCGATACAATGTCAATGTATAATAAGTAAGAGCTAGGTTTATATAGTGATTTAACATTTGTAAAGACTTTAGATCTTACTTGATTTTCACCAAACTCTGTGAAGTAGAGGGTATTAAATCCCATTTTATATATAAGGAAACAGAGACTAAGGGAGGTTAAGTGACTTACCCGGGCTCTCACAGCTAGTAATTGCCTGAGATACAGTTCAAACTCAATTCTTCTTACCTTTAAATTCACTTCACGCATTACTGGGGTCTTTCTGAATCTCTTTATTGTCTGGTGCATTGCTTCCCTACTGCCCTACCTCCACTCCACCCCCATTCTCTTCATCCCTGATTTCTAGATTCTCCCTTAGGCAGGATCTTTCCTCATTAGATTGTAATCTCCTTGAAGGCAAGAATTATTTCACTTATCCTTTGTACTTAGCATAGTGCCTGGCACATAGTAAGCATTTAGTAAATGCTTTATATACCTAGCCATATATCATCAGACAATATATACTATCTGACATGTATCTGGTTTCTGGTTTCATCTTAGTTTTCTATCTTTCTTTCTTTTTTTTTTTTTAAACAAATGCTTTATTAACTTCTGTTTTACATCATTCATTTCTGCCAAATTTTGAGTTATAATTATTTTCCCCCCTGTTTTTCCCCTACCCACCCTCCCAGAATAGCAGTCCCACAAGATATCGCTTCCTCCAATCTGCTCTCTCCCATATCTTCTCCCATACCCCCTTCGACTTTTCCATTAGAGGAAGGTGAATCTTTGTGTCCCAATGCCTGCACATCTTATCTCCAAATTATAAGCAAAAGAGTATTAATAATAGTATTTATATATATTTGAAACATTTACTCTTAAGACCTCGAATTTCAGATCCATTTCCTTCCTCCCTTGTCACCCATTCCCTCTGGGGAGATAAGTAATTCAGTATATGTTGTACATGTCTAGCTATGCAAAACATTATCATAGTAGATATATTGTACAAGGCTGCTTATAATTCCCTCCCACTCATCCCACCCCCCACCTGGTCCATTCCCTACATGATCCTGTCCCTGTTCTATAGTGGGTACTTCCAACCTCCCCTCCCCCCAAGGATGCCCTCCCATCCATCATCCCTCCTCTCATCCCCCTTCCCCCTATTCTGCTGCAGGTTGAGATATCCCATTTAGTATGGATGTCATTCTCTCCCTCAACCAAATTCAATGAGAATGTGGTTTTGCCTTTTTTGCCTTCCTATTCTCCCCCTCCCTTGCAACCACTTCCCCTTGCTTCTTCTACATGAGATAGTTTACCCTACCTGTCTCTCCCCATCTCCTCTTGCCACTTTCCTCTCTCACCTCATAATTTCATCCCTTGAGTATTCTCCCTTCCCAACAAATTCAACCTATACCCTCTATCCATATACACACACATTCACATATGTTTTCATATGACCACACACCCTTCTTCCATTATTTTCATAGTGAGAAAGATATCATCACTCACAGTTATTGTTTTTCCATATAGGAATGTAAATAGTTCAACTTTGATAAGTTCCTTTTGATTTCTTTTCCTGATTACCTTCTCAGGCATCTCTTGCTTCTTGTGTCTGGATGTCAAATTTTCTATTCAACTCTGGTTTTTCCTCAAGAATGCTTGAAAGTCCTCTATTCCACTGAATGACCATATTTTCCCCTGAAACAAAATACTCAGTTTTGCTGGGTAGGTGACCCTTGGGTTCATTCCCAGTTCTTTTGCCCTCTGGAATATCATATTCCTTGCCCTTCGATCCCTCAGTGTAGAAGCTGCCAGGTCCTGGGCTATTCTGATTATGTTTCCACAATATTGAAATTGTTTCTTCCTGGCTGCTTGTAGTATTTTCTCCTTGATCTGGGGATTCTGGAACCTGGCTATAATATTCCTGGGAGTTTTCTTTTTGGGATATTTTTTAGGAGGTGATCTCTGGATTCTTTCAACCTCTATTTTGCCCTCTGGATCTAAAACATCAGGGCAATTTTCCTTGAGAATTTCTTGAAGGGTGATTTCTAGGTTCTTTCTTTGATCATGGCTTTCAGGTAGTCCAATAATTTTTAAATTGTCTCTCCTGGATCTATTTTCAGGTCAGTGGTTTTTCCCATGAGATATTTCACATTGCCTTCTAATCTTTCATTTGTTTGGATCTGCTTAACAGCATCTTGATTTCTCATAAAGTCATTAGCTTCCATTTGCTCCAGTCTAACTCTGAAGAAATGAATCTCCTCAGTGAACTTTTGAGATTCTTTTTCCATCTGGCAAATTCGACTTTTTAAGGCATTCTTCTCATCATTGCCCTTTTGGGCCTCCTTTGCCTTTTGAGTTAGTCTATTTTTTAAGGTGTTGTTTTCCTCAGTCAGGCTGTTGACCCTCATTTCATACTTTTCCTGCATCTTTCTCATTTCTCTTCTCAATTTTTCCTCCACTTCTCTTATTTGATTTTTAAAGTCCTTCTTAAGGTCCTCTATGGCCTGTAACCCACTCATGTTTTCCTTTGGGGCTTTTGGAGCAGGATTTCTGACCTCACATTCCTCTTCCTGTTCTATGCTTCGATCCTCTTTGCCCCCAAAGTAGGAGTCTAAGGTTGCATTTTTCTGTTTAATTTGTTTCCTTTGCCTTGGCATGTTGCCACTTAATTACTTGACTTTTGGGCTTGTTGCCACAGTATGGCTCTGCCGCCAGACATGGGGCCAGACAGGGGAACTTTCATCCCCGAATGTGTTGGGGGGGACAACTTCCGTTTCTGGCAAGCTGGAAACCCACCCATGACCTCCACCCCAGATCACAATCCAGATCCAGAGAGGTTAAAGCAAGAGTGATTATCCCCCAAGACTGATCGCTGGATCTCCCTACAATTCGCAGGCCAGGAGCTGGAGCTGCCTCTGAAAACTACAAAATGGCGTATCTCCTCAGTGGCTTCTAGCCCCCAGGGGAGGAAGCCAACGTGTTCCCCAAGTACTGGTCCCAAAGTCCATAGGGCACTAACCTCTCACTTTGTCCTAGGCATGTCTATGTTGATAATTCTGGAATCTCCACAGCTGCTGGTGTTCTGGGGTCCCTCCAGCCGGCTGCTGGCCCTGCCGCCCTGGGGCTAAAACCACAACTCAGGCAGACCTGTGCTCGGCTCCCCACACACTGCACTGCTGGCTCCCAGAGTGCTGCACTGGTCCTTCCTGCAGGGCTGCTGGGCTGTCCTCAGAGGGAGGTTAGCTTCTCTGTGTCATTCTGTGGGTGCTGGGGCTCCAGAAGTTGTTCAGAGTCCCCTTTTACATAGTTTGGAGGTGATCTGGGGGGAGAGTGGCTTGGATGCGCTGTTTCTACTCCGCCATCTTGGCTCCACCCCCCAGTTTTCTATCTTTCTAATAGGAATCTTTCTAATAAGAATTCTCTAGCTAGGTTTCCACTAATAACCATTACATGCATTAATACAGCATCCATAGAGTCTGATAGAATTTGGTGTTTGGTCAATTGTTTGCCTCTGTTTCTTATCTGTAAAATGATCTGGAGAAGGAAATGGCAAATCACTCCAGTATCTTTGCCAGGAAAACCCCAAATGAGTTCATGAAATGTTGGACACAACTGAAAAGACTGAACAACAATGTTTCCTATGATGGAAATTTTCCTTCATTATCTAGAAATAGATGCTTTTTCACTATTTAAATCAATTTGTGCAAATTAGAGCAAACTTATTTCAATGTCAAGGATTCATTCTGCTTAGATATCATATTATATTTGAGTTTTATACATGATTTCCAGTTAGTTATTTAGATTCCTATGACTAATATTGGGTTTCTCCAGGTGAGTTTCCTGTATTCTAGTCATTAGAATCAATCCAAAATCAATAGAAACTCTCCATGACAGGTAATGCAATTTCAATACATAAATGTGTTATATTTAAGTATCTTCTTTCCCATTAGCAATATGATACTCCATTAGTTAGAAATAAAAGTTTCTATCAATTTATAGCTCTACACAATAACCTGGAGCAAACTAGTTGGTATTCTGATATATGCTAAGTTTTGTCTATAACATTCTATTATATCTCTAACTCCTTTTATACATATACATACATACATACATACATATATGTGTATATATAAAATATCCTATTATATCTCTGGCTCCTATTAGGTATATTAATTTACTCAGGCTAGATTTCCATTACTACTACTACAATTAATAGCTAAAATGCATTGAGTACTTCAAGGTTTGCAAAGCTCTTTATGCCCATTATCTCACTTGATTCTTATAACAACCCTGAGAAGGTAAATGCTATTATAATCCTTATTTTTCAGAGAAGAAAACTGAGGCAAACAGAGATTAAGTAACTTGCCTAGTAGGTGTTTGAGGGGTTTGAAGAAATATTTGAACTCAGGTCTTTTTGGTTCCAAGTCCAGCAATTTTTAATGCACATGCACCAATCCAAAATGTATAGGATCTCTCTTGTGGCACATGGTAAAATGTCAGTGGATTTTACTGATGTATCTTGTTTTGAAGTTATCATATTTCATTCTGTTAGCTAGAGTTGGATCCTTCTTGCTGTTTATTAAAACTATAATAAAATAAAATAAACCGGATTTTTTTTTTAAAACATGTAGTTTCTAGGTAAAGTACATGATTTCTCATAGTGGTTTTATAGTAAGGGTTCTACTATATTGCCATTTGCAGCAATCCCAAATTCAAAAGAACTGTCACCTACTTTATTTTCTTGGTTCCTGGTTATCATATAACACTCCTTTTATTAGATACTTCCAGTTATTTTGAGCAGTAATGAACAATTTAAAGCACATTTTTTTTTGTATTTTCCCAACATTCCATTTAGACACATACATGATTTCTGGTGGTGAAGTGGATAAGAGTGCTGGACATGGAGTCAGGGAGACTAATCTTCCTGAGTTCAAATCTGGTTTCAGACACTTACTATCTGTATGACCCTGGGCAATTCACTTAACCATGTCTGCCTCAGTTTCCTCATCTGTAAAATGAACTACAGAAGCAAAAGACAAAGTACTCTTTGCCAAGAAAACCCCAAATTGGGTCACAAAGAGTTAGATAGGACTGAAACAACTCAACAATAGCACCCGAATTGTAATGGCAATCTCCGGTTTCTCAAACAAGGTTCCCAGCATTCTTGCCACTTATATCAATCATACTTCAATTAGGAACTCTTTAGAGTTACTTCACAAAATGTCAGAGTACAACTCTAATCTGCTTAGGTATCTTCTTGCCTATTCCAGGGTTGTTATGAGGATCAGAGGATATAAAATTTGTGAAGTGCTTTAGAAACTTAAAAGTGCTATATAAGTGCTGTCATTGTCATTATTGTTACTGTCGTTATTTTATTCCATTAGTTAAAAGTAGATCTGCTTCTTTATTTAGAACAATAGAAAACCAATTAGAGCCTACTCATTACAATGTTGAGCATGTATTCTACTTAGGTTATGTGAATGTGGATTTCTAGTTACCTAAATAGTTTTCCAATAGTAATATTGGGTTTCCCACATTCTAGCTATACAAATAAGTCAGGCATCAATAAAAACTCTATAATTATATATTGGGTAACGTCAATAAAAACTATATTCTTCTTCTGCATTTTATCTCCTGTTAATAATAAACTGTTCAGTTAGCTAGAAATAGCTCTCTCTAGGTATTTATAGCCATACCAACGAAACAGAACAAAATAAAAACTATAGTGTATAACTATGGAGTTTTTACAATATGTGCTGGGTATGGGTATGATTCCTATTTAGCTTCATGACATCAAATGAGAATATTAGATTTTTCTAACTAGATTTCCACCATTAAATCTATGTATGACCAATCCCAGTCTTGGCTCTGTTGAAGGAACTGCAGCCTACAGGAGGTATCCCTAGCATGTGGACCACAGCATGTGCTGCCATGAAAATTGGCACCATGAGGAACTGCAGAAAAGGCCACACCAGGCAGATGGCATCGAGAGAGGGGGGGAGAGAGAGAGAGAGAGAGAGAAAGAGAGAGAGAGAGAAAGAGAGAGAGAGAGAGAGAGAGAGAGAGAGAGAGAGAGAGAGAGAGAAGAGAGAGAGAGAGAGAGAGAGAGAGAGAGAGAGAGAGAGAAGCCTTTTTTGAACACTGTGAAAAAGAAAATAAATCAGAAAATTCTAAATATAGGCTACTCTGAGGGAAGTCTTTTATATTAATTTGCCATCTACTGTGATCTCTGAAAAAAACTGGAAAAGGACCTCAAGGAACAAAGAGGGAGTACTGAAAAATTTCTGAGGAAAGATATATTATCTAATTTCAAATAAAAAGAAAGCTAATGGGGTGGCTAGGTGGTGCAGTGAGTAGAGCACTGGCCCTGGAGTCAGGAGGACCTGAGTTTGGATCCAGCCTCAGACACTTAACACACACACACAAAAAAAATTAGCCTTGTGACCTTGGGCAAGTTACTTAACCCCAATTGCCCTCCAAAAAGAAAAAAAAAATTATAAAAAAGAAAGCTAAATTTTCTCAGACATTTGGATGTATTTCTGTTGAAAATCCAGAATCAGTATGTGTGTATATGTATATATGTATGTGTGTATGTATATATGTGCATATATATACACATATATAGAAACAGTTACACACATATATATCAGAGGAAATACTTTACCTCATTCCAACTATGATGAAAGTTCATTCAAGACTCCAGATATATGAGTGAAAAAAATTATTAGTTGAAAAAGTTATTATGGAACATTAATACACTCATTCCTTCAAATAGTATACTATTAAGGGGCAGCTAGGTGGCACAGTGAATAGAGCATCAACCCTGGAGTCAGGAGGACTTGAGTTCAAATGCAGCCTCAGACACAACACAAAACTAGCTGTGTGACCTTGGGTAAGTCACTTAACCCCAAATGCCCTACCTTCCCCCCTCAAAAAAAAAAAAAGCAAATAGTATACTATTACATGCTTTATCCTATGGGGTGAAAATTCTTCATATTGATGATATGAAATACTATATTAAACAAAAGAAAAAAAAGACTTGCTTATGCTCAAGAAATAAAGCAGAATAAGAAAAGTGGGAAAAGGCTCAAAAAGTTCTTTGTATAAATAGAAGTTTTATTGTTGTTCGATGCTTTTAGTTGTGTCCAACTCTTTGTGGCCCCAGTGGGGATTTTCTTGGCAGAGATACTGGAATGGTTTTGCCATTTCTGTCTCCAGCTCATTTTACAGATGAGGAAACCGAGGCAAACAGAGTTAAGTGACTTGACCAGGGTCACAGAACTACTAAGTATTTGAGACTAGATACAAGTCACCATAACAAAGCATTTTACCTTCAGCTAGCCCATATACCTTGAATAAACTATTCCTTTCTTAAGTCCAGTAGTCTTTTTGATATGAATAGGAAGACATCTAGTCTACAGAAGTAAATATGTGTTAAACAAAACAAAACAAAACCAAAACCAAAATAGATTGTGAACCAATTTCAGCCAAGCCTAAATGAAAGCAAAATGAAGACTGTGTGAGCACTACTCACAAAAAATACTAAGCTCTTCAGGCCCATCTTCTAAGTGAAAAACACAGAAACTTTGCATAGTATACTGAGTATCAAATTGTTAATGATTTCATATCCAAATTAGTTTATAACTTTATGGATGACAAAAGCAATATACTCAGAAGAGTAAAACACAGTATTGGATCTTTTGCCCTCATTAGTGGAAATACTTGGAAAAGGAATGAACCAGAGAAACAATTGGAATTACACCATACCTCCAAGAATGGCCTTTGGGGACATTCTACCATATAAGTGATAAAACAGAATTTCCAGTATCAATAAAGTACACAAAAGGCTGCCTTCAGTTCAGAGTCCATGTGTTCTTTTGCTTCATGTGGTCTGTGTCCTTACAATTCAACAAATAAACTCAGAGAACATTTGGAGTGTGTGTGTGTGTGTGTGTGTGTGTGTGTGTGTGTGTGTGCGTGTGTGTGTACTAAATATAGTGAAGGATTTGGTGCAACTACTTCTGAATAAAACACTCAAGGATATATTCCAGAAGTTTCTGAATATCTAAGGAATTGTAAATGAAATAAAAAAGAGTTCTCAGACTTGCACATGACTTGGATTGAATTTTAAGTCACTTACCAGGTGCTTTAAGAAGGCCAGGGCTAAGGATTTAGTGACTGCCCCAAGGACACACTCTGCCTGGCTAATCAGATTTCCCAGTATGGAGAAGAAAGATGCTGTCTGCATATTCTAGAGATAGTCATGCAAGTTCCTGATCTTGAAACCCTTAAGGATGTGTCTCAAGTATAACAAAAATCAGACAGTATACTTTTTTCCAGATACACGTTCAAAGAAAGGGGGCACCAGTTCACCACATGTTTATGGTTGTCATCTTAGAGTCATTAGCAATTCACTAGAATGAACTACAATTCAAGTAAAGATGTTTATCAGTCTTACTAGCAAAGAACCTAAGGATGTTGGGGTTCAGAGTACAGACGGCTTATCTTCAGAAAAGCTGCACCAAAAAGTGAAAACTATTATTTTTGTTATTTCAGTCTTGTCTGACTCTTCATGACCCCATTGGGGTCTTCTTGGCAAAGATACTGGAGTGGTTTGCCATTTGCTTCTCCAGTTCACTTTATAGAGGAGGGAACTGAGGCAAACAAGGTTAAGTGACTTACCCAAGGTCACACAGCTAGTAAGTGTCTGAGGCTGGATTTGAACTCAAGAAGATGAGTCTTCCTGACTTCAGGATCTGCACTATACCACCTCACTACCCTATACTATACTATACTATACTATACTACCCTATACTATACTACACTACTTTTATATAAATAAATGTAACTAAAGGTAGAGTGGTGATTGCATCTTTTTTCAGTAAAACTTTCTGAATGAGCAGCTAAATATTAACTCATGCTATAAGGAAGAAGACATCACTGGAAAGGTAATTTTCAGTAATGTTACAAAATTCACATAAAACTAGTTTCTCAAACTTAGGCATTATAGTTAAATCTATTTAAATATCAGTGGCAATATAATATGCACCACTGGAAGCTACTTATCATGATAAAAGAACATATTTATGAATTATAATGTTCAAATGATTGAGTTCTGCCTTAGGAGCTACACTTGATGCCTGTTAAGTAATGTGCTAGGGCATGTCATATTTATCCACACTTTTATCTTCTTGAAGAACACAAGAAAAAGGCTTCAATTCTTAGTAAAAAGAAAAAGCTATATGCCATTAGATTGTAAGTTTCTTGACTCTTTTTGTATCCTCTGCAGTTAGTTCAGTACCTAGTACATAGTAGGTTCTTTTTGGGGGGGGAAGAGGAAAAGGTAAGGCAATGGGGTAATGACTTGCCCGAGGTCACAAGGCTAGTAAGTGTTAAGTATCTGAGGCTGGATTTGAACTCAGGTCCTTCTGACTCCAGGGCTGGTGTTCTATTCACTGTACCACCTAACTGCCCCTATAATAGGTTCTTAATAAATGTTTACTGATGTGCAGGTAATACCAGCTGTTTCCCATAGTATACAGAAAACACATAGTCATGCTGTGTTTTTTGGCTAGGGTTTTTTTTTGTGCTAAGTGTCTGAGGCCAGATTTGAACTCTGGTCCTCCTGACTCCAGGGCTGGTGCTCTATTCACTGTACTGCTACCTTGCTGCCCCTAAAATAAATTTTCTTTCTTTCTTTCTCTCTTTCTTTCTTTCCTTCTTTCCTTCTTTCTTTCTTTTTTTTTTTTAAAGCAATTGGGGTTAAGTAACTTTCTCAAGGTTACACGGCTAGTCATTATTTATGTGTGGGTGCTCATTTTCTGAGGCCGGATTCGATCCCAGGTCATCCCAACTCAGGGCTGGCTCTTACTCACTGTGCTGCCACCTAGCCGCCCCTAAAATAAATTTTCTAATCTACTATGTCATTGGCCCTGGGGGATCAAGATAGGGTGTGTTCTATTTTTTCTTTACACATTATAGTAAAGAAAGGCAAAACATTAGGAGTAGATGTGATTGTATTTTTTAACACTAAAATAGAGGTATACGCTAAAATAGTATTATTGATTTTTAGAAAGGAAACATATAGTGTCCTCCTTTAAAACATTTTCATAGGTGGCTAGGTGGTGTAGTGAATAGAGCACAGGCCCTGGAGTCAGGAGGACCTGAGTTCAAATCCAGCCTTAGACACTTAACACTTACTAATCATGTGACCTTGGGCAAGTCACTTAACCCCAATTGCCCTGCCCTCTCCCTCCAAAATGTAAAAAAACCAAACCAAAACAAAAAACCAAACTATTTTCATAGACAACTTGGTGACACAGTGGATAGAGCCCTGGATCTGGAGTCAAAAAGATCTGAGATCACCTCCAGCCCCAGACACTTCCTATGTGTGTGAGGGTGGACAAGTTAATTAACTTCTGTCTGTCTCAGTTTGCTCTAAGTAAAATGGGGATACTGATGGCACCTACCTCCCAGGACTGTTGTGAGGATAAAGTGAAATAATATTTGTAAAGCATTTGGCACAGTGCTTGGCATATCATAAGCACCATACAAATGTTAGTATATAGAAGGTGCTTAATAAATACTTATTCCATTCTATTCTGTTCCAAAGCATCCATCCATAACAGAGCCATATACACAAAATCAGCACTCAGGTTCCTGTAACAGAAGATTAGGGGAGTAGCTGGATGATCCTTAACATTGTGCTTGGCACTAAATAAATGTTCATTGACTGACTGTTATTTACCTTGGAATGACTGGTTATTCAATGGAAGACCCTGTGGGATAAGAAAAACTAAAGGTCAGAGGACATAGCAATTAGATTGGGGAAATTTAGTGTGGAAACCCAGATGGAATGCCTAGGTCAGGGGATCTGGGGAACAAGGTCCAGCTCAAGGCTTTGGTTGCCACATGATAGAGGGGTAAAGAGTATGAAGGCAGACTGGTATGGTCATCTTACAGCGATTTTTCCTTGGTGGTAATGGAGACAGTGGTGCAGGCCAGGAGGTAGAACTGTCCTTTTCCAGAAGTGGATGGGCAGGAAATGTACGGGATGGAAAAGAGGTGGCAGGCATCCCCACGAAAAGGTTCCTATGCAGTATAATGTTTGGGTCCGTGTCCAATATTTTCATGGTGGATGGCAATGATGGTTGATAACAGGACCTGGGATGTACTCCTCTAGTGCTACTGAAAGGTACTTTTTTCACTGATGAGCCCTGTTGGTGGTGCCATTTGGCTGAAGCAGAACTTGTGATCAGACAGTACATTTCATTAACACCTGCCTGTAGCAGTCTTATCTGTTAATTGGAGATCTGTTTGGTTTGGGGTGCCAGATGGTGTTAGGCCTTGCTTTTCTGTTCACAGTGCTCAAAATTAATATAAGAGCAATAGGGTGAGAATCACACTGCTTATGGGCAGTTACAGTTTAATTCTTAGTTATTTTCAAGAATTGGAATATTATAATCCATTTATAATGGAAAGTGCTTTAAGGCAAAACAATGCTAGTAATTAAATAGCAATGCAAAATCAGGAGTCACCATGATTAAAAAGAATATCCAAAACTGATAACCAATAACAAATAGTCAATTATTAACAAAAATACAACAATCCAAAATAAATACCTAATGACTGCCCCTTTGGTCATGTATGTAACTCCATTAGACATGTAGGAAAAACAAATCCAATTTTCTTAAAATGACTTTCTAAAATGAGACACTGTCTCCTCTTCTTACTAAACATATTTCAGTGATGCTGTGGATATGGTGGGGGTATAGGACCTGGTCCCCTAGGGGGTCCTAGACTTTACCACCTGGCCCAGTCCCTGGTGTCTTGCTGAAGGCATCTGGCCCATCCCTAGATACTCAATAGTCTTTTCAATAGCCCTTTCACTGTGGCCTCCAGACCAGGCCCAGGCCACTTGCCTCCTCTAATTGTCTGCTCCTGGACCCCCACCCCCACCCCCGCTATTTACCACTCCTTAATCCTATCCAGACCTTCTCTTAGTACCAATTTTGCCTCCATTAAGGTCCAGATTCAGTTAGAATCTAGCCTGCTTCCATTGCAATCACAACAAACTACTTTGACTGGAAGCTTGAGTGGCAGAATTCTTTCAAGGCAGACCCCCTTGTACCCTTACATTTTGGGGTTCCCAGCACCCAAAAACCACAGCATATAGTGTTGAGCACAACTCCACCTGCCCCTCCTAATCATCACCTGACCCCGATATGTCGCCATCCCTCATCCCCTGGCCCCTCCTTATCCTCACCTGATCCTGATATGTCTCCATTCCTCACCAGATCCAGATACCTCCCTTGGCCCCTCCTAATCACCCCATCCTAGGCTTCCTGTCCCTCAGCCTAGGATGAACTTCCCGCCAGAGGGAAATTCAAATATACACTGACCATTCACTGATTGTAGTTTCGGCTTATGTAACCTGGATATTGAATCTCTTCAAAAACCAGCACACCTTCCATGCCATCTCACTGTCTGATTTGGGTATGTGTGACCCTGGCAGTCCCTCAGCAATAAAATCCTTCCAAATTTTAATCTCAGGGATTTTCTGTCTCACTCCTTTAAGCTCTACAATAGAACACTGGATGTGGGAGTCAGGAAGACTGAAATTTAAAACAGTTTACTAACTATATGACCCAGGGGCAAGTCACTTTACCACTGTGCCTCAGTTTCCTTATTCTAAAAATGGGGATAATAATAGCTCTGACCTCCCAGGGTTGTTGTGAAGATCAAATAAATTAATATTTGTAAAATGCTTTGTTAATCTTAAAGCACTATTTAAATATTATCTATTTTTATTATTCCCAAAAGACTTGGGTCTTTGGAAACTTATGACCAAGTTCACTTCTTTTACGTTCTTTTTTCTCACATTCTTTTAACAAAGAATATATATATAAATAAAACAGGGAGCTGTTTGGTTAATATCTTCTCTACTAAGGAAACAGTAAGGCTGTTGTTATTTTTGTTACAAGAGTTATAGTCCTAGGAAGTTTCACCTAGAAATCTTTGCCTGATTTCAGCTTTTGGTTGGATCACAGTATCAATCAGGGAGTGGATTGTGAAGTATGTGGGATCCTGTGGAGCAGTTAGATTGTGAGTTTGAGGAAAACATCTCCCCATAAAAAATAACCTTAGAGGTCAAAGAAACAGCTATATGGTTATACAAATAGAGATCTTTGGGTTCGCAAGGACAGGGTGATGAGCCTTGTTGATTTTTTTCTTCAAGGAGGCAGGTCTCCACGATCTTAGAGATGTCCTGTTCCATCTGGATATTCTGATAAAACTAACCTGGGGAAAATGTTTTATCCCACTGGAACAAACCTGACCTTTGGCCACTTTGGAGGCTCTAAGGTTAACATTTTCTAACCCTAACATTAACAAATTCTTCTCCAAATAATTATCTTAGAGATTTCCTGCTCCACCTGGATATTTTGATAAGACTAACCACAGAGAAATGCTTTATCCCATTGGAACAACTGTGATCTTTGGTCACTCAAATAAGAACCATGGTTGAGTAAGCTTGCCTGATAGACTCATTTTGTCTCTCTCTATATAATGTGTATATGTGTGTGTGTAATATATATATATGTTCAGTGTTTTGCAATCTGACAATTGCCCATCAGCTGATGCTAACTAAGCTTTTATCATCTAGCCTTGCCTACAGATTTATTGACCTCCAATTAAACCCACTTGTAAAGCAATTCCTTCCTTTAACTGAGCCAGGCAATGGGCACAGTCAACTCAGCTGGTTCCTTCAAAAGGAGGAGTGTATGTGGGTGTGTACACACACACACACACACACACACACACACACACACACACACACACACACACACACACACACACACACACACACACACACACTCTCTCTCTCTCTCTCTCTCTCTCTCTCTCTCTCTTTTCATGATAAAGGAGAATATCAATCATACTGGAGTTAGCTAACTCCAGTTAAATGACATTTTTATTAACATTTTTATGGAAGCAATATACAAGATTTCTAGATTTTTGTCCAGCTTCTTGAAAATAGTGTTACATTTCTCTAAGTATGTTGCCAATATTCTAGCCTTTTGAATCAATAAGAACTCCCAAGCTAGACTGGTTACACTGTCAGTATATAACTCTAATCAATTTTAAAATGTTCTTTCCTAATATTAATATTCAGATCTATAGCTGGATTTAGATTTTATAGCTTTGAAGAGCAACAAAATCAAATGGAGAAAAATTGTCTTTTCATAATATATGTTAATATATGATTTCTACTTAGTGATCTAGCTCCCTAATAATTATGTCAACTTTCCCCCCTTTTAGTTTGTCATCTTCTAACCTTGTGTACTGATCCAGTATTTATAGGAACTTTCCAGTGGAACTTAGAGCTGTGGCAATGTTTATCTGTATTCTACATATGTATCCTGCTTCTTCATTATAATATTCTACTCCATCACTTAGAGGTAGACAACTTTTTGCTATTTAGAACCATGTTCAAGCAATTAGATCAAACTACTTGGAATTCTCCCCAGGTGTTCAATTGGCACATTGAATGCATGGTCTTAAGTTACCTCGGTAGCTTTTTTATAGTAATAATAGGTTTTTTCCCAGTGAGGAGTCAAGAATTCTAGCTTTTTGCATCAACCTAACATGAATAAGAACTCTGCAGTGGGACTTGGTCCCATAAGAATGGAAGACCTAAGTCAGTTGAACTAATTTGTTTCTTAATAGAATCATTTCCTTCAATTATCTAGGAATAGATCCCTTTTACTGGGTGGAGTACATTGGAGGAAGAGTGCATCTTTGACACCATGTAATGTCTCAAGTTATAGGCATGATTTCTTGTTAGTTGCTGGGCTTTTTTATAGTAAAATTGGTTGCCTTGCTATAGTGAGGGATAACATCAATTAATAATGTAGTCAGCATCTTATATGACTCCTTCCAGTTTTGTTCAGCAGAGTAGGAGTAGGAGTGAAGGAAACAGATGATAAAAGTTGCATAGCCCCAGGCCCTGTGCTAAACACTTTACAAATAAAACTCTGAGAGGTAGGTGCTATAATTATCCCCATTTTACAGTTGAGGAAATTGAGGCAGATTGCAGTTAAGTGACTTATCCAGGGTCAAACAGCTGGTAAGAACCTGAGGTCAGATTTGAACTCAGGTCTTCCTGACTCCAGATCTACTGTATCACCTAAGAGCCTATGATAAAATAAGGGACAAGGAATGTGAGAGTAGAGGACAGTATAGAATTGAACTGGCTTACTTAGAGTTAAGACTAGAAAGGGAAGTGAAGTCAAAATAGAAGTAATTGTCAGGGAAGATGCAACAAAGCTGAGAGACACAGCTAACACACTGGATGACTGAATCAGGGATCCAACAGTATCTTGACAGGCTGAATCTGAGATAAAATTAAATAGGGATAACTGTAAATTTTAGGAGGTATAAGAAAAACTCCACAAATATCAGATGGCGAAGACATGGATAGCTAACAATTGTTATGAAAAAGATCTGGGAGTCTTAGTGAACTTCAAACTCAATGTGAGTCAACAGTGTGATGTGAAAGTAAAAAAAAGTCAATGCAATCTTAGAACTGCACGTTAAGGGGCATACACCTAGGAATGGGGAGGTGATAATTTCATCATAATCTGCCATTGTCATATCTCATCTGAAAAATTATTTTAAGTTCTAAGCACCTGGTTTTAAAAGGATGCTGATAAACTGAAGACTATACGGAGGAGATCAATCAATCAATAAGCATTTACTGAGAGCTTATTATGTGCCTGGCACCATGCTAGGCACTGGGAATACAAAAAAAGGGAAAAGACAGTCCCTGCCCTCTGGAGTTTGCAACTCAAGAGGTGAGACAACATGCAAACAAACACATGCAAAGTAAGTTATATATAGAATAAATAGGAAATAAGAGGGACGGTACTAGAATTAAGAGGATTGTGAAAGCCTTCCAGTGAAAGATGGGATTTTCAGCTGAAACTAAAAGGGAGCCAGTGAGGTCAGTAGGCAAAGCCAAGAAGCGAGAGTATTCCAGGCATGGGGAACAGTCAGGGAAAATGCCAGGAACCAGGGGATAAAGTATATTGTCCATGGAAAAGCCTGGAGGCCATTATCACTAAACTGAAAAGTATGTGTCTGCCAGTAAGTTGTAAGAAGACTAGAAAGTCGGGAAGAGGCTAGGTTATAAAGGTCTTTGAATGTCAGCCTGAGCATTTTGCATTTGATCCTAGAGGCAGTAGGGAATTGCTAGAATTTGGAGGGGAAGGGTCCGGGAGGGCGCTGGGGAGAGATGATTAGCCTTGTGCCTTAGGAAAATCACTTTAGTGACTGAATAGAAGATGAATTGGAGTGGGGAGAGACTTGGGGCAGGCAGACCCACCAACAGGCTGTTGCAATAGTCCAGGTGTGAGGTGAAGAGGGCTTGTACTAGAATGGTGGTGGCTGAGGAGAGAGAATTAGAGAGATATAGAAAGGGTGGAACTGATGGGCCTTGGTAACAGATTGAAGATGGGCTGGGAGGTGGGGGATGGTGAGAGATAGGGAGGAGTCAAGAGACTGGAAGGATGGTGTTGCCCTCTACAATAAAAGGGATGGTAGGAAGTAGGGAAAAGATTAGTGGGAAAGATAATGAGTTCTGTTCTAGACATATTGAGTTTATGCTGTCTCTTGGACATTCGGTTTGAGATGTCTGAAAGTCTATTGGGGATAATGAGATTGGAGGTCAGCAGATGGTCTGAGGCAAGAAAGGTAGGTTTGAGAACCATTGGCACAGAGATGATAATGAAATCCCTTGGAGCAAATGGGATCAGCAAGTGAACTAGTATAGAGGAAGAAGAGAAGAAGGCCCAGGAAAGAAACCCAAGGGACACCTATGGTTAGAAGGCATGATCTGAGGAGGATCCAGCAAAGGAGACAGAGAAGGAGTGGTCATTTAGGTAGCAGAAGAATCAGAAGAAAGTGTTGTCCCAAAAGCCTAGGGAAGAGAGATTAACAGTGTCAAAGGCTGAAGAGGGGTCAAAGAGAATGAGGACTGAGAAAAGACTTTTGAATTTGCCAAGAAATGTGGCAGGAAATCATTGGATTGGGGGAGGGGGGGCGGAGCCAAGATGGCGGAGTAGAAACAGCTCATCCAAGCCACTCTTCCCCCAGATCACCTCCAAACTATGTAAAAGGGAACTCTGAACAACTTCTGGAGTCCCAGCACCCACAGAACGACACAGAGAAGCTAACCTCCCGCTGAGGACAGCCCAGCAGCCCTGCAGGAAGGACCAGTGCAGAGCTCTGGGAGCCAGCACAGTGCGCAGGGAGCTGAGCCGAGCCCAGGTCCCCGTGAGCCCAGGGCGGCAGGGCCAGCAGCCAGCTGGTGTAATGGAAATGCAAATTTAAAGATCTTCCCTGCCCCTAGCTTAAGTGCACCTGGAGCCTGTGGTGGGAGGCTTATTTTTCAGGAAAGCCCACACCTTGATACTTTGTGATTGGGCAGTGGGTCCAGAAGGTTGTTACATTCTCTGAGCCAGGAGAAGGCTATATAAAACCTGAGGAGAGGCTTTGCTTTGGGGCTCACTTTGAGAAGTGTTGTGTGATTTGACCAGATGAGACTCTGGGAAGCTGTTGTTGAGAGCCCCCCCGGCTTTGAAAACCCAGATGTTGATGCTTCCCTCTCTGGTAACTGTGATTTGGTATTGATATAATGGTTGGACAGTTTGCAAGCCTGTCTGTTTGATCTGTAAGTTCTGTTACTCTGAAGTTTGGGGTGCTGACTTTTTTCCCCCTGAACTAGGTAATGTGTATTTGTTTGATTAAAGTAAGCTTGTTAACCCATTTTGAGTTGCTTTCCTTTTGAAAAGCAGATCTAAGAACCTGTGTTGGCAGTCACCCTGGGGATATTGGGGTGCTTGCTGCTACAGCTGGAGAGACCCCAGAACAACAGCAGCTGTGGCGACTCCAGAATTATCAACATAGACATGCCTAGGACAAAGTAAGAGGTTAGTGTCCTATGGATTTTGGGACCAGTATTTGGGGAATGTGTCAGCTCCCTCCCCTGGGGGCTAGAAGCCACTGAGGAGACATGCCATTTTGTAGTTTTCAGAGGCAGCTCCAGCTCCTGGCCCGCGAACTGTAGGGAGATCCAGCGATCAGTCTTGGGGGGGTAATCGCTCTTGCTTTAACCTCCCTGGATCTGGATTGTGATCTAGGGTGGAAGTCGTGGGTGGGTTTACAGCTTGCCAGAAACAGAAGTTGCCCTCCCACACGTTCGGGATGAAAATTCCCCTATCTGTCGGCAAAGACATACTGTGGCAACAAGCCCCAAAGTCAAGTAATTAAGTGGCAACATGCCAAGCAAAGGAAACAGAAAAATGCAACCCTAGACTCCTATTTTGGGGGCATAGAGTGGGAAAAGGACTGTGAGGTCAGAAGTCCTGCTCCAAAAGCCCCAGGGGAAAACATGAGTGGGTTGCAGGCCATAGAGGACCTTAAGAAGGACTTTAAAAATCAAATAAGAGAAGTGGAGGAAAAATTGGAAAGAGAAATGAGAAGGATGCAGGAAAAGTATGAAATGAGGGTCAACAGCCTCATTAAGGAAAACAACACCTTAAAAAAATAGTCTAACTCAAATGGCAAAGGAGGCCCAAAAGGGCAATGAGGAGAAGAATGCCTTAAAAAGTCGAATTTGCTGGATGGAAAAAGAATCTCAGAAGTTCACTGAGGAGATTCATTCCTTCAGAGTTAGACTGGAGCAAATGGAAGCTAATGACTTGATGAGAAATCAAGATGCTGTTAAGCAGATCCAAACAAATGAAAGAGTAGAAGGCAATGTGAAATATCTCATGGGAAAAACCACTGACCTGGAAAATAGATCCAGGAGAGACAATTTAAAATTATTGGACTACCTGAAAGCCATGATCAAAGAAAGAACCTAGAAATCACCCTTCAAGAAATTCTCAAGGAAAACTGCCCTGATGTTTTAGATCCAGAGGGCAAAATAGAGGTTGAAAGAATCCACAGATCACCTCCTGAAAAAGATCCCAAAAAGAAAACTCCCAGGAATATTATAGCCAGGTTCCAGAATCCCCAGATCAAGGAGAAAATACTACAAGCAGCCAGGAAGAAACAATTTCAATATTGTGGAAACACAATCAGAATAGCCCAGGACCTGGCAGCTTCTACACTGAGGGATCAAAGGGCATGGAATATGATATTCCAGAGGGCAAAAGAACTGGGAATGAACCCAAGGGTCACCTACCCAGCAAAATTGAGTATTTTGTTTCAGGGGAAAATATGGTCATTCAGTGGAATAGAGGACTTTCAAGCATTCTTGAGGAAAAAACCAGAATTGAATAGAAAATTTGACATCCAGACACAAGAAGGAAGAGATGCCTGAGAAGGTAATCAGGGAAAAGAAATCAAAAGGAACTTATCAAAGTTGAACTATTTACATTCCTATATGGAAAAACAATAACTGTGACTGATGAAATTTTTCTCACTATGAAAATAATGGAAGAAGGGTGTGTGGTCATATGAATACATATCTGAATGTGTATGTATATGGTTACTGTTATATATGGATAGAGGGCATAGGTTGAATTTGTTGGGAAGGGAGGATACTCAAGGGATGACATTACGAGGTGAGAGAGGAAAGTGGCAAGAGGAAATGGGGAGAGACAGGGTAGGGTAAACTATCTCATGTAGAAGAAGCAAGGGGAAATGGTTGCAAGGGAGGGGGAGAATAGGAAGGCAAAAAGGCAAAACCACATTCTCATTGAATTTGGTCCAGGGAGAGAATGACATACATACTAAATGGGATATCTCAACCTACAGCAGAATAGGGGGAAGGGGGATGAGAGGAGGAATGATGGATGGGAGGGCATCCTTGGGGGGAGGGGAGGTTGGAAGTACCCACTATAGAAGAGGGACAGGATCATGTAAGGAATGGACCAGGTGGGGGGTGGGATGAGTGGGAGGGAATTATAAGCAGCCTTGTACAATATATCTACTATGATAATGTTTTGCATAGCTAGACATATACAACATATACTGAATTACTTATCTTCCCAGAGGGAATGGGTGACAAGGGAGGAAGGAAATGGATCTGAAATTCGAGGTCTTAAGATGAAAATTTTCAAATATATATAAATACTATTATTAATACTCTTTTGCTTGTAATAGGGAGATAAGATGTACAGGCATTGGGACGCAAAGACTCACCTTCCTCTAATGGAAAAGTCGAAGGGGGTATGGGAGAAGGTATGGGAGAGAGCAGATTGGAGGAAGCGATATCTTGTGGGACTGCTGTTCTGGGAGGGTGGGTAGGGGAAAAACAGCGGGGGGAATTGATTGTAACGCAAAATCTGGCGGAAATGAATGATGTAAAACAGAAGTTAATAAAGCATTTGTTAAAAAAAAAAGAAATCATTGGATTTCTGAAGGGCTGTGAGTTTGTGACATATGAGAATAGGTTGAAGGAGCTGGGTACATTTAGTTGGGAGAAAAGAGAGACAATAAGGGCAGCCAGGTGACCTAGTGGATAGAGCATTGGCCCTGTAGTCAGGAGGACCTGAGTTCAAATATGTCCCCAGATACCTGCTAGCTGTTGTTACCCTGGGCAAGTCACTTAACCCCAATTGCCTCACCACCGGCAAAAAAAAAAAAAACCACCAAAATATAAAAGGGTGACAATAATTGTGTTTGAGTTATTTAAATGTCTGTAATGTTGAGGAAAGATTAGACTCGCCCTTGTTCTGTTTGGACCCAGAGGGTAGAACCAAAAGCAATGGGTGGAAGTAAAAAAGAAGTCATTTGAGGCTTGATGTCAGGAGGAACATTCTAAGAATTAGAACTATTCAAAAATGGAATAGGCTGCCTTTGGCGTCCCCTTCCTCAGAGGTCTTCAAGGAGAGACTGGATGACTACTTATTGCATAGGTTACAGAGGCAATT
The DNA here is from genome assembly GCA_011680675.1 of Gymnobelideus leadbeateri. Taxonomy (NCBI): domain Eukaryota; kingdom Metazoa; phylum Chordata; class Mammalia; order Diprotodontia; family Petauridae; genus Gymnobelideus; species Gymnobelideus leadbeateri. Next base: position 63,512 of record WOXC01000888.1, read on the forward strand.
CCTTTATGTATAAGTTGGACCAGAAGGCTGATAAGATCCCTTTTAACTCTCAAATTCTATGATACTGAGGGATGAAGGGACTGGAGGACAAAGAATGGGTTTAGGAAGGGGGAAGCATAGGGAGAGATAGAATAAATGATAGAAGAAAATAAAAACAAATCATATTTTCTCCTAAATTACCATTAATTAGAGAAATAAAAATTAAAATAACTCTAAGGTACCATCTCACACATATCAGATTGACTAATATGACAAACAAAAAGGAAAATTACAAATGTTGGAGAGGAAGTAGAAAAATTGGGACACTGATACAGTGTTGGTAGAGTTGTAAACTAATCCAGCCATTCTGGAGAACAATTTGGAACTACACCCAAAGGGCTATAAAATTGTGCATATCCCTTGACCCAGAAATACCACTACTAGGTCTATATCCTAAGGAGGACAAAGAAAAAGGAACAGGACCTATGTGAAAAAAAATATTTGTAGCAGCTCTTTTTATGGTGGTAAAGAACTGGAAATTCTCATCAATTTGGGGAATTGCTGAACAATTTGTGGTATATGATTATGAAGGAATACTATTGTGCTACAAGAAATGATGAGCAGGATGCTCTCAGAAAAACCTGGAAGACTTACATGACTGATGCAGAGTGAAGTGAGCAGAAACCTGGAAAAACTTACATGACTGATGCAGAGTGAAGTGAGCAGAACCAGGGAGAACATTGTAATAGCAATATTGTATAATGATCAATTATGAATGGTTTTGCTATTTTCAACAATATAACAATCAAATACAATTCCAAAGGACTTATGATGAAAAATGCCGTCTACCTCCAGAGAAAGAACTAATGCAGTCTGAATACAGATCAAAGGGAAAAAAAAAACTTTTTTATTTTTCTTTTTTAGTCTATTTTTTTCTTTACAACATGGCTAATGTTTTTGCCAAGAGGAAAGAAAAATTTAAAACTGGGACATTTTGTCTGAATATGTTCTCTGGAACCTAGGGACGCAGAACTAGGAGACAGACAGACAGCTAGAGATTGAGACAGAGTCAAACAGAGACACAGAGAGAGACACATATACAGAGAGAGAGAGAAAGTGTTAATGAGCTTTGCAGGTCAGAGAAGATAAATTGTTTTTACTGGTATAAATGAGTCAGAAGCAGCGGCTTGGCTGGCATTGTGGCAGGCATCTGTCTTTTTAAAAAAATTTTTAAATTTTCCTGAGGGCCAGTGTCTGGTAAGCAGAGAAGGAAGAATGGCCTAAGAGTCGTTATACAACAGCTACCATTATCTAGATTGGATGGAAAATTTTGATACTATGAACTTAAAACCAAACCAAACAGGTGGGGAGTAAGACTCTTCTCTGCTTCCTTGCTTACTAGCTCAGCCCAGGAACCACCATTTAAAGTCTATAGATGAGGAAACTAAGGCACAGAGAATTTAAGTGATTTACCTATGGTCATAAAGATAGAAAGCCACAGAACTGAGATTAGAATTCTTCTTTAGCTACATGTCTTGCTCTTTCCATCATAGTAGACAGTCTCTTCCCTACCCCTCCTCCCACTCTTATACCCGCCTCCCCCACCCCCCAAAGGCAATACTGATGCTTTTTGGAAAATTAAAAATATCTGAGGGCAAATATTTGATTTAGTTAAACACACACAAACACACACTTCTGGGAGCTGGTGAGTCCATTACCTATGTTTCACCCAATTTTATTGACTATAGAAGGATTCTAGAAAAATCGGTTTGGATAAGTCACTCAACCCCCTCCCCCACCCCTCACCCCTGCCCTAGTAGTGGCGCTGCCAACATATTTACCAAGCCAATTCTTTGCAGCTTTCTGCTTCCCAGATCAGTCATCCTTCACTCCAACAATGACTGAGAAGCCTATTATGTTTGAGACACCACGCATAGTTGGTGCTAGGAGAAAGGGAAGATGAATAAACCAAATCTCCTAGCCCAAGGCGATTACGATTTAATAGAAGAGAAAAGATAATACACAAATAGCAATCATATGAAATAAGACAGTGTTTTGCAAACAAAATTAGCCACATAACATTTTTATACTTGAAGTACATTTGTAGAACCCATAAATTCTGGCTTGGGAGGCTTAAGGGTATAGAAAACCCTTAAAAAAATAAAACTCTTAAGATAAAAGGAGCTTTGGACATATGAGAGCAATTTAATTCAATTCAACTAGGGATGCATTTAAATGCCCTCTATGAGTAAGGCAGAGGGAACACATAGCCAAAAAAGGGAAAACAACACCTGCCCTCGGGGAATTTACATTCTGCTGGAGGATACAACATATAAACAGATAAGTAAATGTCAGATAATTTAAGGGGATTGCTAAAAGCCAGAAAGCTTGCAAAGGCTTCCAGTAGGAGGTAGCTGAGCCTTGAAGAAAGTTAAGGCTACTAAGACATGGAAGTGAGGAAAGAGAAAGGAAAGTGTATTCTAGGTCACAGAGACAGCATATACAAAGACCCAGAGGTGGGAGATGATCTGTTGAAATATGGGACCGACATGATGGCTAAATTTGACTGGAAAGTTGAGTCCATGAAGGAAAATGCAATCTGGAAAGACAGGTGGAGCCAAATATACTCAAGCCAATTTCCATACCCCCAAATTGTTGCATATGAGTTTTTGATTGTCTTGTTTAATAATTTAACAATAAATACTTCCTGTTTAACAATTTAGATGGAAAAATCTCATTTTCCCACAAAATACTCTCTTCACATAATACAGGAGACAAAGATTCTACAGCAAGGAAGAGTGTGAGAAATGCTGAATAGAAGAGATAGAAAGGGATATGGGAGATCAGAGGAGGATTATCTCTTGAGAGCCTACTTCTTCTTCCTTCTCTCTCCCCTTACCTTTCTACCCCTTGCTATTTCTTGTTCTAGTCTTTTCGAGTTTTCCTTCATTATCTTAAACACCCAGTAAGGCAAAGAGGTAACAAAGCCCTCTTCTTCAAAACCAGATTTTTGATTAGACTACCTCTCTGAAAATCTAGACAACTGGAGTTCTATTACAGAAAGAAATGGTGAGAATCCCAGGAGTGCATTGAGAGCATGTCAGAACTACTGAGACCACAAGATGGCAGAATATGCCTAGTCACCTGGACTCCTGTTCCAGTGTCAATTATGGGAGGATGCCTTAGTTTAATGGACTTAGGAGTCCTCACTATTTCTGCTTGGTTGTTTCTCCTTCTAAGCCATCCACCTCTGCTCAAATGGGGAACAGAGAGAGAAGGATTCCCAAGACTATTTGAAATGCCATCCAAAGGCTAAATTATTAGTGTGGGTATGCGTGTGGGGATTCCCACTATGGGGGAACAATTTGGGTTATAGTGACCATATTTCCAAAATAAAAAAGTCAGGACATATAGTTTGACTTTTGAAAATCTCCTCTTCTCCATTTCCTTTTTACTGACATTGGGACTATCCCAGAATGATTGAAACCTTTGATGTCCATGACTTACCTTAGATTCCTACCTACAAGGCAGCTAGGTGGCACTCCAGGCCTGGAGTCAGAAGGACATGAGTTCAAATTTGGATTCTGATGCTTAACTAGCTGTATGACCCTGAGCAAATCGCCTAACCTCTGTTTACCTCAATTTCCTCATCTGTAAAATGGGGGTAATATTAGCACTTATCTTCAAGTGATATTGTGAGGATCAAATGAGAAAATAGTTGTAAAGCACTTAGCATGTATAGTGCCTGGTACATAGTAAGCACTATATAAATGTTAGTTAGCTATTGCTACTTATCATTCAAGAAGAGCTGTGACAATCAAAGCAAGAAAGTGGGGTCAGAACCTTGGGTGAATATTTCAGAATAGCTCTATAAAAGTCTTCTCTTCCATGAGGAGAACCATTGAGGCACAATAATGTAATGGAAAGAGTGTTGGATTTGGAGTCAGAAGTTATGAGTTTTAACCTTGACTAGTTGTATGACTTGGGAAAGTCACTTGACCATGTTGTGACTCAGTTTCCTTTTCTGAAAAAATGAGGGGACAGCTAGACTAGGTTACCTCAATGGTCTCTTGCAGTTTGAAATTTGTGGTCCTAAGATCATCTGGAGGGTGCCTCCAGATGGAGGCTAAGTCTGAGCAGAGGCTTATTATGGTATTAAGAGATAAAATATGTTGATATTACACAATACTAAACATATCATGGCATCACAGAATTTCAAAGTCACAAAGGATATCATTGTCCATCTGTTCTAACCCATACTTGAATAAGAATCCACATACCCAATGAGTCATCTCTACTGGGACTCCTTACATAGGCTTCAGGGTTCTCTTGGCTCTAGGAAGCCAAAGAAAGAGCTCAGAAAGCATTCAGTGGAAGAACTGAGCACAAGAGAAAAGCATGTAAATTAAGTAAATACTGTGATCAATATACTATAATCCATAACAATAACTAAAGTTTTAAGAAAAACTTAAAAAACCCAACTCCTCTGCATTAAGAAAAAAAATACAGTATAATGAAAAAAGCACTAGCCCTGGAGTCAGGAGTCTTGGGCTAATAAATTCTTGGCTTGCTTTAATGATAATATCCTAAAAAGAGGTTCTTCCTGCATCTACATAGCTTGTCAGAGAAAAAGATGTAAGTCTGCTTGGAACAATGGCCAGGAGGATCCTGCAGCTGAAAGGCCTAAGAAAGCCCAAGTCATGCTCTGGCTGACCAAGAGATCTGGACTTGTAAGTTGTGCTGACAGAAGAGGTCAGAGGTCATAGAATAATAACTTTAGAGTTGGAAGGGACCTTGGAAACCATTAAGTTCAACCCCCTCATTTTATAGATGCATGAAAGTACTATATCTTGTTCAGCAGTCCCACAATGTGGGGCTTTTGGAAGATTATACTAGATCTATTTCTAATAGGCTATTGTTTTATATTTTAAATATTTACTAAATATTTCTTTTGAGGAAATAAATAGCTGTCCTATACCTAGTATATACTTTGTACATGGAACTTAGAGGAGACTCTGCTGCTAATGGTCTTTCCAAATCCCAAACATATCATTCTGCAATTCAGTGAAGTAAGGTACAGTGGAAAGGATTCTGGATCAAGAGTCAAAAGACCATTGAAATCCTGCTTTAGACACTTAACATTTGCAGTGTGACCTTGGGCAAGTCACTTAACTCCAATTGCCATCCCTTCCCTGCTCCAAAAAGCAAACAATAAAAATTAAAAAGTCAAAAGACTGGGGTTTGAATCCTAGCTTTTCCATTTGCTACCTATGTGATCTTGGACAAGTCACTTAACTTCTCTGCACCTCAGTTGCCTCCCCTGTAAAATCAGGTAGCTTTACTAGATGCTCTTTAACTTTCTTTTCAGACCAAAAGTTGTAGTCCCATGATTCTACAATCTTAGATAGCAAAGAAGACCTTTGATGGAGAGAAAGTGTTTGATAGATTCAAGTTCACAGCCTTAAATGAACTTCATAGCAAGGTTCTGAAAAGGAACCAGTGGGTGTGATTGTTGATCCTCTGTCAGTGGCTTTGAAAGATGGTGGAAGCAATACCACTATTAGGTCTATATATCAAAGAAATCACAAAAAAGAGGAAATGACCTACATGTGCAAGAATATTTGTAACAGTTTTTTTTGTGGTGGCAAAGAACTGGAAATTGAAGGGATGCCTATCAATTGGAGAATCATCGAACAAGTTGTGGCATTTTGATGTAATGTAATATCATACTGTAAGAAATGATGAGTGGGATGGTTTCAGAAAAACCTGGAAAGATTTACATGAACCAATACTGAGTTAAGTGAGTAGAACCATAAGAATATTGTACACAAGTAACACCAGCATTTTGCAATGATCAATCATGATTGACTTAGCACTTCTTAGCAATACAATGATCCAAGACAATTCCACCAAAAGGCTCGTGGTGGAAAATGCTGTCCACATCCAGAGAAAGAACTGGTGGCACATATATGATTGTATGTATATGATCAATATCAGATTGCTCGCCATCTTTGGGAGGAGAGGAAGAGAGAATAAATTGGAACTCAAAATCTTATAAACCAGGAAGGAAGAGAAACCAGAGGCAGAACTCAAAATCTTATAAAAATGAATGTTGAAAATTATCTTTACATGTAATTGGAAAAAAATAAAATACTATTTTAAAATAAAATTTTAATAATTTTTAATGAAAGAAAGATGGTAGAAAAACAAAGAGGTGCCATAGAAATAATCTGATAGTACCCTCCCAGGCCCCCCAAAAGGAACAAAGAAGTATCTGCAAGTTATGGACTAGAGAACTCGACTATTATTCTTAGGAACATTCTAGAACATATTTTTATAGCAATAAGTTTGTAAATATCTAAAGAAAGGATTCAGCCTAATCAAGAATAGATCATGACAAGGGGTGGCTAGGTGACGCAGTGAGTAGAGCGTCAGCCCTGGAGTCAGACACTTAAGTCACACACAAACAAAAACCTAGCCGTGTGACCTTGGGCAAGTTACTTAACCCCAATTGCCCTCCAAAAAGCAAAAAAAAAAAAGATCATGACAGACTTACCTAATTTTCTTTTTTGATAGCATTGATAGACTGATGGATCAGAGGAATGTGAGAACTTACCTGGATTTCCACAAAACATTTAATAAAATACTTCATGCTATCAGTGTGGATAAGACAGAGAGAAGCAGGTGGGAAGATGGTACAATCTGATATATTTGGAATTGGTTGAACTAAAAAATGGGTCAATATTCATTTGGAAGATCTCTATTGAGAGATCTGTCTTAGATCCTCTGTTGCTGAATATTTTTATCAATGACTTGGATGAAGGAATAGATGCTTATCTATTATCAGATTTGCAGATGATACAAAGATGGTAGGAAGAGCTAAAAAAAAAAAACTGCATGACAGATTCAGACTCAATAAAGGATTTCAACAGGTTAGCTGGGTGGGGAACATTGGGCCACATCTAATAAGATTAAATGTAATAGGTATAAACTTAAAGTCTTGCATTTGGGTCCAGTCAGCTTTATAAGTACAAGATAAGGGAGGTTTTGCTATATATAGTTCATGTGAAAAAGAACTGGGAGTTTTAGTGAATTGTAAACTATTATTAGTTAACTGTTGGACATGACAACTAAAAAAAAGTTAATGCAATCTCAGGATGCACTGAGGGGCATGGGTCCCAAAACACCGTATTCTGCCCAGCTCAGGTCACATGTGTAGTATTGTACACTTATCCCTTCCACATTGTAGGAGTTAGGGGAACAGTGCCCCTGAGATCTGGAAAATCTACGTAAAATTATTTAGCCCTTCCTTTGCACCAGAGAAGAAGTCTGAATTATTATGGCATTAAAATATAAAATATGTTGATATTACACAACAATAAACATACATTTTATGCATTTCTGAGTTTCTAGACTTTTTCTGTGTCATCTGCTGGCCTTTACTTGTCATCAGTGGCTTTTGCAAAACTCCCCCAAAATTACCATTTGATTTCTTATGCTGACTCATGATATATGGAAATCTCAATGTGGAAGGTATAACTGTATTCAGTTTTGGGTGCTACATTTTAAGAATATCATTGAAAAACTAGAGCATTACAAAAAAGGGTAACCAGGATGGTGAAAAGACTAAAGATTATGAAAGACAAACAGTTGAAGGAATTAGGGATATTTAGTCTAAAGAAGATTTTGGAAGGGTGGGCATAGAATCATAGACTGAAATCTGGAAAAGACCTATCTTGTCCATCTTCTGCGTTTTATAGATGAGAAAATTAATATCCAAAGAGGTTGCTGCCTCTCTAAGAGCACACAAGTCATAAGTGACAGAACCAGAATATCGAATGTGGTCCTCTAATTCCAAATCCACATGAGAGCTGCCTTAAAATATTTGAAGAGCTGCCATATGGAAAAAGTATTCATTGGTTGGACTTGCCCTGCTTGACCGCAGAGGACAGAATTAGGAGCAATGAATAGGAACAAGTTGCAAAAAAGCAAATTTTCCTTTAAAAAATTAATTATTTTTTTTTTGTTTTCAACATTCACTTCCATAAAATTATGAGTTCTAAAATTTCTCCCCTTCCTTCCCCTGACCCCAAGATAGTGTGCAATCTGATATAGGCTCTACATATACATTCATATTAAATATATTTTCACATTAGTCATGTTGTAAAGAAGAATTAGAACCATGAGAAAAAAGAAATAAGAGAGACAGAGACAGAGAGAGAGCAAATAATATGCTTCAATCTGCATTCAGACTCCATAGTTTTTTTTCTGAATGTGGACATCATTTTCCATCATGACTCTTTTGGTGTTGTCTTAGATTCTTGCATTTCTAAGAAGAGCCAAGTCTAATCAAAGTTAATCATTGTACAAAGTTGGTGTTACTGTGTACAGTGTTCTCCTGGTTCTGCTCACTTCATTCAGCATCAGTACATGTAAGTCTTTCCAGGTTTTTCTGAAGTCCACCTATTCATCATTTTTTATGGAACAATAGTATTCCATCACATTCATATACCACAACTTATTCAGTCATTCCCTCATGGATGGGCATCTCCTCAATTTCCAATTCTTGGACACCATTAGAAGAGCTGCTATAAATATTTTTATACATGTGGGTCATTTTCCCACTTTTATGATCTTTTTGGGATACAGACCTAGAAGTGATATTGCTGGGTCAAAGAGTATGTACAATTTTATAGCCCTTTGGGCATAGTTCCTAATTACTCTCCAGAATGGTTGGATCAGTTCACAACTCTACCAACGATGCATTAGTGTTCCAATTCAGAAAAGCAACTTTTGATTCAATATAAGAATAAACTTTCTCACAACCTGAATTATCCATCGAAGGACATTTTAAATCAAAGCGTGGGTGACAACTTGGGGATGATTTTGAAGAGAAAAACCCTCTTTAGGATTGTTGTTTATCCTTCATTTTTAAAGAGTACCAGTGATATCACAGGCAATGTCTTGATATACTGGTGAATTGGATTTAAGTGAGGCATGGTTGTGAAAAGTTATCAACCTCACTGTCTCTTCTAGAGTCATTGAAGTCCAGTGGCACTACAAAAGTTAAGATGAATGGTGATGGCCAGGATGTAGTGGATGACCTTGGCATCTTTCATGCTTGGCCAAGCTCCACATGACAGTTTCAGCTGCCTTCATGGCCACTGGAACAAATTGATCTCATCTGCCCATTTCACCAGGGGAAGTCTTTTAGGACTAGAGGTTCTCTTAAAATGCTTCCAATTCTGATATCTTGTGAGGTTTTAAGTGGAGGAGGCAAGCTGAAGCAGCTCTCTTAAACAGCCTTGATCTCCCCAGTGAAGTGGGAGCTGAGAGTCTGTTGGGTTTGAGAGAGGATTATTAGGAAAGTAGGAAAGGTCTGTGATAGCTGAAGCAGGGAATGGGTGAGGGAATCATTAAGAGAATCCTAAAACAATTTCAGAGAAGCAATAAAAATGGTCTGGATGAGGATGAACAGCATATATTTGTAGTGGGCCTAATTAGAAAGTTTTCATAACTACTTCAGCAACAACCACCAGCCCTTCCAAGGGAGCAGATGAAGTATACAACCCTGGTTGCCCAAGATTAGTCAAGTATTTGTGATGGAAGTACCAAGGGATGAAAAAAAAACCTGGCTTATAGTGAAAGCATTGGTGAAATCACTGACTGAGACTAACTATGGTGCCTAAACTGTATAGTGATGCAAGGGAAACAAGAAGAAAGATGTTGGACCAGAGGATCAGAGAGTGGTCCTCAAGACCTGGGGAACCAGAGGAGAAAGGATGGTCTTAGCAATGGTGAGGGATTGACAAAGGGGAAGAGGCTGTGTTTCAGAAAGGGGTATTTCAGAGCTGGAGATCTTCGGAGGGGGATGACATGGTAAATGAATGAGCCAGTTAGTATTGCTGTGTCTAACTGTTTTTTAGTGATTAGACACGCACACAAAAACAGCCTTCTCATGATCCCAGTTATCCAAGATGAAGAAGGTTCAAACAGAGGATTCTAAGTATTTCAATTTCATATATTCCTTCCATAGTCTTGACAGCCTAGTTCTCTGATCCTCTCAAAGGAAACATGAATTTTAAGAATTGGGTATAATAAAAGCCAGTCTTTTCTTTGCTGTAACTGTTAGCACATCAGTGAGGCAAAACCAAAGGTCCCTTGTTGAAGAGAACAGCCAAAGGGAGAGGAACTCAGCCGTGTCCAAACTCAAGCTGATGCCACATATAGCCACAGAGAGGCAGTGTTGCTATGGGGACAATTCATTCAGGGGCAGCTTTTCAGAGCACAGAGATTGCTTCTGGTCTTGACTCAACTATGTTCAGTTCCTGAGAAATCTAGTGTGTGTGTGTGTGTGTGTGTGTGTGTGTGTGATTCATACTAACAGACCTTCAGTCTTCCATCCTCTCAATGCTTTGCCCCTGGTCTTGACAACCACACCCAGGACTGGGAAAGGGACTGACCTTAACCTTTCCCAGTTGGGCCTGACCTGTGGACCAGTCCCAGTCTCTGACCTCTTCCTAGTCTGGCCATGGGAAGACTCTGACAACACCACTCATCACCCCCACCCTGTGCCCCTAGGAGCCTTGATTCTCTTCCATTTTATTTCCTTTCCTAAGGGTAGGGCATGTGCCTGGTGCCCTAGGGAAGGATCCTGGACTGTTTGTACTTTCCCAGGGTGGGAAACAGCAAAAATGGGCTCCTGGACATTCTGCACAATGGTTCAGCCTCCTGGGAATATGCCCAAACAAACTTCCGGTGTCTTCCCTTTCCTGGGAACCCGGCTGCTTGTCTGGTCTCTCGCCAGGGTAGTATGATTTTTCCAAAATAGAACAAGCTGAACATATCCTCACGAGTTGAGACCTAGATACCCTACTGGGACCTGATCTGGTGTGTTTTGTTAACAATTAAGTTCCTACTATGTTCTGGTCACCTGGGATACAGAGAGAGAGATGAAGGAAGGAAGGAAGGAAGGAAGGAAGGAAGGAAGGAAGGAAGGAAGGAAGGAAGGAAGGAAGGAAGGAAGGAAGGAAGGAAGGAAAGAAGGAAGAGGAAACGAAAAAGTTCATGACCTCAAGGAAAGTACATTCTATTGGGGAAATGAACAATATACACAAATATTAAACATACATACCTTCACAATGCACAAATGTATGTCCACATGTATGTGTGTAGATGTGTCACCATCAGAACACTAGAGTTGGATACCTGGTGGTTTCAAGGAGAGGTCTCCCAGCATTCCTTGCCACTTTGACCAGGGAAGACTGCCCCTGGATGACAATCGAGCCCTCTAATCCTAAGAAATTGGGAGGACCTGAGATTCTGGAGAGGTGAGAATGGAACAGGAGTATGCTGGAGTGAGTTCTAACCAGCTTGTTAGGGGATTGTTAAATTTTCTGGGTGAGCATTCACACCTCACAAATCAACAATTGCTACAAATCAGGGCTTGATTTATTGTCTTGTTGATTGCTAGACTTAAGAAAGTGTTAATAAAGTGGCTTTTTAAAGTGGCACATAGAAACCCCCCTTCCCACCACTCCACCCCCCCCCCCCCCCACACACATCTAGTTGTCAAACATTTACCAGCACAGCCCCTTATCTATAAACTGTGCTGGAGCTCTGCAGGAGAAAGCTTAACCAATGAAGTCATCAGCGGACTAGAGGGCTGGTGACTTGAGGCCAACAAACAACAACCTGCATTTACCTGGTGCTTTAGGGCTGGCCAAGTGCTTTCCATCCATTCTCTCACTTGGGCCTCACAACACCCCTGGCGTAGGAGAAGGAGAGGGGTAGCAGTAACCAGAAGTTAAGAGAGTTTCTCTACTGTGCCCATGGAAATAGGAGAGAGAGGGGCTGAAACAATGAGATCAACATCAGACACCCCCCCCACCCTTCCCATCCCCCCCCCCCCCCCAGGGCCAGGAGGCATGTTCTGCTTTCTCTATGTAGTAGGGATTATATTGGAGCAAATGTTTAACAACAGGCTCACCATTTAAAAAAATGTAGGTACAACATAGTTTTAAGTCTTATTTGGATTATAAACATTTCCTCTATTACTCTCTTCGGTCTAGAAAATCAATAAAACAATAGATCAAACCCTGCTTTGTAGAGTTTGCTGATTTCTGACATATAAATGCTTCCTGAAAATTTAACAACAGACTCTGATTAATCCAAGGATCATGTGTAGGCCTGAGTCTATAGTGGCCATCCCATGGAGAATGTGCTCTGTTGCCCAGTCTCTTTCTGGCCTCTGATGTGCCTCTGATAACTTGTCATTTTGGGAGGATGTAGCAAAACCACATATGATCCCTTAGTCCCATCCCCTTTCAGGTCACATCAAAGTTATGTCAACTAGGATTGGTCAGAAAAGCAGGAAGAGTGGCCTATATAGTGCTCTTTTAAAAAGGCGTGACCTCAGGCTTTAGAGGTTTGTGAAAAATGACTTTACCAACCACCTTGATTTGCTTGGACTTCCTTACTAGCCAGAGGAGGCTGGACTAACCTAGGAATCAGAATCAGCCAATCAGGAAGCAGACTGAGCATCCTTTAAGCTTGACACATCAGAGGTCCTTTGCAGTGTTTGCTTGCTGAAACCAAAAATCCCTCTGCTGTGCTGATGACAATAAAACTGACTGAAGTTGGTTCGTAGTTCTGGGTTCTTGGGGACTTTTCAGCCTGACCCTCCTCCTTGTTCCTAGGTACCTCATGATCTCTGTGAAATGGCCCCTCCATGGGAAACAGAAATGAAACCCGAGGGATTGTGGCTGTACCTGATTGGGCCTCAATGTAGCAGGGAAAATCAAACCCACAGAGGCAGTATCTGATTGGGCCACAATATGGCTCTTCCCACCCAGCCGTGCGGTTTCTTTTTGTCTTTATAATCTATATAGCCTAATCCCAAAATGAGTTCAGTTCTGACTGCAGCTCCAAATGCATGCCTGCTGCTTTTAGAGAAAATAAACACACATACAACAACCTAATTCTGTTTGTCTTCCTTAGACCAAACTCTGGAGGTTGACAGGTTGTACCCCAAGGGGTATTCATAATGGGTTTGTTGGGACCATTCCAGGAAGTGTGTACCACAGCTTCCTTGTAAACTTCCAGGGATATGAGGAACAAACATTCCTCAATCCTGAAGGGCCTTACACACTGAGATGATGAAACAATCCCCTTCCCTGCCTGTGACTCCTTGGGTTTTTAAAAAGACCCTCTTCCTTCTCTTCCTATCTGCAAACCGTGCTAGGCTATCCAAACCTTGCCCTTATTCCACTCCAACTATCTGACAGCCACGAGCTCATGTCCTTCCTGGACAAGCCTGAAACCAGACCTCAAAGTCCTAGCTTCCTCTTCTACTTTTTGCTTCTTGTTTAATCATGGACAGCCCATGCACTGATTCTGGAATGGACATTTTCAGCCTTGAAAGACACCTTAAGAGTTTGAGAGGCCCAGAGATGCTGGGTCTGAAGGTGGTGTGAGAGGTGACCTCTCAATATGTTGTGGTTTGGAGTGTTGGGAACCCTGAAATGCAAAGGTATGGGGGGGGGGGATCTGCCTTGAAAGAATTTGACCACTAAAGCCTTCTTTCAAAGTAGTGAGAGTTATTTGTACAGCCAATAGAAGCAGGCTAGATTCTAAATGAATCTGGGCGATTTAATGGGGGTAAAATTGGTACTTATATACAAGAAAAGACTGAGAAGATTTGGATAGGATTAAGAAGAGGTAAATAGCCCAGGTGCAAACAGTGGAAGGAGTTAAGTGGTCTGGGCTGGGATGTGTCAGATACTTTCCAGGACACCAGGGGCTGAGTTGTGTGGGGAAAATTCAGGGTGAGGGTCCCATCACAACCACCACAGCCCTTATTCGAGGAAAAGACAACCACTGGCTACGTGAGCCGAAACCCTTGTCCTGGCTTGCCAGAAGACATGGACCAGGAGAGAATTGTTTGGACAGTGCAGAGTTGAGAAGAAATGAAAAATGCCGATTCAGCAGTCTTGCAAAGTGTTTCCTGTTCTGATGTTTAAGTCTCAATCTCTCAGGAAAGTATAATAGTTATGATATTGTGTCTTGTTTTAAATTTCTGTCAATGCCCATAGTGAATCTTTGTGCTTTTTAGCGTGTGTGTGCGTGCGTGCGTGTGTGTGTGTGGGGGTGTGTGTGTGGGGGGGTGTGTGTGTGTAGAGGACATAAACAGCTGCCCTGTACTTGAATACCTTTCTACTTCCTCTTTTTGTGGGTAACCCCAGACAGGAACCAACCCCGGCTCTGTGGTGGAGGAACCAGAGCAGAAGAAAAAAAAGTCCAACCTTTCTTTTAGGTAATCTGGTTCCCTCAGAACTGAACCTGGTCCACGTGAATAGGTTCAGAGCTTAAATGGGCCTCTTGGCCAAGAGAACACTGTGCCCCAGTCCCAAGGTCCCAGCGGTGGTAATTTATGGTTACCCTGAAAATGCACAAGAGGAAAGGAAACGTTCTCTATTTTCTTTCTCCCCTTTATCAAGAGAGTGTGATCTCAGTTTCTTAGTTTGTTTACCCTCTATTTACTCTAGCTCTTAAATTAGCAATTGAAATAAATTAAACATCTGTTTGCCTAACCTTTGTGTGTATCTTTGCTTAACTGCAGCAGAGTAGGTCAATCAATGAATGACCAGGAGAGAAAGAAAGATTTTAAATGACAGTGTTATTTTGATTCCAGCCCAGTAGCTGGGGGCTCAAGGTGAAAAATAGAATGATTGACTCATTATATAGTTTTCCAGAACAGTAATGATAAGGTATGGGCTTTGGGAGCCCCCCTCAAGCTCTCCCTGGAGTCCTTGAGGTGCAGGCTCAGGGAACCCCCCCTTGAGCTCTGATTAAATCTTCCTATTTTATGAGGCATTTGCATGAAGCAATAAGCCTTACTTAGTGGCTGACTTCCCACCCTTTGTTACTAGACTTCTCACTCTGGAGCCTCCCTAGAACGAGCCTAGCCCACTATTGTCTGTAGTCTCCCCACTATTGTCTGTAGTCTCCAGGTAGCCTTCAGCAACTTCCCACCCTTAATCCCCCATTGACCTCATTAACTTCTCCCGAAGACCCTCCCCAAACTCCTCCTCTGGGCTGCCCCTGGATTCCTCCCACAACCTTCTGTATCAAAGACCCCAACTTGTCTCCACATATGTGAGAGCACCATGGAACAGTGAGAGTGCCACAGGATGGCTTAGCACAGACTTACTCTGTGTCTAATGCAAGTGAATTTTTAATAAACTTCACTTTCTTAGGCTGAGAAGACTTCAGGCGGCAGGACCCTGCGTGTTAGTATTTTGGGGTCTCCAGAGCACCCCTGACCCTCTTAGTGGGTAACCTCTTCATTTTTATGGTTCTCTGATGCCAGAAACACTGCTAATCTCAAGCTCTTCTCCAGCCCAGACTGGAAGGTATGGAAGCCTCTCTCTTTCCCTAGGACCTTGGAAGTGCAGGGGTTTGTTTTGTTTTGTGTTTGTGGGTGTGTTGTTGTTGTGGTGTTTTTTTTGTTGTTGTTTTTTGTGCCTGACCTCTCAAGTCCTATTAGGTCAGACAGCTAGGAGGCTGTTTTGAGCTCAGCCTGACCTCAGGTTTTTGGTCCTATTTGGTTATTTTGGAGAACATGGACATGTGCGCTTCTGAAGAATGGAAGACAAGGACAGACACCCCATCTGGAAGTGTAAGCCAGATTCTTTAAATTCTCTCGGTGCTAGGGAACTGGGAAAACTTCAGGTACCTTTTTGTTTGTTTTTTGGGGCTTACTCTCAAACCCTCCTTTATGGAGGAAGGGACTTCCAGTCCCTATGCCTGTAGCTCCCAAAAGTTTGCCTTTGGGTTGTCTTTTACAACATTGGAAAAAAATTAGTTGCTCTGGAGGCCCCAAAATACCAACAGGCCAGGTCCTGTTGAATGAATTCGACTGAAGTCTTCTCAGCCAAAGGAAAGTAAATTTATTAAAAGTTAGTTTGTATTAGGCACAGAGTAAGTCTGTGACGGGTCATTGTATGGTGCTCTCCCAAACATGGGAGACAGGATGGGGTCTTATATACAGAAGGCTGTGGGAGAAATCTAGGGGAGGAGTTTGGGGAGGGTCTCCAGGAGTTAATGAGGTCAATGAGTGATTAAGGGTGGGAAGTTGCCGAAGGCTACCTGGAGACTACTGACATTAGTGGGCTAGGCCCGTTCTAGGATGGATTGATATTCTGATAGGCTGTTGGGTGAGAAGTCTAGTAACCGAGACTGGCTCAGCCTCTAGGTAAGGCTTATGGCCTCATGCAAATGCCTCATCAGTTGGGATAATTTAATCTGAGTTCCAGGCCCTGTACCTCTAGGACTCTAGGAGAGCTTGAGGGAGGCTCCCAGAGCCCATACCTCTTCGGTAAGAGAATATTTTTACAAGGATCCCTCTAGGCTAGGAAGCCTACCTTCTACAAATTTTTAGATTGTCTCCAGGAAAAACTGAATAGAGAAGCTGACTGATATGGAGGTGGGGAAAGTTGCAGGGTCATACTCAAATACAATCTGATGAAAGGCCTTATTGGTATGAGAGTCAGAGTTTTGGCACTTGTAGTTGAGATTTCAATATAGAGGAATTGATTACCTGAGTTCTGCAGCAGGGCCTTCTGGGCCTTGTCCGCCCTGGGCCAGAGTAGACTGACCTCATCTATACAAGACAGGCTGGAAACATTTGAGGCTCAGACTCAGGCCACTGCTGGGACTAGATATCTGCTCTGTTGTCCCCTGGAACTCTGTGGTAAGAATAATATCTGCCAAATAGGTTAGGCTAATTTTTCCTTGACAGGTATTGAAACTATCATTAAGACTTAATTGGGTCCAGCTAGTTACTAAAATAGAGTACCAGCCCTGGAGTCAGGAAGACCTGAATTCAAATCAGACACTTATTAGCTCCAGTTACCTCAAAAAAAAAAAATACATAACTGGCTCAGGAACCTAAGGATCCAGGTCATTGAGGTCTTTTACTGGTAGCTTAAGTATTAAAAGCCATAGAACCAGTTAGCAGATTTTCCCTGCTACCAGCAGGCTTCCTGGCATTCCAGCATGGTTCATACAAAGGCAGGAAAGCCATTCCTACTTGCATCAATACTGTAACCTTGCTGAGTATCCTTTCCCTTTTATTGGCTGAGTAGACTCCTTTTGTTAGATGTTCTATCAGTATCTCATTTCTTTGCACCCTCGAATTTGAGCTACCAGACCAGACTGAATCCAGCCTGGCCTACAACATGCCCCACCTACCCCCACCTCCAAGTGCTTTCTGAGGCTGATAAACAAATCTATAGAATCTTTGTTATGGTAAAGGTTTAGACTGTGGTTTAGTCTTGGGCTGCCTTTCCTGGCCAGCGTGTCCAGTTCTATGCCAGCCAGCCCCCGTCCCTTAGCTGTCTTTGCCCTGCCCTGCTCTTCTCTACCCTCCCATTTTGCTTTCTATTATTAAAAATTGCCTTTTATATTGGGCAGCGCCCTCCCTGAGGATACTACTTTTTATATATTTGTAATTCCTCACATGCATGTTGTTTCTCCTCAATAGACTATAATCTCCTTGAGGGCAGGGACTATTTATATTTTATTTTGTCTTTGTATCACTACCATCTAGCAGAGTGCTTGTCAGGTAGTAGGTACCTACTTGAAAAATGCTTCTTCAATTGTTTCCCACCACTTTCTCAGGTCTGTTCACTTCCCTCATCACCCCTTGGAACACTTTCCCTGAAGCTTCTGGGGGAGCCCAGCTGTGTCTGGATGGAAAGATCTGATAACACTATCTCCTTAACCAATGAGGTGCTAAGGAATGGAGAGTCTCCATCTTCTCTTTTACCCTCTTTCTTCCCCCCAAGCCTAATCGCCCTTTGGAACACATACAGCAGACTCTAAATTCCCTGTCTGCTAAATTCTCTATCTACTGTACTGGTGGCACAGTGCATTTAGAACAAAGACACTTACTAGCTGTGCAACCCAGGACAAGTCATTTAATCTGTTTGCCTCAATTTCCTTAATGATAGCACCTACTCCCTTAGGGTTGTTGTCAGTGTCAAATGAGTTAATATTTGTAAAAACTATAGGCATATAGAAGGTACTACATAAATGCATATTTCCTTTTCCCTTCCCTTTTCAAAGTCTTTTAGTACCAGAGTAGATCAGGTTCTAACCAGTTAATGGGGAGGGGGCCTAAGGAGGGAGAGAAAGAGAAGTAGAAGGTTACATTTGGTTGGCTCAGTTCTCGGGGTTAAGAATGCCTTATATAGGGGCAGAGAGCAGAAAACTCCTGATTTGCTGAACTGAGGCACCTCCCTGAAGCTGAAAAGGTGCCATGGTCTCTTGTTGAGGGACACAGGCCCTGCTGGGATAGTATCATTCCTGCCTAGACTCAAAGACTAGGGGATTGTGTTGAAAAGAATTGGTCACCAAGAATTAGGAAGAATATCTCTAGCTCATATGATCTGTGGAAATGCTTCTGCATTCTTTCTTTGGAGTATTGTACTTTTCTCCCTGGACTTCCAACAAGGGGAAGTTGAGGATTTCTATCCCATCCTCTCCAAAACCACCTGCTTGCCTCAATGAACCTGAATCCCTGGTCACTTCCTCTTTTCTGTTCCATTACTTGAGTCTAGACTGTAAACTACAGATTCTGAGAAATGAGTATTTCTAGCCACTGAAGCCACCTTGTATGTCTGAGAGTTCTTGCTTTCCTAAGTTGGAAGCCAACTGCAGATTAGAAGATGATTTCCACAACAGCACCTGCTTGAAGGAGAAAACAGGCTCCCACTTTCCAGGAGCATCCTTCAGGTGAAAGACTAAAGAAAGCCATGCCAAGAGATTAGACCTTGTGAACCACTTATTAGTGCAGTTCCAGGACAAATGTGAATGCAGCTTGTCAGTTTAGTTTACCCCACAGACTTGTTACCTTCCTTGGAAGTATAAGGAACATAATGGGCTATTTGGGATATAATATGTTTCTATAAAATGTTTCTGTTAGGGGTGGCTAGGTGGCACAGTGAATAGAGCACCGCCCTGGAGTCAGGAGGACCTGAGTTCAAACTGGCCTCAGACACTTGACATACTTACTAGCCTTGTGACTTTGGGCAAGTCACTTAACCCCAATTGCCCTCCAAAAAGCGCAAAAAAAAAAAGTTTCTGTTTGTTGATTGATATAATATATTTATATATTATATATCACATATGTTTTTTGCATCTTGAACATTTTCTGTGGTAGATGAAATATATAGTTATGTCCATATAATCCACTGAATACCTTTTCTAGAAAGGACTCTTATCTCCCTTATGGGGAGATCTATATCTTATATCTAGATATAGGCCAAGCCTAAGTTTTCTTTTTTTTTCTTAAGTTTTCTTTTAGAGATTTCTCTGGAGTTACTCTCCGGTGGCGGGGAGAGAGAGATAGAGAGGGAGGCAGAGAAACTGAGAGAGGAGCCTAAACTGCTCTCTTTCTGATCAGACATTCCCTCCCCTCCTGCAGAATGAATCTGGGCCCTACTGAATGAGTGCCCACTTTGACTGTCTGGTACATTTAATCAAGGAATATAAAATTCAAGCCCCAAACAGTTTTCCTTTCTAACTAACCCCTCCCCACCCTGGATCCCAGACCTCTGGAGCTCCTGGGCAAGGACATGGGAAGGGCACTCATTAACCTGTAGCTACTAGATTCTTAGTCCCTCCCAACCTTCTCCCTTCTTCCTCCTCCCTCCTCCCTTTCCCTTTACCCTCTGGGCAGGGCATGTCTAAAACATAAAATGAGTCCCCAAAGTTTGAAAAGTCAGTCTTTTGGGGGGGGCACATTCCTCTTGATCAATCAATTAAGACCCCTCAGTCATCTTTCACTGCCTGTGACTGTATGTCCCTGGGCAAGTCACAACCTCTCAGTGACCCAGAAACTCAGATTCTAAGTTATAACCAACTAGGTAACTGCTCTGCATTGCTCCATGAGTGGAGGGATTTTTTACATTAGAACTCCTCCCATAAAGAAACCACTGGGCCAAAACCCTGACCCTGACCCCTCCCAAAGAAGATAATATGATATATGGTAGTCCAGGTGAAATTCCTGGTATCTCTCATTTTTTTCCTAACCTCTTCATGTTAGCTCCTATCCCAGGTTCTGTCTCTGACCTGTGGCCTCAAGGTCTTCAAGTGTAGCCCTTTGACATGGCCTCTGACCTCTGAACCTGTGGCCTCAAGGTCTTCAAGTGTAGCGCTTTGACTGAATCCAAACTTCATAGAGCAAATTCTTCTGTGAAATTTGGATTTAGCCAAAGGGCCATACTTGAGGACTTAGAGAAGCCACGTGTGGCCTCAAGGCCACAGGTTCCCCACCCCTGATCTGGGTTCATGAGAGTGCTAAGTGGATGGAGAGGAACAGGAGAAAACAAGGAAGACAATAATCTTCAGAAAGCAACATAGCCTCTAAAGTCCGTGTAAATCAATGCAGATCATATGCAAATACTTACCTGGCCTAGGAACTGTTTGATCCTGCTGGGAAAACAGTAAGTTGAAATGAGTCTATCATGGGACTCCCTGCCTCCCCAGCCTGGCCGTGACTATTGGCAATGACACACTGGGGAGCCCACTACAAAGTTCTGAGAGTCCAATATGAATATGGAATGAGAATTCAAAATGGGGGACTGTTAATAGGGATGTAGCTATCATTGGAGTAGGAGTCTGAAGATCCGAGTTCAAGTTTGACTGAAATCCTGAGCAATTCAATTTCAACCCCCACCTTAGTTTCATCATCTGCAAAATCAGGATTGTACTGGTTGATCTTTTAAGGTTTCTTTCAGCTATGATATTCTGGGAGATTGTGGATATCATGGAATTGTAACCTCACTGATTAATTGGCAGTTAGGTGCCACAGTGGACTTGGAATCAGGAAGACTCCTTCACGAGTTCAAATTTGGCTTCAGACACTTACTTACAAGCTGTGTGACCCTGGGCAAGTCACTTAACCCTCTTTTCCTCATCTTTAAAATGAGAAAGAAATGGCAAACCAGTCCAGTATCTTTGTCCATAAAATTTCAAATAGGGTCATGAAAAATCAGACATGACTGAGTAGCAACCTCACTAATGCTCAGTTATCCTGTTTCATTCTCCACAAGCTCTTCCAAACCTCCTCCTCTTGCCACAAACTCCTCTAAAAATTATAGCAGATGGCCTTTTTTTTTCCAATGAGAAAACTAAAACCATCTCAAGAGACCTCTCCCATCTTCCCTCCACTCTTCCAAACGCTTCATCAGCTACTGCACTCTTTTCCCTGTCTCAGAATAAACAGTCCTAGTCCTTTCTGTTGCTTACAAACAGCAATCTATCTCCCTGTCCTCCATATCTGGAACTCTCTCCCTCCTCATCCCTATCTCCTGGCTTCCTTAAAGTCGCAACTACAATCCCACTTTCTGAAAGATGCCTTGTCCTTAAGGAAAGGGCAAAGAAGAGAAATCGGAATGAGATTAAAGGGTTGAAATAAGCCTTTAAAAAATGATTTGGGGAGATGCATGTATCTAGGCTAATGGAAAAGATCCAGAAGGGAGGGAGAGAAAGAATGCATGAAAGCAAGAGTGGATCACCAGGAACAAGGAGTTGGAGAAAATGGGACCAAGGGCATGGAATGAGGGTTTTCTCCAGCAAGTTAAGTCAGCAACAAGCACTTATTTAGGGCTTAATCTGTGCCAGGAACTGTGCTAAATCTTCCTTAATCTCAGTATCTTTCCTCTGAGATTGTCTCCTGACTTTGTCTTTTTTGTATATGGCCCTTTGCGTTAGACTGAGCTTCTTGAGAGAAGGGACTGTTGTTTTTTTTTTTTTTATTGTCCATTTTTGTTTTTCTTTCCTAGAAGTTAGGACAGTTCCTCAGAGTAGGCCCTAAATAAATGCTTCTTGCTAACTTTTGACTTGCTAGAGAAAAGCCTTGACCCCTCCTCTGGACTCCATGCTCTCCAGGTACTTGTTATTGGTAATTACTCCTGCTTTGATATATTTTCTCCCTCCCTCTCCTTTGAATCCTTTCATGAGCCTATATACATTCAAAAGTATCCCCAATCATTTTTAAAAGGTGTATCTCATCCTGATTTCTCATCTTCCCTCTTCTCTCCTTATCGACCAACTTCTTGGAAAAGTGGTCTACATCTGATGCCTTCACCATTTTGAAATCTGGTTTCTGTGCTTGTGACTCTACTAAAACTGCTTTCTCTGTAAATCCATTCACCTTTTCAGTTCTCATCCCTACCTGACTATAGCATTTGACTCTATCTGATATCCATTTCTCTAGATATAGTTTTCCCTTAGCTTCTGAGACCAGACTCTCTTGGTTCTCCTACCTTACGAACTTTCTTCTTTGATTTTTCTTCTTCCCAACCCCTCAAGGTTCGTAAAGTGTCCAATGTCGGATTCGAACTAGAGAAGTGGAGTCTTTCAGGCCTGGTGCTCTGGGCACTACGGTACCACCTAGCTGTTCACTTGCCTAACAAATGATAAAGCTGGCCTGAGAGTTTTCTGACATCAAACCTAACTCTTTATACTTTAATCATAATCACCCTGCACAGGGGGTTACAGTTACTTCCCATCCTCCCTCCCCACTCCACTCACAAAAATGCAGTGAGGAATACTGGGTTTGGAACTGAAGGGCCTGGTTTTGGATCTCAGCTCTGTGCAGCCTTGGGCTAGTCACCTGGCCTCATTCTTCCGATTCATACAATGAGAGCTGGCCTAGAGGACCTCTGCACCCCTTTGAGCCCAGATCTAGGACCCTAGAATTCCTTCTGCCTGCTCCCTTAGCACATGTCCTGTATTCCTTTGGGGAGCCACAATCCTGACCTCACTGCAGTACAAGGGATAAGACAGTAGACTAGGTCCTTTAGGCATCAGAACTGCCCCCAGCATCCTTAATCTTCCCTTACCTCAATACCCAGAGAAAACCTGTTTGCTCTTGCCTCCCTCTTGTGAACCCTGGCCTTTGAGCTGCTCAAGGAGAATGAGGTCACAGCTCTCTGGAGTTGGTATGGCCAGCTACTCAATAATTTATGGGGCTTCTCTTAGAGTGGGCTGGTTCCTGAAGGGCAATGGTAAAGCCAGCAGAGTAAGACAATCCAGACTCAGGCATTCTTGCTTGACCTTGGCACATCTTCCTTCCTGAACTTTGCTATCATTCTTGCATGTGTACCTTCCCTAGCCTTCTCCCATTGATGGCACTCAGGGTTGCAATTTCACCAAGACTTTCCTTGACTTATGGAGTCTGACATACTTATGGAATCATCACTGCTACCAAAAAAGCTTTAGATGAGGTTTAGAGATGGCACGGGTGGGGGTGGGGAATGGCGAAGGAGCAACTGAGACTCATTACTGGAGAAACCTAGTGAGTGCTGTTTAGTTGTTTTGAGTCATGCCCAATTTTTTTTTTCTTTTTGGAGGGCAATTGGGGTTAAGTAACTTGCCCAAGGTCACATGGCTAGGTTTTTGTTTGTGTGTGTTAAGTGTCTGAGGCCGGCTTGGAACTCAGGTCCTTCTGACTCCAGGGCTGGCGCTCTACTCGCTGCGCCACCTAGCCGCCCCATGTCCAATTCTTTAACCCCCTTTTGGGGTTTTCTAGGCAAAGATATTAGAGTAGTCTGACATTTCTTCCTCCAGCTCATTTTCTGGATGAGGAAACTGAGGCAAAGAAGGTTAAGTGACTTACCCAGGGTCACACAGCCAGTATCTGAGGTCAGATTTGAATTCCTGAAGATGAGTCTTCCTAAGCCCAGCACTCATTGTACCATCTAGATGCCAACCTAGTGAGTACTAGGAGTCAAGAGGACTTACTCAGCGGGTGACTTTGGACAGGCTATTTACTCCTCTGGGCCTCTTTCTGACTTTGGGCAAGTCACCTGCTAGGCCTTAGTTTCCTTATCTAATAATGGACTGGACTATATGAAGTACTTAATCTGAGGTCTATGAAATACACACACACACGTAATAAACATTATAACATTAAGTAACAAATATAATTTGATATTTATAGTGGGGTTCCTTTATAAATGTACAGATTTTATTTTATACATTTAAACATTGTGTGAAAAGTCCAAAAGTCTTCACCAAACTATCAAAGAGGTCCAAGGGACATAAAAAGGTTAAGAAACCATAATTCAAATAGAAAGTGTTCAGTGTGTCCAACTCTTGATGACCCTATTAGAGGTTTTCTTAGCAAAGATAACTGGAAGGGTTTGCCATTTGCTTCTGTAGTTTATTTTATAGATGAGGAAACTGAGGCAAAGAATTAGGTGACTTGAGCAGGGTCACACAACTAGTAAGTTTCTGAGCCTGCATTTGAACTCTGGGTCTCCCTGAGTCCATCCATCCCCTGGGGCTGCCAATCTTTAGGAAAGGATCCTAGCAGCTGCTAATTTACTTAATTGAAAAACATTGTATTATCTATGTTTTATCGTGTTTTTATTTCGTTAAGCATTTCCCAATTACATTTCAATCTGATTCAGCATACACAAGGGCTATAGGTTGTGTCCCCTTGTGATTGACACCTCTGGTCTAGATAACCTCCAAGGTCACAGGATAGCTCTATGTGATTTTCCCACACCATGCTAGTCGTGAAGATAAGCCAGGTAATAGATGGGAAGGAGCTCACTCTTCCCTTTATCACTAATGCTTTAGCTTTTCCCCTAAAGCCCTGGACATCATCTCTCAGGGAAGAAGGCAGCTCCTCTGTTCTCATTCTGTCCCCAGAGAACGATTCCCGACCCGATTCTGTAAGCAACAACAGCCTCTGGGGTGTATTTAGTTTAAGAGCTCAACCAACAATGGGAGCCATGACCTCTAGAAATCATCAACCAGGAACCAGGAATTGGAACCAAACAAAGCTGAACTGCGCTATTGGTAAGCAGGGCGTTGTTCAGTTGTGGCCAACTCTGTGGCGCCATTTGGGGGTTTCTTGCCAGAGATACTGGAGTGATTTTCTATTTCCTTCTCCAGCACATTTTATAGAAGAGGAAACTGAGGTAAACAGGGTTTAGTGACTTGCCCAGGGTATCTGGTCTGAGGCCAGACTTGAACTCATAAAATTGAGTCTTCCTACCTGGCACAAAGTAAGCACTTAATTTCCATGTAACAAGCCCCATGAGTGGTCATCCAACCTATACTGAAGGACCTTCAGTCAGGGTAAACTCACCAATTCCCAAGCCAGTCTATTTGACTTTTGAGCCTAACTGGTAGAGAGTTTACCACAGTAAGTACTCAATAAATGCTTACTGACTGAAGGCATTTTTTTCTTGACCTCAAACCTTAGCTCACCTCTCTGAAATATTCCATTCATTGTTTGTAATTTGCTTTTTGGGACCAAGAACAAATCTGGTACCTCTTCCACCATGTAAATTTTTAATATTTGGGCTTTTTTGTTTGCTTTTTGGAGGCGGAGAAGGCAAGGCAATTGGGGTTAAGTGACTTGCCGAAGGTCACATAGCTAGTAAGTGTGTGGTCTGAGGCTGAATTTGAACCCAGGTCCTCCTGACTCTAGGGTCACTGCACCATATAGCTGTCCCCAAACTTTAAACATTTGAAGGCAGATATATCATGTTTCTTCAACCAATCCTCATCTAACATGAGCTCTGCACCGGTCAGACCATAATCAAAGATCTGAGCACAATTTTTTTTTTTTGGAGGAGGGGAGGCAGGGCAATTGGGGTTAAGTGACTTGCCCAATGTCACACGGCTAGTTTTCTGTTGTGTCTGAGATCAGATTTGAGCTCACTTCCTCCTGACTCCAGCCAGTGCTCAATTCACTGTGCCACTGCCCCAAGAATTTATTAAATACCTATTAACTCAGCAGGCACTATGCTAAATCTGGTTTCGAAATAGCAGATTTCAATTCAACATAATGCCTAGACCTGTCCATTTGTGACATAGAGAGCAAATAATAATTATGCAAATCAAAGGTTCCCTGGGAGCCAGCATGGTGACAAAAGAATGCTAGTCTTGTAATTTAAGGGTTTGAGTTCAAATCTATGTTCTTCCCCCTAGTGTAGTATAGTGCCAAGTCCATGACCAGGGCTTGAATCTTAGTTCTGCCACTTGTTTGACCCAGGGCAAATTACTTGACCTCTCTGGAGCTGTTTCCTCGGCTCTACAATGGGGGAATAAGGCCTATTACCCCCAAGAATTCTCGCACTGTAGCCAAGGACTACCATCAAGAGTGCCTTTCTTTCCTTTCTCCTCCCAAAGAGTACGGCTTTCTCAGTCTGCTCAGATGCTCTGTCTGAAGGATTAGAGCTCCAGAGTCAGTGACTTGGGCTAGCGTACTTTGTCGTCCATATCCCACTTGTTCACATACTTCAGGCCATCATTCACTCTCCAGGACTGCTACATCCCCTGCCTAGCCCTTTGGCTGGTGGGCCCATCCACCCTGCAGTAGAGCCAGATGCAAACATTAATTATAGAAAACATAGTAAAACTTTATTCATTCAAGGGAATGTTTGGGCCACTAAAGGAAAGGAAAACTTGGGGGATGTGGCTTTCACACGTTCACCCCTTCCCATAGAGAGGAAGTAATACTTAGGCCTACCTATATATAACCCAGGGTACAGATGAAGTAGAGAGTGAAGACAGGGCAGGTCCAGATGAAATTCACAGGCTTCTTTTTGTGTTCTCCATCCATTCACCCTTCCCCCACCTCCCTGAGCCCCTTCTCCATTATATTAGAGTTCATTAAGCTTAGCCCCAGAAAAATACTGTTTGTAGAGGAAAGCACTTGGGTGCTGGAGGCAATGTGAGGGCACTCACTACACCTGGTAGCACCCTATTTCTGGGCACTTGAGGCCTAGTGTGGGTGGGGGAGGTCTGTACCCAAGGTACAGGCTCCTTTTGGTTTCACAAGGAAACCTTCAGTAGGAGCAAGAAACGGCTGCCAGGTAGCAAGGATCACTCTTCTCTATCTTTGGATTGATTTTATGATTTCCTACGTGACCAGATGATGGTAAGCCTCCTACCCCGTTCCTTTCTCTGGGTGGACCCAGATGTTCCTTCAATTTTATTTCAAAATAACTGGCTCCTAGTAGAGACACAACACAGGGAGAAGTGGGAAGGGGCATGGACCTTTGATATCTTACCAATAACAAAGTATATTCCCAGACCTTACAAGCACAAAGTGTCTCCATCTACAGATATCCTATCCCACTCTGATCCAGAGAGGATATATAGCTTCTTCTCCCATCCTGTATCCTTCTGGTCTTAGCCAGATTGATTTCCAATCAATCAGGCCTTCCTGCTGGTTCCTGTCCCCTGTGTGTTCCAGTTGGAGCTGGCCATTTACACTAACCAGGGTTCCCAAAGAAAGTGAAAGGGGACATAAGGGAAAAGACTTCACAGAAAACAAACAAACAAAAAGCTAATGGGCACCCAAACAACAGTTCTGCATTCCCCAAGGCAGCCAAATTTCCTCCAAATTTCCTACCCTTCTTGGTCAGGTTTCCCAGGAAGCAGGGAGAAGGGGCTCCCCGTTTCCAAGTAGGACAGTCCATGTGGTCAGCATCCTCTCTGATGGAGCAGAGAGCAGGGGGCCAGAGAGTGCAAAAGGTCTCATGGGCCAGGGGTGTGAATCTGATCCAGAAGACAAGGGAAGGTGCAGGGAGTGAATGCAGTGCTGAAGTGGCTCAGATCCAGGAACCATAGACCATGAAGTGTCAATGCAAAGCTTACCATAGAAGAAGCTGTTACTTCTCCAGAAGGGCGTTAGCCAAGAACCCCTTCTTCCTGCTCAGGATGCCTATCATCCCTGGTCATTTGCTTCCTTCCCTTGAAATGGCAACCATTCACCCTCATGGGTAGCAAATCCAGGGGAGCAGAGCTGGAACTACCTACCTGCAGCCCAGCTTAAGTCAGTTCCACGAGCCTGACCCCCCTCCAGAGAAAACACAACTGTAAAAAAGGAATAGCTGGACTGGGTAGCAAGGGGCACAGCTACATTAGTAAGATCCCAAGATGTGGGCCAAAGAAAGAGGCACCTGAGATGTCAGCTCACAGTGGGCAAGGTAATCTGGAGGAAGGACCCTTCATTCTGAAGAGCTTGGGGTGGCCCCGGGGTTGTGTCTTTGGGTGGGAGCAAAGGGACTGAGCCTGAGCCTTATGTCTCAGTTTCCTGACAGAGGACCCCAGGGACAGGCAAAAGGGGGACATAGAGAGGTGAGTCCTGCTCTTCCCAAATTAGACATCCATGGTGGGCAGGCAGCCTGCCTAAATCCACTGCTTCAGATCTGCTGAATCCGGGCTCCCTCCTAGTTTGCATTACAAGGCCTGGAAAGGTGCGGGGTTCTGCACAGCCTGTGTAAGGAGGAATGAGGACATCAGAGTGGCTTGTAGTCCAGGGAAAGGAGGGAGTCTACCATCTTGTTTTATTGTAGGGGGAGTGATCCTAAAGTAATCGAGAAAAAGAACAATAATCAGGGGCTACTAAAGTCTGAATCATTCTAGCTCTTACCCTTTATCCCTAAGGGGGAAATTTTTTTTTTTTTAAAGCAAGGCCCCAGGAGGTTTGTGCAATCTTGCAATCACAAAAAAACACACAAGATGTTTTGGAAAAGTTTCCTTATTTTCTTCTTGGATCTTTCCCACACTTTCAATCAAAACATTTCTCTAGAAATGAGTGCCAGAACCACACAGCATTTAGCCAGTAGTGAAGAGGCATTCCAAAGTCTAGGGTGACACAGCTTGCCCTGAGCAGATGGGACAAATACCCAGGACACCAGCCAGACCCCTAGCTACATATTGAGGCACCTCACAAATGTGACACAGTGAATCCCCACTGTGGATCAGTTTCCTTCTCTGGACCAGGTAACAATGGCTTTGATGAACCTATTAGCTCTGACATTCTATGTTACATTCTCAGTGTTAAAACACTGATGTTACTGCACTGGTGATCAGCTCAAAGCCCAGCTCTTTAAGGGTCTGATCTCCGGTTCCAGTCGTACTCCCGGAGGATTTCCCCTTGAGAAGCGACATTCAATCACTTTTTTATTCACCTTGCCCTATTGTCTCCTTCAACATATGGAGTTACTGTGGGGGCCTCTGTGAATAGATTAGATGAATGTAGATAGGGAAATAGCAGCTGTTCCTTGCAATAAGCCTGGATCGGGAATTTGATAACCCTTGTACATGTAAGTTTTACTCCTAGGAAAGGTGGGACTCTCCTAGGGGGCAACTGGGTTTTGATCCAGTCACCTGTAGAGTGACCCCAGTGTTTCTACAACTGTAGCATATCAGAGCTAAAGGAGCCAACCATAGCGATTATCTGGTCCAATTCCCTCATTTTACAAAGGAGGAAGCTGAGACTCAGTCACATCCATTTGGGTGTCTGGGGAGGGTGGGGTGAACAGCCCTCCATAGTGTAATATACAGCATATTTCAGCTGATGTTCTCTGCGTGAGCTGTTTCTACTAAGGGGTGGTACAGACTAAAAGGTAGGGAACATGACTCCAAAGTGTGAGCCTTCAAGTACAACTAAAGAGAGGCCCCTTTTGGCTCCAAACCTAAGATCCTGTGATCAGAAGCAAAACGCAGAAAAGAAAGTATGGTGATAGAGAAGGAAGAAAGAGAGGTTCTCTGATGAGGTCAGAAACAACATGGCCAGAGGAAGGAATAATAAAGCACTGATGTATTTATTAGATGCCCATGTTCCTCACAGAGGAGCAAGGGGTGGGACAGAAGAGTTCATGAAAGCTCCTGAGCCTACAGGGATCTCCAAGCAGATCCAGAGAATGGAAGGCCCGAGTCCAGTGGCCAAACAAAGAACACTATACAGGTGGGGTGCTGGTGGCACACAGGGCTGGCTCTTCTACTCTCCAAACACTGCTGAGGTGGGTGGGAGGCAAATGGGGTGACCACAACCAATCTTGGCAGGAGGGTCAGGAGGAATCTGAGTCAAAGGCTGCCTGCTCAGTCAGTGGTGGGGAGAGAGGGCTTCCTTCATAATCCCCACCTTCTAAAACCCTCCCACCAATTCCTTTGGTACAGGGTTCAATCCCATGAATAGGGGTTTCTAAAGACCTGCGAGTTCTTGCCATCCTTCTGTGATGCTGCCTGATGGCTCTGGGTGGCATACATGTCTTCAGCTCGAAGAGTAGAGTTGGCACTGCCCATCACGTGACTGCTATTGGCAGTAGCCCGTGGGAGGATGACATCATAGGGTCCTTCGGACTAGAAAGAAAATAACACAAGGCCTCATGGTCAAGGATGAAGGAAGATCACAGAAGTAGATGAAAACAGACTCAGGTTCCCACAAGACAAAAGGGCCTATGCCTATTCAGACCTCTTTTCCCTCACTGATAGGACACACTAGAGTTCTCAGAATGGACAGCATACAACCTGATAAGACTGGAATTATTTCTAGACCACTATGAAAGAAAGGGACTGACCTCTGGACTGGGCTAGGTCATCGGAGCAGTTAGCCTGGGCTATGACGGCAGGCTAGTTGAGTTCTCAGTGTTCCCCCAAAACCACCCCAGAAGGACAAATGGGTTTCCCAGAAAGCCCAATCACTGGGGAATGATGTTTGTCTCTCTGAAATTTGCCAGAACATTGTCAGCTACCATAGGCCATCCCAGATGATTACACATTATCTTGAGACTCCCTTTTCCTTGGTTCGGGTACACCCTTCTCTGGGTTAGGCTTGGGATTTCAGTGATATTGTAACCTCGTATGTAGGTGACTTGCTGTTCAGTTATTTCAGTCATGAAAATCAACTGAGATAATGTCCTAAGCAAGTTAGCGTCATTTTCTAGGGCCCTCAGAACATCTAATTCAAGTGTCTGCCAATAATGTGGGACATGGACCAATGAGAAGAAGAATGATGATGGGGCAGCTAGGTGGTTCGGTGAATAGAGCACTGGCCCTGGAGTCAGGAGGACCTGAGTTCAAATCTGGCTTCAGACACTTGACACACACTATACTAGCTATGTGACCCTGGGAAAGTCACTTAACTCCACAATTGCCTTGGATGTCAAGCCTGAAGGCGGGAACACCCGAGTTTTTTCTGTTTCACACTTACTAGTTGTGTGACCCTGGCCAAGTCACTTTCCCTTTTGTGTGCCTCTGTATTATGAGGATCAGATGAGAGACCTTTACAAAGCACTTGGCACAGTGCCTCGCACACAGCTTCCCTTTTTTTTGCTCAGCTGTTTCCATCATGGGTTTTCTTGGCAAAGATAGTAGTTTTCCATTTCCTTCTCGAACTCATTTTACAGATGAGGAAATGGAAGCAAAACAGGGTGAAGTGACTTGCCCAGGGTCACACAGCTAGTGAGTGTCGGAGGAGGAATTTAAACTCAGGTTTTCCTGACTCTAGGCCCACTGCCCCATGTAACTGCACTCTCTTCCTCTGGTTGGGCAATTAAGAGGAAAGGAAAGGTGAGAGAGTACATGGAGGGAAAGCTGTTTGGGTCCCAAAGCATCCTCCAAAGCCTCTGTGCTATCCAATACAGGGAGAGAGGAGGTTAACCTAACCCTAGGGACCTCCCGGTACTTCCTGCCAAGGATTCTGCCACAGGGTGGGTGGGAACCAAATCCAGTCTTGTTTCCCAGCCCCCACTTAGTTGGTCTACTGGGAGAAATCTGTAGGAGGTTTAAGGCTTTTTCCCCAAGGTTGGGACTTTATTTGGGTGGGGTAGAGCACTCTTCTGTGGGCTTTCTTGGGGTCACTGTGGCTAGGGGGAAACAACTCTTGAAATCAGAGGGCTTATTTCCACTGCTGTTTGCCCTTTTCCTGCAGAAAGGCAGAAAAGTTGCTGGGGAATGTGAACCCTGGCCAGGCTATTTAAAAGTAAAGGATTTGGAGTCTGGAGACCTGGATTTAATGCTGGCTCTCACATAGATAGCACTGGGTAACCAAGAAAAAGTAAGGCACTACTTTGAGGCTTACTTTATATTAAGTACCAACACCCCCTTCCAATATATGTGACCTGTTATAATGACATACAGCCCATATCACTGTCTTTCAGATTGGCTACCTGAGTATAGCAAGGGTTTTTCACTCCCCAGGACATATGCTCTACCTTTCCCTGTGCCTTCATGACATCAGTAAAGAAGACTCGTGGGTTATACTGGGGAATAATACACATTCTTGCCTCTCTCCCTCCCCCTCTGCACTGGGATTCAGGCCCCACAGTTCATGGAGTCAAAGGGTATTAATGTACCATTGCTGGAAAGAGGAAGTTTCCTAATGAGAAGAATGTGTCTGGAATGTTAGCTTCCTAAGTTGAATTCTGCACGTGGAAGAGTACTCATCCCAACCTAGCCTTATCCTCACCCCTAAAAGATCCCACCCAGCCTGGTACAAGGTCCAAACACTCAGGGAGATTTTCCCAGGATAGTCTTTCCCTTCAGAAGCCTGAAAAAGAAGGGGAGGGAGGGTTAAAGAACTGATTCTCCAAGCCCCATGACATATGCAGAATAAAACATATTAGCCATGGTGGGGCTTGACAATCTTGACAAAGACAATCTTTATGAGGCTATGGAACATCACTCACCAGGCCTTTGTGCATCAGGGCCATCTCGGTAGGCTGGTACACACTTGTCAACAGCTGACCATTGTACCCGCTATATGGTGAAACAGGTCTCTTGGCTGCAAGAGAGAAGTGAGGAGGGTAGATGGAGAGTCAATGTCTGGGTCTCCTCATTCATCTCAGGGACCAAGTAGGACTACCCTGAAGGCAGGGGATGAGAGGGGAACATCTAACAATGATGGCTGAATATAGCAAGATGCTTGAGGACACTTGATATCTGCCCATTAAGAGGGGCCTCCCAACTGGTAAGAATACTGAAAAACCAAGATTCAAGTGGGTAATGGCATGGGGATACATAAGTATCTATGGCAGATTTCTACTTCTGGAACCTCTGTTATCCCTCACCTCACCTCTCTTAACTTCCTGCAAGGGCACTTAAGGGTGTTTATCAATGATTTGATTGTAGCCCCACAGCCCAGAAGGCTGCCTCTTTCAGTGGCTGTTCAATCACAAAAGACCCCACCCTGGACCTCATTTCTCCAAAGCCCTCCAGTCAGCTGTTTTTACATCCTCTTTTGTCCCCTCAGTGACAATAGCTGAGAAGGGGAAATGGCAGCTTCCTTACCAATCCAATAAAATATGCCTCTGGCACTGAAGTAAGGGGTAGCAGCCTCATACCTGTGATTTTTCAGTAGTTTTTAGTCAGTAGATTTAGGAAGCCCTGAGTTCAAATCCTACCTTAGATACTCAGAAGCTATACAACCCTGGGCAAACTACTTTAACCTTTCTGTCTCCATTTCTTTTTTTTTCCTTATAAAATGCTTCCCAAGCCTTTAGCCCTTTGGCAAGCCTGTAGGGCTGCACAAGAATGTCTCTGCCAGTGGGAGTTGGTTTCCCTGGTTTCCTGGCCCCCAGTTGGCCATTTACCTGTTTGTTTGGGTAGGAAGGCTCATAAACCCCAGGGGCTTTATAAGAGACTGTGCTTAAGGACCCACAGCTCAGAAGCCTGGCTCCTGACATAGCTGTCTGTCCACAAGCTGAGGGACCACAACCTATATACAGCTTCCTAAGTGCTAAGCTCAATCTATTGATTTTTCCATTTTGAAAAACAAACATATGCACAAAACCCCTACAAGCTGCATTTCCTGAAGTGGTTATTTTGGGAGAACAAAAGCACAGAACCATCTGGCCTTGGCAAACAGGTATAGGGGCTAAAAGTGGGAGTCTTGCCCCAGCTAGCTCTAATCACTCCACTGCATTTCCCATTATTTCCTGTCAACTTCCATCACCAACTTGATCCCATATTCTATATTCAAAGCTGAGAAACGTGAACTCCTCAAGAGCTTGTACTGCAGCTGAGAGGGCAAGGATTACAAGCCAAAGGCTTGTATGGATCAAGATTTATTCCCTTTGCCAAATATAGGATAATGTGGCCTCTGAAGAAAAGATCTACAAAATGTGGGATTCCCTCTGTCAATTACTCTAACCTCCAGGAGTCCACAAGTTCCTTTGGCCCCAAAGGCAGTGCTAATAACAAAGGTATATAGCAAGGAAGTCCATCCTTTGGGGTCTTAATGGTCATTCCTTATGGTTTTCTTAGGAAAAAAGGTTAGCTACTTGGGAGGAGTCAAACTCACATGTTTCTTTGGAACCCTTTCTGACCAAGTCTCCAAAAAGATGCCTTATCTACCAAGGACCTGATTGGGATTTACTGAACCTCCTTTATTTTCCCTAACTTCTAGTCTTCAATCCCTTCCTTAAAGGCCAGTAGAAGTCCAGGGGCAAGCTTGAATCACAAGGCCTAGAGTCAAAGCAAGTATAGACAGAGAGTTCACTAGGGATTGATCAGGAATGATGGCTGGAGTAGACCAAACATAATAATTATCTTTAACTTGAAATACAGTCCTGAGGGTGGACTTTTAGATGCCTAGTCTTTAGATCTAGCTTTCTTTCTTCTCTTTCATTACTTTCCCATAAAGATGTGCCCAAGGTGGGCCCAAACCCCAGATCTTTACTGGGGTGATGGCTCTCTGACCCACCATCCCACCAACAAAACAAAACCCAAAAGTTGCCCCAGCTAGAAAGGACGATACTCAGAACCAAACTCTGAATTACATAATTTCTCTCATTTCCCACAAAACACTTTTTGTCCTGCCCACATACATACACCATTTCCCCCATCACTCCAATGACAGGTCAAGAAAGAGAAAGGACCCAATATTCTCCCTACCTGAGGATGGTTCGTCCATTGAGAAAGCCTTGTTTTCCACAAACATACTCTGTCCCTTCTTCTCCTTCAGGATGGTTTCATAGCCCACACCACGGGTGGGATAGATATCCCCCTGGTAGCTCTGCTCTGGGCTGGCCTTGGTCACCTGAGAGACTTCAGGGATAATGTAAAAAAGGACAAAGGCCCAGGCATTGGCAGCCAAGGCTATGGCCAGGGTGGGGTCATCCCAGGTAGGGCTGTTCCGCTGTTCATTGCCATAGGTATACATAACAATCCATACCACCCAAATGGCAATAGAGGTGGCCGTGGTAAGCAGCACAAAGACCCCATGTTTCCTCCATCGCTTGAAGCGGCCACAAAGAATGGGCCAGGCCCCCACAAAGGCAACCAGCAACAAGAGCATGACATAAATGAGGGCCATGACAAAGTCCATATTGGCAATGGCACAAGGGGATGCTTCACCCCAGCTGGCACTCCTGTTGCCATGGAGACTACCTGCCCCTCCTTGCCCACCCCTGACCAACGTGATGATCAGCCACTCCGTGTTGATGATGACCTCCACCAGGGCCAAGAGCAGGGCCACGGCAAAGATGACCCAGCCCCGAGGTGCCTGGTTCTTCCGGGCCAGGAAGTTGAGGGCAAAGACATGGGCACTCAGACAGGAGAAACAGATGCCAAAAAGGACACCAAAAAGAAAACGCCTTGAGGCACAGGTGGAGAAGTCAGGCTTGACCACACAGGCAAACACGAGGCAGAAGAGGCCCAGAGTCCCCAGCAGAAAAAACACCTGGGTCCCTAGTAGGCTCCTCTTCTTGCTGTCCTGTACAAAGGGAAGGCTGGCCACCAAGATGATGGTAAGGACAAAGGTAGAGATAACACCAGCCCCAGCCAAAGCCTCCAGGACAATGCCCCAAGCCCCCGAGCGGTCACACAGATTGTAGTAGAGGGGGTTGAGGTCTGGGCTGCACCCAGGTGGAGCATGGACCTGGGCTTGATTCCTGGGGAGAAGCAGCAGCAGCACACCCAGGCAGGTCAGGAGGGCCTGGGGAATAGCCATCCTGGCTCCAGAGCCAGGCCAGGCTGGGTCCCTGAGAAAGCCTGGAAAAGGAAGAAAGAATACATTCCTTAAAGGTCATTCACATACAAATTCATATATATGTTGAATAAGACACATTGATGGGCAAGGTGGGAATGTTTTGCTTGACTATACATATTTCTAGATTTATGAGGTTTACAAAGGTTACACGGAAGGAGAGAAAATAAATGCTTGTTGGGGTAAGCTAGGTGGTGCAGTGGACAGAGCACTGGATCTCAGGTCAGGAGGACCTGAATTCAAATCAGGCTTCAGATACTAGCTATGTGACCCTGGGCAAGTCATTTAACCCACACTGCCTCAAAAAAAAAAAAAGATACTTCCAAAACCACAACCCATGAAATAAAATTTTTTAAGAAGCACATAAAACAATGAACAGCTCACGATAGGCAATGAACAAAACGTTTCAGAAATTATTATTCCCCTTATAATCACTAGTAAAAAAAAAAAAGCAAAACACAAGCAAAAATGAATTGTCTCTAATTTCTACTCAGCAGAAAGTTTTCATTGTATTTCCAATAAAAAAATTCCCCAGTAAAGACTTATATGAACAGAAGCTGACTGCAGTGAGCAGAAACAGGAGAACATTGTGTAATGATTCATTATGATTGATTTAGCTCTTCTTAGCCATACAATGATCCAACACAATTCCAAAAGACTTGTAATGGAAAATGCTATCCACATCCGGTGAAGTATGGAGTCTGAATGCATACTGAAGCATGCTATTTCTACATTTTTTCCCCTTTCTTGTGGTTTTTCTTTTGTTCTGATTCTTCTTTTACAACATGACTAAATGTGGAAATATGTTTAACATGATTGTACGTGTATTACCTATTATCAGATAGCTTATTGTCTTGGTGAGGGGAGAGGGAAAGGAAGGAGGGAGAAAAATTTGCAACTCAAAATCTTATAAAAAACGAATATTGAAGGCAGGTAGGTGGCACAGTGAATAGAACACTGGCCCCAGATTCAGAAGGACCTGAGTTCAAATCTGGCCACAGACACTTGACACACCAGTTGCATGACCTTGGACCCCTCCCCTATTACTTTGCCTTCCCCCCTTCAAAAAACAAGACAACAACCAAAGAAAACCAAGTGATTGGGGGAAAAAGTGGGCTGGATACAGTCTCCAAACTTTTTGGATCAATATACTCCTATCTAGGAAACATTTCCTGAGCATATACTCCCAACAAATGAATATTTACATGGAGTTTATGCATGAGTTACTGTACTAACATAATATGTATATTATACAACTCATACTAATACAGTATGTAAATCATATGCAAAAGTTAGGATGAGAATGATGAAACAGATATTAAAACAAATTTTCATTTTATTCATTAATGATGCAAAAATACTCCCACTGAAAATATCACATGATGTGTTTTAATGAGAGTAATGGGACTGAACAGACTTCATTTTTTCTTAAAATATTGGTTTAGTGCCTGGGTAATACAGTGACTTGGAAAGTCTAGATCTAAGGTTCAGGTTACTTCAAAACTTCTGTCATAGCAGAAAAAGATTTCTCATGAAGATACAGTAATGAAGCTGGGGGCAGAGTGGATAGAGTGCTGTCAGGGTGACTGAATTCAAACCCAACCCCAGACACTTACTAGCTGTGTTGCCCTGGCAAATCAGGTGGTCTGCATTAGTTTCTACAACTCTAAATGTAGATAATAACAGCACCTACCTCTCCGGATTATCATGAGGATAATGAGATCACATTTGTAAAGCACTTGGCACAATGCCTGGCACACAGTAGGTGATATTTATGTGTGTATGTACATATATATATGCATATAAAAGATTTTATAATTATAGTGGCAAAGCACTCCAGTATCTTTGCTAAGAGAGCTCCAAATGGAGCCATGAAAAGTGAGACATAACTGAAAAAGACAGAACAACAATTATTATTCTTTTTAAAAATTTTTTTGGTTTTTTTTTTTGGAGGGAAGAAGGCAGGGCAATTGGGGTTAAGTGACTTGCCCAAGGTCTGAGGTCAAATTTGAACTCAGGTCCTCCGGACTCCAGGGCTGGTGCTCTATTCATTGCACCATCTAGCTGTCCCCAACAATTATTATTATGTCATGGTCTACTTTGGCATCTCTACTTTGATCCTATCAGGCTTCTCCTTG
This sequence comes from Gymnobelideus leadbeateri, assembly GCA_011680675.1. NCBI lineage: Eukaryota > Metazoa > Chordata > Mammalia > Diprotodontia > Petauridae > Gymnobelideus > Gymnobelideus leadbeateri. Next base: position 101,441 of record WOXC01000888.1, read on the forward strand.
CCACCTATTCCCTTCCCCACCCCCAATGACTTGAGCCTTTTTTGGTTTTTGGGCGGGGGAGGAAGCAAGGCAATTGGGGTTAAGTGACTTGCCCAAAGTCACACAGCTAATATGTGTCAAGTGTCTGAGGCTGCAGGTCCTCTGGACTCCGGGGCCAGTGTCTATTCACTGTGCCACCCAGCTGCCCCCTTCCTTGTTCTCTTGCTAAAGATCCTAGGTGTGCAAGAAGTTCCAGGTCCAGGGAAGCATTTTCCTTACTTCCTGGCTATCTGGACTCATAGAGAGCCTTTTTTTGATCATGATATATTCCCATCTGCCCCAGATATTCCCATGCATGGTAGGCACGGTGCCTTGCCTAGAGTTAAGTGCTATATAAATGTTAGCTAATATTTTTTATCATCACCACTGTCACCACTCCCAAGTGAAACCTGAAGAAAGGTTTCCTGCTCCTGGAGAGGCAGGATCCACCTCTTTCTGGGTATCTTAGAAGTATACAGCTACTGCTGAGGCTGCAGTGGGGGTGGGGCATTTAGTGAATGACTGCCTGCAATCTCTTCCTCAGTTCCTCCCCTTTCCCCCCTCTTCAACCAGGAGCCATCATTGCTGATCACCTAGTACAGCCCACACGGAATGCAGACTCACTAACCTCAGTCAGGCTGGAGACATTATCGACAACCAAACTGTTCACTCAGCATTTCTTCTTTCCCCTCAGATTCTTTCAGAGAATTCCTTTGGCACTAGTACTCAGAACTACCCTAAAGCCCCTTCCTGTAAAGCCTTCAACCTATAAGCAATCATTCATCAAATATTTATTAAGCAATTACAGTGGGCAAAAATGGGGTCAGACTATAGAGAAATCCTGTTAGACAAGATGGTCTTTACCAGCACCCTTTGCAGCCTCCCTCTGAATGCCTATCACCTTGCTAGGCATTTAGGACTCTTATGCTCTCCCTATCAATTACAGAATGTATGGAATAAATTCACCCTGAGAGACGGATGACTCTGTGAAAGATGCCTAGAGGGCAGCAAGGGATAGTGGGAAAATCTCTGGCTTCAAAGTCCTAGGACCAGGGTTTAAATCATGATCCTACCACTCATCCCGAGGTATGACCTTGGCCAAATCCTAGTTTTTTCTTCATCCATGACAGTATTGCTACACCTCCAGGCTTTAGTTTCCTTAGCTATAAAATGAGAGGGCTGCTTACCCTCTCTGGGCTGGCATTTTCATCAGTATAATGACAGGGGCTCGCCTAGATGATCTAAAGTCCCTCCCAAATGTAATGGTGGAATTTCAGGCAGGATGGAGGGAGATTAGTGAGATATTTTGTTGGCTCCCGCACACCCCACCACCCCAAATTAAACTCAATTTTCCCCATGTATCTGGCCAGCTTTGTGTTCAGTACTGTCTGATAGGGCAATGATGATACAAACAAAAAATAATTCGAACACAAAATATCTTCCTTTAACATTTACACTAAGACCACCCTGTTTGACAAAAATAGACACAAAAGAAATCAAACCACATTCAAGGAATTCAACCAGAAAACTTACAGTCTAATTAGGGAGATAGAACCCACAAGGAAAAGACTTAAAAATGATCACAACAGGGGTGGCTAGCTGTTGCAGTGAATAGAGCGCCGGCCCTGGAGTCAGGAGGACCTGAGTTCAAATCCGGCCTCAGACACTTAATAAAAAAACTAGCCGTGTAACCTTGGGCGAGTCACTTACCCCCAACTGCCCTACAAAAAAAAAAAATGATCACACCACTCATACAATTTCTATACAAGACTGACTTTTTTAGGCATGAACATCTACCTTGCAAACAATTCCCAAAGGTGAATAAGACCAGTTGCATGTTGCCCCATCTTTATCCCCCCACCAATCACGAGGGGTACTCTGCTGATGTCTCCCCACCAAAACCCTACCTGCTCACATATCCATTCTAGAGAACACCTAAGCAGGCTTAGACAGCTTTGGCTTCCTGCCTGTCCTGTCCTTTCTCAGTCTCCTTTGCTGCCTTTGCTCTGTCATCCTTTTTCAGACCCCTGACTGTGACCATGCCCTCAAAGTTGTGTCTGGGGCCCTCTTCTCTCTATAGTCTTTGCTGTAGTGACCTCATCAGTCCCCTTTGGGTTAATTTATCACCTCTCTGCAGATGAATCCCAAATCTGCTTATGTTTAGTCCTAATCTCTCTAAGAACTATGTTATCAACTTCCTGGCCACCAGCACCCCAGGATGTACCCTACCACAGAAACCTGAAACTCAACATATCTTAAACTGAACTATGTTCTTCCAAGCTTCCAAAATCCTCTAAAACTTCTGTTTCTGGTTAGGGTATCAAATCTTGTCAATTTTCTATTTTCTCCACCTCAGAATTATCCCCAACTCCTCCTTCTTCCACATATCCCACATCTAGTCAGTTGACAAGTTGTACCAATTTGACCTCAAATTTGTACTCTTCTCTCCCTCTCACTTAATGTGTGACCCTGGATAAGCCACGTGAGGAAACTGAGATAAACATGGTTGTTTATCTCAGTTTCCTCATCTGTAAAATGAGATAGAGAAGGAAATGGGTGAACCATCCCAGTATCTTTAAACCAATGGTTCTACATGTTCTTTGTTCCAGAAACCCCTTTCAACAAACAACAAAATGTGTTGTGAGCCCTCAGGGTAATTTACTATACTACCCATAATATTCTGCAGTAAGTTACTATTTAAGGTTCCATTAAATTTTTTTTTATTGTGAACCCCTTGGACCATGGCCCTATTAAATGGGAGCTATTGACATAAACTATTGCCTAATTGGTATCCTAGCCTCCAGTCTCCACACTCTCCAAGTTAGTATTTCTGGAACAGCCTGACTCAAATATCTGAGGTGTACACCAACCTCCGCTTTGTTGCCTCTAAGATAGAGACAAAATCCTCAGCCTCGAATTTAGCTGCCTCTCCAGTCTTTTAGGGAACCCTGCTTCTTACACTCTCCTCTCTAGTCAGAATGTCCTACTCACCACAAGCAACATTTGAGCTCCCGTCTCCAAGTCTTTATAGAACTGATGACCTAGGTTTGAAATGCACTGCTTTGTCATTTACACATCTTAGAATTCTAAGTTTCCTCAAAGCATTAGTTTACTTCCTGATCTCTGACACAAGTTAGCCGTGTCTCCTTGAAATAACTTGGCTTAAGTATCCTATCCACAAAATGTTCAAAGATTTTGCAGGATTCTGGCAGTCTCAGGTAGAAGACTTATGGGAGAGTACCTAAGATAATAATTAGCTGCACAGAATGGAAAGGTGAGGGTGAGCTGTGATCTAGAACCATGAAGGGAAAACCCACACTGCTAGAATAATATTCATCAAAGTAAGTTTGTTACTAGCACTGCTATACACCAAAACTGTTCTCTGTACATGTATGCGATGTTAGCTACATTGTTGTTGTTTGACCTTCATTTTAAAAGAGAACCAATGACATGATGGTCTTGAGTGAATGAGATTTAAGTGAGGCAGAGTTGAACTTTGTTTAACTTTGTTCAACTCTCTTCCAGGGTCATAGGAAGTCCTGGGCCAAGACAAAAGTCAAGCTGTCTGACGACGACTTGGGATGCCATGAACAACCTTGCTATCTCCCCCATCTGACCCAGCTCTCCACAGTACTGCTTTAGCTGCTTCACCTGCCCACTCCATTTGGGGGAAGGCTTCATAGGCTTGGGGTAGACACTCCCCCAACTCCTCACTTAGCTACATTATAGGCTGAATGGAGGCAGTCTATGTATGGGCTAGGAATTTGTGCTCTGTCATAATTGTTCAAATCATGCCTCTGGCAATGACAATCTGCATGACCACAGGCAAGGCACTCCATGTATTGAGCCTCAGGAAACTTTAAGACTATAAGTTAAAGAGCAGCGCTGTCAGACTCTTCATGACTCCATCTGGGGTTTTCTTTGCAAAGGTACTAGAATGGTTTGCCATTTCCTCCTCCAACCCATTTTACAGATTAGCAAATGGGGTTTAGTGACCTGACTCCAGGCCCTGCACTCAATCCACTGAGCCACGCAGCTGCCCCTAAAGAACAATGGTGATCTTTATATAAGTGGCTATAGAGTCCTATCAGCTAAGAAGCATTTATTAAGTACTTCTCTTATTTTTTTTTTGGAGGGGGAAGGCAATTGGGGTTAAGTGACTTGCCCAAGGTCACACTGCTGGTAAGTGTCAAGTGTCTGAGGTCTGATTTAAACTCAAGTCCTCCTGACTCTAGGGCTGGTGCTCTATTCACTTTGCTACCTAGTTGCCCTTGGGGTTTTCTTGACAAAGAACTGACAAAGGAATTTGCCAATTCCTTCTCCAGTTCATTTGACAGATGAGGAGACTGAGACAAACAGGTATTAAGTGACTTGCCCAGGGTAACACATCTAATAAGTATCTGAGTATTTGAACTTAGGGAAAATGAGTCTTCCTGACTCCAGGCCAGGCACTCTGTTCACTGCACCACCTACCTAGCTACCACATTTACAAGGTGGGGACTTTCTATAAATCATAAATCAATACAGTCCAAATTGAGCTTGTATAAAAACTCAGTTGTGGTTGTGGTTAATATGTAAAGGAGTCACCACTAACCAATACTGGACTAATAATCCAAGGATCCCCCATGTTATAAGATGGAGGATTTGTGGAAGAATATACGGAAAAACATTTAACTGCACAGCATGAAAATGTGAGAATGAGCTGTGATCTATGGTCATGGAGAACCCACACTGAAAGAGTAACATATCCATTTAAGTAATTTTCACAAGGGTTTTTTCATAGCTATCCTGGGCTTTTTTGAGCCACAGGGAACTAGTCAGTAGGATAGAGCTGGGGAAAGTGAAGCACAGGTCAGAGAATGCTCTCCCCCTCCCCCCGCAAACCTCTGACCCTCTAAGAACCTTTACAGGTTCTCTCCCATTCCCAGCTTCCTTTGCATACTTGGTGGACATCAGGTCACACTATTCTTTTGTCCATATTGATGAACTATATAAAAAAGACAATTCATTCTATCTCTTTGCTTTAGTGACACCCCCCCCCCCCCATACTGGATCAGATCTTCTTTGTCTCTGAATTCCCTCTAAGAACTCTCAGGTTAAGGCAGCCTCAGTCCAAGTCATCCATTTTCTTATAGCTTGTAGTCAGGCAACTCTCCTTGTCCTTGACCTTTCCTCCCATCTGGAGGTTTAGCAGACATCTCAATCAACTCTGTGTCATCTTCATCACTATGGGAGTGTCCAAGAAAGCAAGAAGGATTGGGCCATTAAGAGGACACCAAAGGACTCACTGAATTAACCTCTGCCCTAAGTAAGCCTCAGATCAAACAACTGACTTATAACACTGAAATATCAGCTTGGTGGAGAGAGGTAGGAGGGCCAGGGGGAGCTGACCATTTTCACAAGGACAAAGAATGAAGGCTTTCTGAGTTCCTGTACTCTTGCTAAGCTTGCCCAGAATAGGGGACTCCCTGAAGTTCATGTATAAACCCACTAGCTACAGGTCCCAGATATCAAGTCCTGTTTGTGAGTTAGGAGATAAGAATTCAAATTCAGTCAAAGCCAACTTATTCTCCCCTCAACAAGAGGTTAAAGGTTAGTTTGGGAATAGAGGCCAAAGCAGGCTGTACTCTGCTATCCCTATCCAAGGTGAGGTAAGGGGTGCTCACTTTCTTACTGCTGGCACAATCTGGCTCTTGTGTTTCAAGAGGGACTCCCAAGATGAGCCTACAGCTGGGATTTTTAATCTGAGATCCATGGAGAGGTGGCAGGGGTTCTGTGAAGTCAAATGGGGAAAAAATTGTATCTTCATAGGCTCTACTAGACTGCCAATAGGGCCCAAAAGGGGAAAAAAAAGGTTAGGAACCCTTAACCTGGAGCTTTTGCTTTAGGGCTCGGAGCAAGATCCTGAGATTGGTCAATTAAAATCTCAGAGGGGAGAACAACAGAAGAAATTCCTTCTGTTCCTCTGTGTATCTCCTCCCATTATGGTGAAGTTCAGCACTGAACTAGGATTCCCTCACAAAAGTCACTTTTTGCTTCTGTGGCCCCTGACTGAGCAAAGGGTTTTAAATTATTTTTGAAATCAAGCTAATCCCAGGTCAAGCCACCCACCTCCCTGATACTGTTCCTGGTTGATCCAGTCCAGTCTAGTTCCCTCCTTCCTCCTCTGCTCTCACCTTTCTTGGGGGAGGTAAATGGCCCCAGCACAAGAACTGGGGGGGGGGGGATGGAGGGGGTGTTAAAGGAGATGGAGTCATCTTAAGACTGAAACCAGCCCTGACTAGCTTTGTTGAGACATTTGTAGTGTATGGGCTGCAGACACCTACTCTCTTCACCATTCCCTCTTGCCACCAATCTTTGGGATTTAAAGTGCCCAGTCAGGTCAACACATTCCTCACTCTTCTTACCATTGCCTTAAACTCTGAGAAACTGTAGGGCAGAGGATGCTATTCAAAACACTAGACTTCACAAAGACCCTGGAGGGGCAGCATGGTATGTGGATCTGTGACTATAAGGAAGTAGCTTGATTTCAGAATTAAAATTCAGAAGCAGCCTCCAGACCATCATCTCTCCCTTCCCAAAACACAACAGACACATTCAGGCACTGGGGCAAAGCAAAGGTAGAGTCTAGAAAGACTGAGTCTAAAGCATCCTTTCCCCCCTTTCACTCCCCTCCCAGGTCACCTTTTTTCCATTCCTTCCCCTTCACTCCACCACTTAAGCAGCCAACCAAATCTATTGATAAATTGATGGCTTTACATTTCCTCCTACTCTAATTCCATTTGTTCCACCCTCTTCCTGTCCCTGGGGTAGCCTTTAGGCCCAGTGGTCAGACTTCTTATTCTGGAGAGCTCCAGAGAGTTGTGGTGGGCGTTGGAGTTCTCAACACTTCTTCCCCCTACACCCAATAAAAAGAAAGAAATAAAACTAAAAGGGGGCAATGGACAAGGGGCATGAATCAGGCTTCAAAGATGAGCATCCAACTCTCAGAACCTGTTCCCAAACTTTTGTGAGCGGCGTGCCTTTTGTCGTATCCAGTCACGATTTCCGACATTCTGGCTATAGATTTCCGACATTCTGGCTATTTCGAAGGAGAAGGTGCCATCCTAGGCTGTAGTTTCCCGTAGAAAATTCAAAGTGTTTTGTTTTTGTGTGACTCCTACAGACAAGTGTTTGGATCAGGGAGAAGCCTAAGGGCTGGTTTGTGGCTGGTAAGGGAATTTGGAGAGCTGAGGGCGGTGGGGGGTGAGAAGGAGAGGGAGGATGGCCAGAGAACAAAAAACTAAGGGGCTGGGAAGGGTGAGTGAGCCTTCACTAGGGTCTGCACTCCAAGTCTTCCTTGAAGTTAAGACACTCCCCCGTCCCTCTGGCTTCTGGGGTCTACTCCTACCATTCTCAAATTGAAGAAACCTGAGGTGCTGTTGTGTGGCGGCCAGATTTTTCGGGCAGTCCTTTAAGCACGGCCATCTGCCCTCTCCCCAACCCCCTCCGGCAGCGGACAGTCTAGAGGAATCCGACCCACAAGAGTCAATATTGACTGAGAGGCTCCCTAGGAGAAGCAGCCAGGGGAGCCCCTGCGAGCGCCTTCCACCCTCGAACTACCGTAGGAAGGAATGCCCCTTTCTCTCCGAAAGCTCTCGCCCTGGCCTCTGCAATAGACTTCCTGCGCTCCAGGAAAATCCCCCGGGGAACTCGACTAAGACTCGGGAGAACGGGGTGCCAGCGCCGTCCCACCCGGATTTCTTCCCAGACTCTGCCAGCACCCCCTCGACTCCCAGGCTCCCCGCCCTCCCTCCCCCCCGTTCTCCAATGAGGCCAACTGAAAGGAAGCCATACTTACCTGGGACGCCTCTACCTCCGGGACGGCAGAGGAGAGATCGGGGCCAGCCGCGGCCCCGGGCTAGGCGCAAGTGGAAGGACTGGAGAGAGCGAGAAGAAGGAGGAGGGACTCCCGGCTGGGCGTGGGCGCAGGTCCCAGCGCTGGATCCCCGGGAGGGCAGGCGCTGGGGATTTGGGAGGAGGGTACTGAGCTGGGACGCGTGGGGGTCAGGGGTTACCCGTCTCAACCCAAGGCCCAGACGAAGGGGGGGGGGGGCAGGCAGGCTTGTCTCTTTCCCTCCCGCTCCTAGTCTCTGCCCCACTCTCGCCTTTCTCTTCCTAGAGGGTGGGCCAGCTTCTGCATCAGCGTGACATCACCTCCATTCAGGGCCCTTATCGAGCACTCCGCAAGGCTCCCAGGTATGTGCAATCAGTTTACGCCTTAACCAAACCTCGCCAGAGGGCCCTCCGCCCCCTGGACTCATTTCCATCTCTTCCTAGGGCTAGCTTTCAAGCCGATGGGGGGAAATTTGAGTTTCTGGAAAAGCTAGTTTGTGGGTTGTTACTGTTCTCAACCCTCCTTTCTCCCCGCCCCCTCTCCCCACCAACACGTGGGCAAACACTCTTATACTTTCTGCCAGGCACAAGTGTTTGTGTACTAGAAGCCCACCCCGCCTTATCTTCCTTCAATCACTGTGTCACTTGTGTCTTTCCTTGGTAGACAGCCTTTGTCACGTGTATATATACACACATACACACGCTTTCTTTGAACAGCCGCGCATAAAGGCTTTCTTTGTCACTTCTACGGGTCTCCAACCCCACACGCGCCCAAACACTCCCCCCGCTTGTCTGCTTCCCTTCTTTCCCTGACACCCCTTTCCGAGGAAAGGCGAGAGAAAGCCACCACGGTAGCCCCAAACTCGGAGTGTTGTATTCTTATAGATCGTGCCTATGGTTTTTTTTTTCCTCCTACTGGGCTGTTTATCTTCCAAGTTCCCTGGGGCTACTCCTCCCAAAATAAATCTTGAGATCCCCGGCAACCTCTTTTCTTACCGTTCCAGTAAAATGGACTCACTATCTAGCTCTTTCCCTCAATGCTTCCTCCCTTTATAGTTCTCAACCAGGTTGATTTGCCCTGGTGCCTTTTTTTTCCCGCTTTAAGTCCATTTAAAGGGGACTTCCGAAGGTTTCAAGGACTTTCTTTGACTCTTTACACCTCTGCCCCTTCCCCTCTGAGCGCGAATTTTTGTCCTGATCCTTCCAAGCACTTCCCGGGAGTGAGGGGCTTTAGAAGGCGTTTACCAGACCTTTCACACACTCTCCAGGAGCCATAGAAAACTAGAGAAAAGGGAAACGAAATAAGGAACCAGCTTCCAATTCCACCTTCTTGGACATGTAAACAAGGGGAGATTTTTCCGGCTGCCTTCCCCACAGGAGCTTTGGGGCCCGGCCCGGGAAAGGTGTAGGACACGCAGCCTTGTTAATGAGGCATGGTCGACCCAGAGGAGCCAAACTGGTGTTGAGAAGGGAGATGGTGTTGGCACCCGGGGGGAAAGGGGAGAGCAAGGGGGAGGGGGAGAGGTCTCTGGGGCGCCAGCTTTGCAGACTCCAGGTTGCCCGGGGAATCGCCAGCAAAGCGCGCTCCGAGCCAACGGGCTGGTGGGGCGTGTTTGCTCAACTCTGACCGCAGGCATGGGGGGGGGAGGGGAGAAAGCAGCTGGTCGCGGGCCGGGGGGGGAGGGGAACTAGGCTAGGGTGAGGAGGAGGAGGGGACTGGGAAAGAGAGGGGTTAGGGGATAGTGTGGCTGCTTGTTTGTTTGCTTGCCCCTATCTATGACAACCAGGAGTCTAAACTCAAATGAATCACCCTGGGTTGCCGGAGCGATAAACCTCAGCTCGGCCCCTTCACTACACACCACGTAAGAGCTGCTTTGCTGTCTCCTGGAGAGAGGGAATGTTTGCTTAGCGGCCAGAGTCGGGTTACAGGGGCCCAGCCTCCCCAAACCCTACTTTGCCCCAAAATTGTATTCTAAGGCAAAGATGGAAAAAGAAGTTTAGGGGTGATGGTGGAAGCTGAATCGTTTTGAAGTTTTGAAGAACGTTTCTTTTGCAAAGTGTGCTTCAGCCTCTGATCCCCACTTTTGTCACGAACTTGGGGTCTTAGATATCTGTATGTGTGCATGTTATGCAAACCTTTCCACACACTCCCAGGAGCACGTGCCTACCTAAGTATACATGTATGCAAAAGCCAAACCCGTAGCTGCTTTAAAAATAAATTGCCCAGTCAAAACAACCCTGAGATTTGACCTCACATACAGTAAATTGACAAAGATGTCAAAAGATGAAATAGTCAGTGTTGGAGGGTTGTGGGAAAATAGGCACACTAGGGTATTGTTGGAGGAGCTGTGAATCAATAAACCTTTTTTGGAAGGCATTTTGAAATTATTCAAATAAAATGAATAAAACGTCCGTTCCATTTGACTCAGAGATTCTACTCCTACTAGACATCTTTCTATCTCATGGAGGTCATCGATAAGAAAAAAAGGTCCCAATGTGCACCAAAATATTTTTGCAGCACTTTTTTGTGGTTGCAAAGAACTGGAAACAAAGTAGATAGATGTATATGGCTTGGGGGAATGGCCAAAAAAATTGTGCTACAGGAAGGTAATGGAATATTATTGTGCCTTAAAAAAACAAAGAACACTAATGCTGAGAAGTGGAGGGTGTTTACAAGCCCTCTGAACTGATGAAATGTGAAGTAAGCAGAGCCAAGAAAATAGTATGTACAATGACGACTACAATGTAAATGGAAAGAACCACCATAAAACAATTGAAAGCGACTTACAAAATTACTAAGAACACACATGACTCTAAGGAGATGTGAGAAGACACACCTTCCCCTACTGCTTCCAGAGTTGGGAGACTCATGGGTGTGGAACTCTGCATATGTTTGTAGACTGGGCTTATTGATTGGTTTTCACTGATTTTTTTTTTTAAAGTCTTTGTTATATGGGATGGTTCTTTGAAAAGGGAAAAGGGAGGGATATTGGGAGAAATTTAGGCAACGTTAAAACAAAAAATATCAAAAAATAAATTAGGGGAAAAAATAAATTGTGCATTTTGGTCATTGAATTTAGAGCCAAAAAGGACTTTGAAAATAATCTAGTCCAATTTCTCCTTTTATAAATGAGGAAACTGAGGCCAGAGAGGAGTAGATTGAGAAGTGGGACTTAGGCCTAGATTTCCTGACTCTGAAAACCTTATTATTCATTAACTAGAATGAATAATGTTAGAATGACCCTGCCAGCTTCTGTTTGGCCATTGACAAAAGGTATCTTTCAATAGTATATGTGAAAAACCACCTCAGGAATATGAATATAGATATAGGGGATGAGGAAAAGAAGGAGATGGAAGGTAGGAGAGATACAAACAAATGTCCTCAGGACACCCAGAAATGAATGCTTAAGTGACCTACATTCATTTGTTTTTAAGCTACTTTAGATGGGTACCAATCTCTTTTTCTTTTGGATAGACCTGGTCCCCTATTCCAGACAGAGGAAGGATTTGTTCTATCCTTTGGCCTTCCTTTATGCAAGTGTCTGAGACTAAATTGTAGAGAAGCCAGCTGGAAATAATTCTGGAGCTCCATATATGAAATCACATATATAACTCCTTTCCTACTTGAGTACTGCTTATATCAGCCTATTAGAATCTAATCACCTTAAGGGAAAATACTTTTTTGTCTTTATGTCCCCAGCACTTTAGTACAGTTCCTGGCATACAGTAAGTGCTTAATAAATATTTATCAAACTGTTAAATTCAAGATCTGGACCTTTGGGGCTCTGGAATTAGAGAGGAGGATAGGAAGTAAAGCTTCCTGGTAACACAGACTTGTTTCTTTTTATTATATGTCTAATGTCCAGAATGCCCAGCACCTTGCACATAGTAGTCCTTAATCAGTGTTTACTGAATTGACATCCCTCAGCAGGTTCTTGTGAACTGAACCCAGAGAAGTAGGGCAGATGCTGATAATAATGACTTCGTCCTCTTTCTCTTCCCTAATTCAACATTTCACTCTATCTCTACTGAAACAGGATTCTCTTTCAGAACAACCATAATCCCTCAGTCAGGTAACCTTGAGGTCTCCAGGTTTCCACATGTTCTCTGCTCCCAAGCGTTTGGCCCCTGGCTCAACCAAAATTGGGAGTCTCATGTCAGAAAGTATATTGTTGTTGTCTATCGAGTTTTCTTGGCAAAGATACTGGAGTGATTTGCTATTTCCTTCTCCAGCATATCCTTTTGTCAGGCAGTCAGGTCAAGTGACTTGTCCAAGGTTAGAAAGTATAAGAAATATGAAAAATGCCATACTGGGTAAGATGTATGTTCTCACTAGCTCAAGATGGTACCTGCCAGTGGAGTCATGGGAAATTCCATGGGGACATTTTTATTTTCCTTGATGTTGCCTTATAGGTTAGGGATATATTCCCCAAATCTCTGATTTTCCCTAACTAACCCATTATCCATTGCTCATCCTTAAACTTTCCTGATTCTTGAACCAACATCACCTTGTAGGGTTACATATGTTTGCTAATTCATTGTCCAAAGAAATTCTTCATTGCCAGCAAGAAGTGATTTACCCAAGGTCCCCCAGCTAGTAAGTGGCAGTTAGGATTCTGCCTTCAGAATCCAGAACAGGAACAAGGCTTCCAAATCCAGTGGTCTCTCCACCCTCACGCCGCCGAGGCCTTGGGCAAGCCTCTCTTCTCTTCTTGGACCTCATTTTCCTCTGTAAAATGAGAGATGCCCAGGGGCAGCTGACTCCGGGCCTACAGTAAGGAAGACCTGTGTTCAAATTTGACTTCACTTACTGCTGGGAAAGTTACTTAGTCACTATTTGCTTCCGCTTCCTCAATTATAAATGAGGATAATAATTGCACCTATCTGGAAGGATTAATTTGAGGATTAAATGAGGTAATATTTGTTTTTTAAAAGTGCTTAGCACAGTGCCTGGTATATAGTAGGTGCTATAAAGATGCTTATTCTGTCCCTTTCCCCTGTGATGATGATTGCTAAGACCTTTTCTGTTTCTAACCTAGGACTATGACTTTAGAATCTAGAAACCTATGGTCACCACTATTGACTATTAGGGGTTAAATTCCACCTTAAAAAGGTGGTGTTTGAATTTAGTTGGGAGGCAGGAATCCCAGGTTACTGTCTCTGTTGGGTCACTGACACCTTGAATAAGTTTATAAATTTCAAGACCGGATATCTTCAGCCATTTCCTCTCTCAAGGGAAGAAACTCTTCTTTGGTGGGGTGCAGGTACTTCTGTGGCTACAGCCATGGCCCAGATGCTGACTGACACTGTTGAACTGAGCTGACTAAGCCTCTGGTTCCCAGATACCTTTCTGGATAACTTGGATCCTTGTGCCAAGCTGGAGCTAAGAGCTGGTTTGGTAAATAAATTTTGCTTTTGACCTCTTCTGGCTCCAGTCACCTGCCTTATCAGCATTAACCTGTTACTGTCTGGGCTACAGTGCCCTAGATAAATAAATGTCCTTGTCCTCAGGCATCACATAACTCTAGAGGCCAGCAAGACTCCTTGAAAGGAGGAACCGGGCACCCAGCCAACAATGGGCACCTACCTCCTGGATGTTTACAAGAGTTCAGCTACTAGGGTGGGCCTTAGCCCCATAAGAACCAGTAAGCCAGCAGCCAGGGGCGGTTCCAGTTAAACATACATTCAGTACAACCAGCAGCCCATGGCCGATGCCTTTGGAAATATACTCCAGAGAAGGGTGCTTGGCAGAGCCTGCAAGGAATGTCACCTGATGAGCAGAGCTGAAACCTTTGGCTGAGGCTGTGTACTTCCTCCCTTTCTCTACACCCTCCCATCCCCCTCCCACCCCTTTCTGCCCACAGCTACAATGCACTAACTTATCCCAGCCACTGGCAATCCAGAGGCAAGAAGCTAAAGCATTGTGGATGGAGAAAACTGGGCTTTCCCCCAGATGGCGGAGCCTGAGGCTTCGGTTTGGGTGACCTCCACCAAACTGGCCAGGCAGTTCCCTAAGATTCCAGGGCACTGAGAAAAGTATCCCAGGGCTCACGTTATTGCTGCCCTTTCCCTCTTTAGAACAGTGTACAACTCATCCGCTGTAGCACTTGTGACCTCAAGTCAACACATTTTTTATGAAGTGGCTACTGTGTGCAGAGCATAGTGGTGAGTGGCAGTAGCAGGGACAAAGACATGGGAGAGGGGGGCACGGCTCAGTCACTGCCCTCCAGCAGCTTACAATCTGTTGCAGGGATACACTGTATCCAAATAAGTCGGATACAAGTTAGAATGTTACTGTAGCCACCCCCTTGTCTCCTGTTCCTGGCTTCAGTAAAGCTCTAGAACCCAACAGGCTGGCTCTTCCTTGACCTTGCCTTGAGGCTGTGCTTTAACACCAGGGACTTAGCAAGAGTACTGACAACTTCAGGGGTCGAGGTGGAGAGACTTTTAACTTTTCAGTCTCCTACCTTCATTAGTAGCATTCACCCTCAAACATCCACGGATACTCTGCCTCGACTCATTCCCCAACCGTGAGCATATTCTTTCACTCCTTATCCCAGTGATACTGAATGCAAGGCTATCACAGAACACCCCATCCCCCTAACTCCTGCACAGAGGGGCTGAGGGATTCAAAAGCACGTGATAGTATAGCCAAAGCAGGGCTAACAGCCTGGGGAAAGACTGAGAGGTGCAGGAATTGTTGGTCACAGTAAGGACAAAGACCAATTTTAAGAGTAAGGCTTAGGGAAGAGAGAGATTGCTAAAAGATTTTGTTGTTCAGTTGGGGTTAGGTAACTTATCCAAGGTCACACGGCTGGGGTTTTTTTGTTTGTGTGTGTTAAGTGTCTGAGGCTAGATCAGAACTCAGGTCCTTCTGACTCCAGGGCTGGTGCTCTACTCATTGTGCTACCTAGCTGCCCCATGTCTAACTCTTTGTGATCTCTTGGAAAGGCCAGGCCCTTCACTATCTCTCAGAGTTGTCCAAGTTCATGTTTGTCATTTCCATGATATTATCTATTCATCTCATCCTCTGTTGTCCCCTTCTTTTGCCTTCATGAGGGCTTTTCCATAAGTATTGACTGATTTGATCTCCTTTCTGTCCAAGGAATCCTCAAAAGTCTTCTCCAGTACTACAATTCAAAAGCATCCATTCTGTGCACTCAGCTTTCCTTATATTCCAACTCTCACGGCCATACGTTGCTACTGGAAAAACCATAGCTTTGACTATACAGATCTTTGTCTCCAAGGTGATGTCTCTGCTTTTTAGTATGCTGTCCGGATTGGCCACAGATTTCCTTCCAAGGAGTAATTTCAAAAGTGCATTCAGCATCTGCAGTCATCTTTGAGCCCAAGAATATCAAATCTGACCCTGCTTCCATTAAAGTTTCAGAAGTTTTGAATATGAAAGTGGAATACTTGGGGGTGAAAGCAGGATTAGTGATGAGTAGGGAAAGGGAAGTAATATTTCTTCATACTCGTCCATTGGAATCCTACCCCCCACTTACTGTTGCATCCCAGATCTCCAGGGCTCCCACCACTGTGCTGTCTGCAACCTCTACGTTGTAGTGAACAAAGTTCCTTTCATCTTAGATCTTTTTTGTTTCTTCCGTTTTCTGGCACTCACTGAGACTTGGTACTCCAATCCCAACATTGTATCCCTGCCCATCCTTTCCAGTAATGGTTCAACCTTTGATAATCCTAACACACTATTCTTGGTCAGGAAAGCTGAGTACTTCTTGCTCCCCATTGCCACTTCTAGGCTCTCCTGTTAACCCCCACTTATCATCTCCTCCTTTATGCAAATGTATTACTCAATACAGACCATCCTGGTAGTTATGATCTACTGATCTCCAGGACCTTATCTCTCATTTCTCTGAGTTCAATGTCTGACTAGTCTCCATCTCCATCTCAACTCCTGGTCTTAGAATAAGAGACTTCAACATACATATTGATGTTTCCTCAAATACACTAAGTTCCCAGTTTTTTATGGTCTACTCAGTTCCCATTACTTACGATTACACTCTACTCTAGCTATGCACTAGCCTTGATCTTGTTATCACCCACAAGTGTTCCACTTTCATTTTCGAGAACTCTGAAATTCCTTTATGCAATCATAATATTTTATCAATCCATCTCTCCTTATACTTTACTCCTAAATTTATTTTTTGCCCTCACTGTGACCTCCAATCTCTGCATCTTCCTAGGCCATCACTCTAACTCTGGCTATCCTATCCTATCCTATTAAATCTTGTTCATCTTTCCCTGTTGTCAGTCATACTTTGCTGATCTCCAACCATAGATTACTACTATCCTCCATCTCCTTTGTTCCCATTTTCATGCTACTGAATGGAATTAGAAGTCATGAAACTTGGCTAACTGGATCTGATACAATATTTTTTCTAATCTCAACTGGGCCCTCACTGCTGAAAGGCAATTTTTTTTTTATTCCCCCAATTGGTTCTCTATCCTACTCACTATAGTGGCTCTTCTAAATCTTTTTGTCCACTCTCAAGACTCCCATGTCACTCCTCCTTCTGCCTCCCCCCATCAGAAGACCTTACCTCCTACTTCACTAAAAAAAAAAAAAAAAAAGAGGCCATACACTTTGACTTTCCCCTTCTTCACTTATCATCTCACATCCCTCTGACATTATCCTCTCTACTTCCTCCTTTACCTCTGTCTCACATAAAGAGGTATCCTTTTTCCTTTCCAAGAACACCTCTCCATGTTGATCCTGTCTACATTCCCTTCGTAGTACGATGTGTCCACTTCTAATCTTTAGTTTATCTGCCCATTAGTCCCTTCCCTCCTTTTTCCTCCCACTGCATGCCATTGTCTCAGCTATTCTTAAAACAACAATCCTCCTTTGATCCCACCATCTCCTCCAACTAGCATTCTATGTGTCTCCTCCCTTTCTGAGCTAAACATTTTGAAAAACTCATTTACATTTGTTAGTTCTGCTTCCTTTTTTCTCAACCCCTTTAAAGACCCCAAAGTCTGGCCTCTGACCTCATCCTTCAGCTAAAACTACACTAAAGTTACCAGTAATCTCAGCCGCTAAATTGAGTGGCCTTTCCCAGTTCTCATCCAATTCAGCCTCTCAGCATTTGCCTCTGTTGACCGACTTCTCTGGAACATTCTCTCCTTTCTGGATTTTAGAGACAGTGTTCTCTCTTGCTTCTCCTACCAGTATGATCATTGATGGACCATCAGTCACATCACATTCACTAACTGTGGGTGACCCCCAAGGCACTATCCTGGCTCCTCTTCTCTTCCTCTAAACTTTCTCATGTGATGATCTTATTGGCTCTCAAGAATTGATATTTCCATGCAGATGCTTCTTAGATCTATCCATCCACTAGTCTCCCGAACTACAGGAGCTCATCATCAGCTACCTATTGGACATTTCTAACTGCTTTTCCATGGGCATCTCAAACTCAACGTGTCCAAAACAGAATGATTCTTTCCTCCTACACCCAGACCTCTTTTCAGCTTCCCCGGGTGGTGAAGTGGCTTGAGCACCAAACATTTACTAGCTGTGTGACCCTGAGCCAGTCACTTCACCCTGCTTGCCTCGGTTTCCTCATCTGTAAAATGAGCTGGAGAAGAAAATGGTGAAACCACTCCAGTATCTCTGCCAAGAAAATCTCAAATGGGGTCATGAAGAATCAGATATGACCGAAACAACTAAACAACAGCCTTACTGTTTAGTACAATACAACCTGTCATTTCTGTCTCCACAATCTCTCTCATACATACCCCCTTCTGATTCAGATCTCCCTCTCCTTTTGCCTTGCCTAACACAGTAGATTTTTAATTGCCCCTTCTGCCTAGAATCTTTCTTCACTGCAAACCATCCTTTACCCAGAAACTAAAGTGATTTTTCCTAAGGTACAGGTTAACCATCTACTCAGTAAATGCCAGTGACCCCCTTATTGCTTCCAGGATTATGTAAACTCCTCTGTTTGGCATCTAAAGCCTGTCACAATCTGGCTCAAGCCTATTTTTCCAAGCTTACTGTACAATATGTTCCGGTCATACTGGCTTACTTGCTATTCCTCACACAAGGCATTCCACCTCTCCTTAGAAGCAGTTAAGCCAGCACAGTAGGTAGAATGCTGGACCCGGAGTCAGGAGAACATGAGGCCAAATCTGACCTCAGACTAAGCCAATTTACAAGTTAGATGACCCTGGGCAAAGTTACCTATTCTCTCCATGCCTCATTTTCCTCCTTTGTAAACCAGGGATAACAGTAGCACCTAGCTATACCAGGGCTGCTGGGAGGGTTAAATGAGTTAATATGTGTAAAGTGCTATCTAAATGTAACTATTGTTATGGTTGTTTTGCTGTGCCTTTGTTGTTATTGTTTTCACTTCATGTTTTTTTCTTTGCTGTCTTCTGGAGCTGAGGGAAAGCGCCCTGGCTTTTTCCAAGTCTTGGTTCTAGCACACTGTTCCTTAGGGTATCCTTCAGAGCCCAGCCAGCTGCCATGCTGTCCCCTCTAAGGCTACTTCGTAGGTGTCTTTTAGATAGCTCCACATGTTCCGGTTTTCTCACCCATGGGGAGGACAGGAGGAGGGTGGGAACAGGACTTGTGATCTCCTGGCTTTAGGAGGCTGCCAGTGAGGAACTTCCTCTACCAATTGCTGATAGATCCTGATATTGATCATCTTCCCTAGAGCAAATTGCTCTGCCAGGGTCACATAGCTAGAAAGAGTTTCAGGCAGGTCTTCCTGACCTTGAAACCAGCTTTCTACGGGAAGTTTTCCTCTCACTGTCTACATAGTAGGCACTTAAATGTTTCTTGAATCCATTGTGTGGGAGAGGCAGTGTGACTGAGTATAGAGAGGAGCATCTGTGGCTCAGTGTATGTGAGACCATGGAGAGGTCGCTCTGGGCCTCAGTTTCCTAATTTGTAAAATGTGGGGGTGGAACTAGATGAGATCCCTAAGGTACCTTCCAGCTCTCAGTCCTTGATCCCAGGAATCCAGGGGTGGGTATTCAATCTGTACTGAGAGTGAAGAAGAGGATTATAAGGAGGTGTTGATCTGGGGGTGGGGCATTGGGGTGGGGGAATGGTGTAATCAAAGGTTATTGGGGAGGAGGGAATGGTCTGCTAGGCCACCAAGGTGGGGAGAGGGGAAATGGGCCAGGTTGGAATCCAATCTTAGAGAACCTCAGATGTCAGGCTGAAGAATTTTTGTTTAATTCACAAAGGAAAGCCTTAGGGGAGGAGGAGATGGGCAAGCATGGCATCATACAACTTGTCCTTTTAGGAATATCTGCCTGGCAGAAGCATATAGATTGGATTAGAAGGAAGGCAAGTATGAGAGGTGATAGAACCTGAACCAGGGAGGTCCTTGTAAGAAAGCAAAAAGGCTTTGAGAGAATTCATTGATAGATAGTGATAGAAATCATTAATTGATAGTGATAGAACTCATCAATAATACTTGACTGTTGAATATGGGGCAAAGGAGTAGACAGGGTAGTTAGTTTTCTTTTCATGTATATGTAGCTGGTCTCTTCAAGTATAGACTGTAAACCTCTGGAAGGCAAGAATTCTGTCTCCTACTTCTATCTCCCTGATATTACAGTAATAACTCACAGTCACATGGGGCTTTGCTCACAACCAGCCATGAAGGAGGTAGGACAATATGGTGATAAGAGCTATACTTTATATAGCATCTTAAGGCTTTCAGAATGCTCAACAACCTCTGAGGCATGTGCTATTATTATCACCATTTCACAAGTGATTGACTTACCCAGGGTCACACAGCTAAGTCATCTCACAGCCTGGATTCGACTCTGTGTTGAATCTGTCTTCACTATATCATATAGCTCAATACCTTACACATCGTAGTCACCCAATAGAGAAAAGTGTTGATTGATTAGAGGTAAGCAGATAAAGAGTGCCAGGCTTTTATAAGAGGGAGGAGGAGGCTAAGGGCTATATAGTAGAGCCAGCTGGAGATTTGGAATCAGAGGAGCTGGGCTCAAATCCCACATGTGCTATTTATTATCTGTATGCCCTTAGGAAAGTCGGGACCATAGTGAAAAATATGAGGGAGTCAGACTGTGCAAGAGCAGCTAGGTGATGCAGTAGATAGAGTGCCAGGCCTGGAATCAGCAAGACTCATCTTGAGTTCAAATCTGGCCTCAGACACTGTGTGATCCTGGACAAGTCACTTTACCCTGTTTACCTTGGTTAACTCATCTGTCAGATAAACTGGAGAAGGAAATGGCAAATCACTCCAGTATCTTTACTAAGAAAACCCCAAACGGGGTCATGAAGAGTCAGGCATCATTGAAATGACTGAACAATAAAAGACTCTGCAAAGCCCCTTCCAGGCTCTAAATTCTGTGATTCTATAGGTATATCCTGTTTAGGTTACTCTAGATTGGAGAACAAGACTAGCTGGACTGGATATTATTGGCTCAAGAGCTGTTCCACCAACACTTAAAAGGTGTTTGGGGAACAGGGGAAGCAATGGGAGTGTGGGATGGAGCTAAACCAGAGCTACAACAAAGCTTCACCCATAGGCAGACAGGCTTTGGGTAGTTAGGTGTAGGTGTGGGTCCCTGGCTCTCCTGCTCATGCTCCTAGTTCCTTAGGTACAGCCAAGAGAGGCAGTTGCTACATTGATAATAATTGTCTCAAATTTCTGAACTGCCTTTGGTGGCAGTGTATGTGTACATATATACACACACAGATGTTGTTGTTCAGTCATTTTTAGACATATCTGACTCTTTGTGACCCTGTTTGGAGTTTTCTTGGCAAAGATACTGGAGTGGTTTGCCATTTTCATCTCCAGCTCCTTTTCCAGATGAGGAAATTGAGACAAGCAGGGTGAGGTGACTTGTCTAGGGTCACACTGCTAGTAAGGGTCTGAGGCTAGATTTGAACTCAGAAAATTGATTCTTCCTGACTTCAGGCCTGCCACTCTATCCACTAAGTCATCTAGCTGATGTGTGTGTATGTATATATACACATATATGTGTATTGTTATCTTCTTTTTCTAGATGAAGAAACCAAGGCCCAGAGAGTCATGTACTTGACTAGTGCAGTATCATACTGGTAGCAACATGGTTAGTTGTTCACATTGCCCAGTGGATCCTCGGCCTTCATGCTCCTAGCCTGGTGTTCTTTCATTGCACAAACTTGTATGTAAAAAGAGCCCTGCCTGCTCTCTGTCTTGAAGGAAGTAGCAATATGGCTGCTCACTCTGGCTCTTTCTTCCTTGGCTTAATGGAGACTCTGGAAAGGAACTCAATCTGAAGGCAGAACTGTGCCAAGGCTCTTGCCTATATTCCTGAAGCAGTGACAGGGCTGGTTCTCTTCCTTCTTCCACCTCCCAGGCACTGTTTAACAGCCCTAAAGACTAACATCCAGTCCTTCAGGGGCCATTCCCACACTAGTAATATCCTATCTGCCCCTGCCCTCCCCCTACTTTAGTCTTTTGATGACATCATTCTGCTCAGACAGAGCCAGCTGTGTGGATGGTTTGGGACAGTGGACATCACACCAGTATACATTTTTGAGAAATGGATGCACACCTCCACCATCCTGGCCTCGGATTTGAACCCACAGGGGGCAATAGTGATAGCAGAGCTAAAGGAAGGGAAGAGTTAGGCTCTGGCATGGTCACTCACCCCAGGGGGTCCGGATTCCCAGGCTGTCCAGCTCCAGTTGCTCCAGAAGCCACTTGGCCCTGTTGGAGAGGCTTGATCCATCTTCCCTTGGTGCCTCAGCGGCAGTATCAGGTGAAAGCTGCTGGAAACACAGCTATTCTGGGAACATGATGGAACTCCAGGAAGTCTGGCACCAGCTGAAATTTCAAACCTTTTCCCCCTCCCCTACATGATGTAGCAGAGTTCAAGTTATTCTGCAGAGCCAAAAATTATAGATGACAAGTTCAAGGGGTTGAAAAGCAGCTGTGATTGTATCTGAGAAGCCACCTGGTATAGTAGCTAAAGAGCTGGCCTCACAGCCAGGAAGACCTGAGTTCAGGTCCTACCTTGGTCACAATGGACCATGACTTAAACTGTTAGTTTGATAGCTCTAGGCTAGACGTATCAACGTGATCATCCATCTGTCTTTCCGTCTGTCAATCATCAGCTACTCTCATTTCTCTTTTTATCATCTGTTTATAATCATTTGTCCTCTCATCTCTTTATATCTTTTTATCACTTGTCTTTCTATCACTTATCTGTCTATTGTCTCTCTAACTTTATCTGTCTGTTTACATCTATTTATCTATTTTTATCTATCTATCAATAAATTTCCCCAGCATCTAGTAGTGTTTTGCACATAGTAGGCACTTTCAAGTGGCTGTTGAATGTGTGTAATGAATACAGGGATCTGGCAACACCCATTTTTCTCTTCCACCACTCATTCTCTGAACAAAGAATTTACCCTCTCTGGCCCTCCTTTTCTTCATCTGTAAAATGTAAGGATTGTACTAAAGTCCTTTCTGAACCTAAATCTATAATCTTGAGCCCATGATGTGATATTCATGTGTGTCTTATTGTTTGCTATGTAGGAGGAGTGTTCCAAAATAGGAGGGGTATTCCAAGAATACACGGCTTGTCCCAAAAGTCTTAATGCAATTATAAGCTAATATAAGTGCTACAAACAATCAGAAGCATCATTTGAAAATTTGACCACTTAAATCTCTTTTATACTCATTGAGCTTTGAGCGACATATTTTTATTTTAGCACTGTGCATTGCAGATGACACTTTCTTGTGCCTGTCGATTGGTTAGAGGTCCTCTTCATTGGCCACACCAGTTGCCTGATCTATCACCATCAGCATTTTCTTATGGATTCATATCAGAACTGTCATGCGCGCATCAAAACCTTGTTCTTGGTTTTGTTTTTTTGGGTTTTTTGGTAAATTTTTTATTCACTTTAAGCTTAAATGCAAAATGAGAAAAGGAAAGAAATGTTTCCGTGTTTCTGTGTACACAGCAGAGCACAGGAGAGGGTTCAATGCAAACGACGCACCTCTCTTCCAAGAAACCTGCATGATAAATACCACACGGTATTTTGAAGCTGCCTGGCTTTTCTTTGCTTCCTTCTAGGCTTGTGTTGTTGTTGTTCTCTATGTTGTTGTTATCTTCTTTTTATAAACGAAGAAACCAAGACCCAGGAGTCATGCACGTGCCCTGTCTAATGTTATATGGGTAGCCACATGGTTAAACATACTGTATTACAATGAAATAAAATACTGTCTTATACTGGTTGATTGTTGTCCTTCATCCTCAAAGAGGACCAAAATGACATCGCTATCCAGGTACGGTACGTCCAATTGTGACTGAGCAGACCAATATGAGAAGGCTTAGAAGGCTCCACCACTGGTTGGGCACAAATAGTCCATATGGACATTGGGAGTGGAGATGGCTTTAAGTTTGCACATCTCATATTGTTTTGAGATACTGTGATCCTGCTTTGCTTAGTGAGCACAGCACCTTCTTTGATCTGGTGTCTCCCCCGTCATCTCCCACATCTTACAGTCCATTCCAGAGTTTTTCAGAGGGACCTTGACAGTATCCTTATACTGCTTTTTCTGACTCTGTGTGAGTAAGGCCTGCCTTGTGTGAGTTCTGTGAAGAATGCATTTGTAGCGGGCTGGCCATGTTGTTCAAATGCCAAAGGTATGTTTGCCTAGTTATACTATGTTATAATAAAATATTATGTTATAATACAATACTGTATTAAAAACAAATAAAATTTAAAGTTAATAATGGAACATGTAATAGTAATTATTGTACTGCTTGACCATTTGGTATAATGTGTAAATTACTTCTATTGGTTGTATAAAATTAATGTTAGGCAATAAATCTCTAGGGTTAGGAGAAGGGAAGGTATGGCAAAACTGAGAAGAGCAGGAAGCTAAGATCTCTAAAGGTTTACCAATTGGGGGTTGTAAGTGCAAGTAAGGTAGGATTTTTGTTGTTTTCTTTTTGGAGTTCAGTTTCCCAGGCTCAGGATAAATTGTAAACATCTGAAGGATTAACCTCCTTTGAGCCCTGATAATTCATAGCTTTGCTGATTCAAGTAGGTTTCTTGCTTTCTGACTTTGAGCCATTCAGAGGCCAGGTCTTTGTTATATATTCTGGGAGGTTGGCATTTTGCTTTGGAGGTTCGT
>WOXC01000890.1:0-79016 GCA_011680675.1 Gymnobelideus leadbeateri
TGATGATGATAGGTGACAATAATAGCTGCCATTTCTGTTCAACAGGTTTTTGTGAGAATCAAATTATGTATCATTTGTGAAAGTACTCCATAAATTTAATGATGTAGTAGTGGTATAGGTAGAGAAATAGGGCTTCTTTTAAAAGTCAGAATTGTGCATGTAGAATCACCCTGAGTTATTTCCTTAGCAGGACCTGAATAATTAATTAGCAGAAGCTGAGGGCATAAAATGAACTCTTTTTATCTTAAAGGTGTTGAAGATCAGTTTTAAGGAAGTTTTTCTAGAAAAGAAGAGCAAGTCAATGCATGATGATCAATTAGTCAAATAAGAAATCAAGAAGATAGACCTCAGCTACCTGAGACTAAATATCTATGCCAAGCCGGATACTCTGGAAGATTCGAATCAATCAGTTTGGTGAAGTGAGTAAATCTCCAATATGTTTTAAGTGCTCACTATGTAGCAGGCCTGTACTAAGCACTGGGGATACAAAGAAAGACAAAATCACTGACCTTGCTCTCCCGGAGTGTACTTTCTAATGGGAGAAGAAGAAATGTAAACAACTATGCATAAATAACCTATAAACATGGCAAATTGAGGGTAAAGAACAGGGAAGACAATAGGGATTTTAGCTGACATTTGATGGGGGAAATCAAACCAAGCCAGGGAAGACAAGATGGGCTGAAGAGAAGGGCATGAGAGAAATACTTGGAAATAGCAGTTAGAGTGAGGAACAAGATGGAAGCTAGCAGTACTAGGTCATGGAGTACATGGAAGGGGAGTATAACCCTTGATGCTAAACCATTATCATTTCACAGTAAAGTCATGGAGTTTGAAAATAAGAAAACTTTTTAATTTGACTCGGAATGAAAAAGGGAGATCTGGAGTTTATTGATAGAGGGATTGATATGGTCAGATCTGTTCTTTAGGAAGCTCATTTTGGCATTTGAGTAGAGGGGAGTAACTTTTTCCCCTCATTAATAGAGTTAATTAGAATTCACTTTTTGTGTATCGCTTTGACGTTCATAAAGCACTTTATGTATATTTTGTTATTTGAACTTCATTAAAAGCCTACACAGTACTAGGAGAAGTATTATTCTCATTTTACAAATGAGGAAACACAGTAGAAGAGCTAGAACTTAAACCCCAGCAACATATAACCATAGAGTTTAGAGTGGAAACAGACTTTAAGGGTCATGTAATCTAACCCTCACTTCTGTTTCATAGATGATGAAATCGAAACCTAGACAATCATACTAGTTTAGCAGTCTTCATACAGTGTCTAAATCAGAGAGTTGGGATTCAATAGCTTGTCTAACTTCAAAACCCAGAGTTCATTACATTACAATATGGCACATTGTTATTTAAACATATTGTTGATTAATCTGGAGGAGCATAGAATTGAGTACTCTTAGTTTCTTCCCACCTATAGCAAGGTCAATCAGTTGGTAAATATTAAGTTTCTACTATGTGCCAGGTACTGTACTAAGCACTGAGGTTACAAAAAGTGGCAAAACACAGTCCCTTCCCACAAGGAACTTACATCTAATGGGAGTAAACTCTTGGTATGATGCAAAGAACAATATGTTCAAAGTTATAGAACCTGACTCTGTTACTTAGTATTTCCATTACCTTAGGCAAGTCTTTTCATTGTAATATCAACTCACATTTATTTCATGCCATAAGATTTACAAAACACTTTTCTCACAACAACCCTATGAGATATATAGTTAACATATTTACCTATTTTATAGATAAATTGAGTGGAAGTGATTCTCTAGGTCATATAGTACATGGCTGCCCAGAATCCACTTCACGTTTTCATACTCCAAAACTTATGTTTTGTTTTATTCTTTTAAACTCAATTACAATTTCTCACAGACCATAGGTTTCTTTTTTTTTTTTTTTTGCTTTTTGGAGGGCAATTGGGGTTAAGTAACTTGCCCAAGGTCACACGGCTAGGTTTTTGTTTGTGTGGGTTAAGTGTCTGAGGCCGGATCCGAACTCAGGTCCTTCTGACTCCAGGGCCACCTAGCCACCCCCCATAGGTTTCATATTAAGTTAAGGGGATTGTATTGGTCAGTTGCTAACATCCCTTTAAACTCCAAATGCTTAGGGATTATAGAAAAATTCTTGTATTACTACATGACCTCAAAGAGGCATAATCAATTACTTGGAAGTAGAAAATAGAAGTAAAGGAAAATTTCTTATAAGAAGTAAATGGCATAAATTGGACATTCCCTAATACTGAAATTCCTTAATCATGGCAAAAAAACAAACCCAACAACAACAAAAATCAACACAAACTCAAACTAAAACATTATAAAGGCTGTCAAATAAAAAAGGAAATAGACTTGCTCTATTTTTCCCTGGAAAGCTGTAATAGGGCCAAAGTGGCATGGAGAATGGATTTTAATTCAGCTTTAGGAAAAGTGATCTAAAAATTCTAATTGTCCCCATATACCTCTGGGAATTTGTAGTAATTTCTCCTGTAATGGATGTCTTGTAGCAGAGGTTTAATGACTACTTGTTGGGATTCATACTTTGAGCAAGAATGGGACTAGCTAACTTCAAAGGTTTCTTTTTCTTCTCACTTTCTTTGAATCTAAAGGAATCAGAATAGAATCTGAGAGTTGACAGACTAGGAATCTTATATTACATTGATAGAATGCTTTTACTGAGACTGGCATGTTGACTTCCCAATTGGTAACCCTTGATATGTTAAAATGGGTTTTCACTTCTTTTCCAGGGTGTGTGATCCCATCTCCTTTATGTGTTATCTTTCCCCATTAGAATGTATGCTCCTTGAGGGCAGGGGATTTCTTGGCTTATTTTTACTGCTACAAGCACACGGGTACACTCACATATAATTGAAAGAGATTTACATATTGATCATGTTTAGAATATTTTTTTTTTCTGCACTCTGAGTCCTTCTGAGTCCTTCACTACTATATCAGGATGTGAATAACATGTTATCCTCTTTAGTTTTCTGGAATCATTGTTGATGATTATGATGAAAATATTTCCTAGTTCTTTTAAAATTGTCTTTGCCACATTGCCATTGTATAAATTGTTCTACTTGTTCTATAAACTTTGCACCAGTAAGGTCTTAAGTGCTCTATCTATACAGTTTGAGCTATATTTTTATAAGATGTTTACTCCAGAAAATTTATTTTCATTATTTAAATGTGCTCTGTCCCCTAAAACCTAGCATTGTGCTTTGCATATAGTGGGTCTCAATTAACATTTGTTGACGATTATGATGATTATATAACTTGGGTATTTTTCTTATCACACATTATATCTTTTTATTTATTTATTTTTTTTTTTATAAGCAATTGGGGTTAAGTAACTTGCTCAAGGTTACATGGCTAGTCATTATTTATGCGTGGGTGCTCATTTTCTGAGGCCGGATCTGATCTCGGGTCATCCAAACTCCGAGGCCAGTGCTCTTACTCACTGCGCCACCTAGTCACCCCTTTAGGGCAATTGGGGTTAAGTAACTTGCCCAAGGTTACACGGCTAGGTTTTTGTTTGTGTGGGTTAAGTGTCGGAGGCCGGCTCCGAACTCAGGTCCTTCTGATTCCAGGGCCGGCGCTCTATTCATTGAGCCACCTAGCCGCCCCCACACATTATATCTTAAAGTTAAAAGGAGACCATCTCAGAGACCATCTATTTCAACTAATAGCTGAATAATAATTCCCTTCCATAAAGTATTCAGCTATTGTATGAACAACTCTAGTAAATCTTTGAAGGCAAACATTTCCAATTTTGCATAGCTATAATTCTAAGATTTTCCCTAGATGAAACTGAAAATTAGACTCTTCATGAATTCTACTCACTGGAAGTTAAGTGCTACAGCAGATAGCATATAGGGCCCGGAATTAGGAAGGCTTGAGTTCAAATTCAGTAACAGACACTTAATAGCTGTGTGACCTTGGGCAAGTCACTTAACCTCTATTTGCCACACTTTCTTCAGCTATAAAATGAGGAATATAATTGCATCTACCTTGCATAGTTGTGAGGATCAAATGAGATAATATTTTTGAAAAGTCCTTACCACCATGCCTGGTACATAGTAGATGCTTTATAAATGCTTATTCCTTTACTTCTTACTTCCTGTTCTGTTTGCGTCAAGTTCTTCCTTCTAGGAATGAATATAGCTTCTTTGATGGTATGGTCTTTTAAATCCTTGAAGACCATTATCATGCCTACCCTAAGAGACATCATGATATAGTAGAAATAATGCTAGCTATTGAGTTATATAATACTGGTTCAAATCCTGGCTCTTCCACTTTCTACTTTTATGACCTTGGGCAAATCAAATAATATTTCCAGACCTCAGTTGTTTCATCTATAATATTAGTAGGTTGGACTTATTTTCTTTTCCAGTCCTAAATCTGCGATCATATTATGATTTTATCTTGTCTTCTGCAAACTAAACATCCCTGTTTCTTTCAAATGATTTTCATATGGCATAAACTCAAAAACCTTTACCCTCCTGGTGTCATTGCCCTCTTCTGGACACATTTTACCTTATCAATATCCATCCTGAAATGTGGTACATAGAACCAAACTTAATACTTCACATGTGTTCTGATCAAAATAGAGTAGAGCAGGACTATCACCTACCTGGAAATCATTCTCTGAATGAAACCTAAGATTGCATTAGTTTTATTGGCTGGGCTGCCATATCATATTCATATTGAATTTGAAGTCTGCACAATCCCCTTCATGGCCCCATGTGTGCACAGTTTTGAATACAGATCAAGAACATCAAAAGGAATAACAATTTATCTAGCAGAAAAATCTTAGACATGGAATAGACTCAGACATAGAATGTGAAGACTCATACTTTTCTCTCTACCAATTATTAGCTGTGGAATCCTGGCAAAGTCATTCTACTTCCTAAAACCTTAATTTCCCCTTCCACAAAAATATATGAACAATGTATTTCATAAGATTATTATGAAGAAAGAACTTTGTAAATTACAAAAAACTTTATAAATGGGAGATACATTTATTCATGTATTCATTTGTTTGTTCATTTATGTATTTTTATGTCCATTCACCATTTATGAAGTGCCTGCTCTAGGCAAAGCATGTGAGAATAAATTTAAGAGAAAATTTTCAATGCAACAGAATGATATTGTCAATCATTGAACCCTAATAATCTTAAAAATCCATCAAGGTTAACAAAACTTAGCATAAGTTAATTGTTCACAATTATACCATTTAATTAATACACCTATCTGGGCCAGCAAGCTCAATAATTCCCAAACCTAGTTTTTGGCTTAAAAAAAAAATCTTCTAATTGATTTACTTAGAACTTGAAACCTAATTTCCCAAAGAAACTAAAATAGACAAGAGAATAGTCTAATCCTTTGTTTAATGTGATCCTTGCATAAGGATGTTTGTTTAAAGTTAATGTTAAATTCAAATATTTTCCTTATCTAATCCTGAAGCCTTTAATGCAATTAAGGCTATGACCTCTTGGATTTACATAGTAGTTCAAATTGTTATCCCAAGGTTTATATAAGTTAATCATGAAAAATAGTGTTCATGTAAGAATATTGGTCTTCACAATTATACCAACTAATTTTCACTTGAGTCCTTGTATACAGCTGATAGGAGTTGTATATAATCTACGTTATCATTTAAGTTGTGACCTCTCTTCAAAGAGAGAAGTTTATCTTTTAAATACTTTGACAATTTCTTTAAGACATTTATCTTACATTGTAGTACTTCCCCCACCCCAGCCAACATCAGTGAAATTAATCTCACCAAATTTATGTGTTTTTCATAATAACAATCAACTGCTCATATTCTCACTAGGATACAATGAGATCAGGGGACCTGTTTTTTTAACCCAGACAATTCTACATCATTATTCATCATAGTAAGGAGGAATGAGAAATGATAGTTATGAAATCTGTTATTTAAAAGAGGAAACATGGTCTATTGGAAAAAAAGCCATTGAAGCCTGAATTAAATCCCACCTCTGACAGATATTGGCTATGTGACTCTAGGCAAATCATTTAACCTCTCACTACTCTAAGCAACTCTCTAGGATCATAAATTATAGAGGAGGTGTGAACCTTCATTAGTTGAGGGAGTTTATTCAGGGAACTTGCTATACCAATGAAATCACAGATGCTGTCCTTAACCTAAATCCTATCTGCTTCATAAACTTCATAAAGAATTACTCTGTGATGTAGTAATAAACCTGGGTATCATCACCCTGGTGATAATCACAGTGTACTATCCCAGTGATAGCCTGGATCTATTTACTCAGGATTACTCTAGACAGTAAGGACAGTAAGGACTACCCTAGAAAGGGTTCATCATCCATAGGTTTGGGTCTTGATGATGAATCACTTCAATATGTCAGCCCACTTAATTTAGAAAAAAAGATGTAAAGAAGACCTCATCTCAGTTATCTGACTTCTGTCTTCTGCTTCCATAGTGATAGAGACATAGAGACAAAATGGTAGAAAAAGAATGATTGGGTACAAAGAAGCATATGGTTTTTAAAAAATTATTAATAAAGATATAACTTTTGATATGCTAAATGTGACATATTTTTCCAGTGATCAACAAACAAGTGAACACACAACAAAGGAATGGGATCATATCAATCTTGAAGTTCTTTTGTTAAATAAAACCAAAAGAAAAATAAGTTGAAGCTAAACAAAAGGATGATTTATAAGTCTTCTTAAAGAGGCAAATACAACTTTGTATAATTGGCTTAATCTCATACTCAGAGAAAAGAGACCTTTATTTCATATGACATTTGGTCACCTACTACTGTCATAATCATGATAAGTGTTTACAAAAAGACTCTTATGAAAGCAATTGTAGTTCATGTGGCAACAACTGATGTATAACATGAAGTAAATTATAAAAATAGCTTTTCAATTATATGCTTTTAATATACATACATATTGTTAAATTAACATATATTTTGATACTTTGTGTTCAGTGCAAAAGTGAACATAGGTGGGAATGGCAAAAAATTGTCTTGAAAAAGGACAAGCAGAGTCATATGGCAGAAAAAAGCATTGGATAAAAGGCAAAACACATATAAAGTACTAGCATTCCTTTATATAAATCAATAAAATCCAACAAGATGATCTAGAAAGAGAATTTACATTCAAAAAAACAATAGAATCTATAAAATAGTTTGGAGAATACCCACCATGAATTAGAACTACATCCAAATTACTAAAAAGAACCTATGAAGGAAGATGCTATCAGCATCCAGAGAAAGCTTTGATAACTAGAACTATGTATAGAATGATATTACAAATATATGTAAATATATACATTATACAATGACATATATGCTATATATGTAAATATGCATGCACATTTGTATCTAATGGTAGTCAACTCTAAGGTGTGAGAGACAGTGAAGAAAAAAGGGGAGAAAAAAGAAAGTTATATGATAACTTAATTATATGTTTAATAGGAAAAGCAAGTTGTACATTACAGATTTGCAGTTTTTTTTTTTTTTACTCTACTATGTTCTGGATAGGTTTGTGTTATTTTATACATTTTTAAACAACTCTCCAGAAATAAAGACACATGTAAATTTGGAAAAAGATTAATTCAGGGTACATCAAGACAATATAGTAACAATGACAATACTACCTAAATTAATTTACTCATCTAGTGCTGTAACTAACATCTAAACAAATATTATATAAAGCTCAACAAATAATAATAAAATTTATGTTAAGGAACAAAAGTTCAAGTGTCTCAAGGGTAATAGTAGGAAAAAAAGTGGAAAAGAAGGAGAATCTACTAATGTCACATGTCAAATAGCACTGTGAGCCAGCAATCCTTAACATAATCTAGTTTTTTTTTTTTTTAAGGTCTATCAGTGGAATAGTGTAGGTACATGACCTACAGAGGCAAATAAGTAGAAAAGCATAGAGTTTGAGAAATACAAAACCTTCAGTTATGGGGGAAAAGACTCACTGTTTGACAAACATTTTTGGAAAAACCATACAGGGGTCTGGCATGGATTTAAGTTTAGAATAATGACTTCCACTATATATCAAGACAAACTCCAAATAGAAACATGGCCTACATAGAAAAGGTCATGTTGTAAACACATTAGGGAGGAAAGGAAGAGATTGTCTTCTAGAGCTATGGATAGGGAAAGAACCACATCCGAACAAGTAATAGAGAAGATTCCATAATATAAAAAGTACAATTTTAATTGTATGGAATTTTAAAAGTGATTGTATAGGAGTAGAAACAGTACTTCCAAGGTGCTCTGACCCACAAAACTTCCAAACTATATAAAAAGGGACTCTGAACAACTTCTGGAGACCCAGCACCCACAGAATGACACAGAGAAGCTAACCTCCTGCTGAGGATAGCCCAGCAGCCCTGCAGGTAGCGGCCAGTGCAGCGCTCTGAGAGCGGGCAGCACAGCACGCTGGGAACCAACAGGGCAGCACTCTGGGAGCTGAGCCCAGGCCCGCTTGAGCCCTGGTTTTAGCCCTAGGGCAGCTGGGCCAGCAGCTGGCTGGAGGGACCCCAGAACACCAGCAGCTATGGTGATTCCAGAATTATCAGCACAGATATGCCTAAGACAAAGTGAGAGGTTAGTGCCCTATGGACTTTGGGACCAGTATTTGGGGAACGAGTCGGCATCCTCCCCTGGGGGCAAAAAGCTGCTGAAGAAACGAGGCAAAGAAGCCATTTTGCATCTTCAGTGGAGGCTCTAGCTCCTGGTCTGCAAACTGTAGGGAGATCCAGCAATCAGTCTGGGGGTTAATTGCTCTTGCTTTAAACTGCCTGGATGTGGATTGTGGTCTGGGTGGGGGAGGTTTAGGGTGGGTATCCAATTTGCCAGAGTGGGTGGAGGCTTTACAGAGGCCACCCAACTGGCGGAAGTTGTGAAGACCCCGACGTTCAGGATGGAAGCTCTCCTGTCTGGTGGCAGAGTCCTACTGTAGCAAAAAGCCCCAACATCAAGTAATTAAGTGGCAACATACCTAGGCAAATGAAACAAAATAAACAGAAAAATTCAACATTGAACTCCTATTTTAGGGGCAAAGAGGATCAAAGCATGGAGGAGGAGTGTGAGGTCAGAACTCTTGCACCAAAAGCCCCAAATGAAAATACAAGCTGGCTACAGGCCATAGAGAACATTAAGAAGCAGATAAGAGAAGTGGGGGAAAATTGGGAAGAGAAATGAAAAAGATGCAAGAAAAGTATGAAATGACAGTCAACAGCCTGACTGAGGAAATAACACCTTAAAAAATAGACTAACTCAAATGGCAAAAGAGGCTCAGAAAGGCAATGAGGAGAAGAATGCCTTAAAAAGTCAAATTTGCCAGATGGAAAAAGAATCTCAAAAGCTCACTGAGGAGATTCAATCCTTCAGAGTTAGACTGGAGCAAATGGAAACTAGTGACTTTATGAGAAATCAAGATGCTGTTAAGCAGATCCAAACAAATGAAAGATTAGAAGGCAATGTGAAATATCTCATGGGAAAAACCACTGACCTGGAAAATAGATCCAGGAGAGACAATTTAAAAATTGTTGGATTACCTGAAAGCCATGATCAAAGAAAGAACCTAGAAATCACCCTTCAAGAAATTCTCAAGGAAAACTGCCCTGATGTTTTAGATCCAGAGGGCAAAATAGAGGTTGAAAGAATCCACCAATCACCTCCTGAAAAAAGATCCCAAAAAGAAAACTCCCAGAAATATTATAGCCAGGTTCCAGAATCCCCAGATCAAGGAGAAATACTCCAAGCAGCCAGGAAGAAACAATTTCAATATTGTGGAAACACAATCAGAATAGCCCAGGACCTGGCAGCTTCTACACTGAGGGATCGAAGGGCATGGAATATAATATTCCAGAGGGCAAAAGAGCTGGGACTGAACCCAAGGGTCACCTACCCAGCAAAACTGAGTATTTTGTTTCAGGGGAAAATATGGTCATTCAGTGGAATAGAGGACTTTCAAGCATTCTTGAGGAAAAAGCCAGAGTTGAATAGAAAATTTGACATCCAGACACAAGAAGGAAGAGATGCCTGAGAAGGTAATCAGGGAAAAGAAATCAAAGGAACTTATCAAAGTTGAACTATTTACATTCCTATATGGAAAAGCAATAACTGTGACTGATGATATCTTTCTCACTATGAAAATAATGGAAGAAGGGGGTGTGGTCATATGAATACATATGTGAATGTGTGTGTATATGGTTACAGTTATATATGGATAGTGGGCATAGGTTGAATTTGTTGGGAAGGGAGAATACTCAAGGGATGAAATTATGAGGTGAGAGAGGAAAGTGGCAAGAGGAGATGGGGAGAGACAGGGTAGGGTAAACTATCTCATGTAGAAGAGGCAAGGGGAAGTAGTTGCAGGGGAGGGGAAGAACAAGAAGGCAAAAAGGCAAAACCATATTCTCATTGAAGTTGGCTCAAGGAGAGAATCACATACATACTAAATGGGATATCTCACCCTGCAAAAGAGTAGGGGAAAGGGGGATGAGAGGGGAGAGGAGGGCATTCTGGGGGGAGGGGAGGTTGGAAGTACCCACTATCAAAGAGGGACAGGATCAAAGTAGGGAGTGGACCAGGTGGGAGGTGAGATGGGTGGGAGGGAAATATAAGCAGTCTTTTACAATATATCTACTATGGTAATGTTTTGCATAGCTATACATGTATAACACATACTGGATTGCTTATCTTCTCAGAGGGAGTGGGTGACAAGGGAGGAAGGGAATGGATCTGAAATTCAAAGTCTTAAAATTAAATGTTTCAAATGTATATAAATACTGCTATCAATACTATTTTGCATGTAATTGGAAGATAAGATGTGCAGCCACTGTGGCACAGAGATTCACCTTGCTGTAATGGCAAAGTCGAAGGGGGTATGGGAGAAGATATGGGAGAGAGCAGATTGGATGAGGGGATATCTAGTGGGACTGCTATTCTGGGGTCGTGGGTAGGGAAAAATGGGGGAAAATTGTAACTCAAAATTTGGTGGAAATGAATTATGTAAACCAGAAGTTAATAAAGCATTTGTTTAATAAGAAATAAAAAAAAAACAGCAAAAAAAGATACAGTAAAACAAAAAGAAAAAAAAGAAAAATAAGATGAAATATATAGAATTTTACACAAATTTGAATACATCTCTGAATATACTCTTCTTATATTACAAAATGTCCAAACTAAATATTATTTTATTTGTTACAATTTAACACACTACATGTATTTAAATATGCTATCTAGACTTTGTAGAAAAACTAGGACTTATTTATGATGGAGCTTCTCTGTTCCAAAAAACAAATATGTCTTTCCAAAGCAGAGTATAGGTCATTTTGTTCCTAAATTTTCTGTTTCTTTTTAAAATCTGCATGAAGTAATTAGATTTGATTCCAAATGTTGTATGCTATAATTATAAAAATCATTACTATTATGATTGTCGTACATGTTTATATTTAGTTAAAAATCAGAGAAAATCTACTAATTTGTGAATTAGTATAATTAGTAAATATAATGAGTCTAATTCAGGTATTTTATATTTAAATAGCTAAATATTACTTTTTATGCATGGCCACTAGGCTCAGAAACCTTTGATGTCTTCTCATTGGGTATCTCCACTCAATAAAGTACCAAATCTTTACTGTAAAAAGCACCACTGACCCCCTGGGTAAAAAGATCAGCTTTGTCTCCTGGCTCTGACTCTTAGTTACTATGTGCAGTTAGCTAAATAACAGCCTTTCTATGTCTGTTTCTTCAAAAAAAATAAAAGTGATTGTATATACAAAGATAATATAGTAAAAATTAGACATATATGTGATAAAGGATTCTCTCTCTCCCTCCCCCTTTCTCCCCATAAACACACATACCTATACACATATACATACATATATGGAATTCATTAAAATTTATCAGTTTAAGATTCATTCCACCATAATTCAATGTATATGAACAGGCAACTTTCAAAGGAAGAAATTCAAGCTTTCCCAATCATAAAAAATCTCTAAATCACTAACAATTAGAGAAATGCAAATTTAAAGCAACTTTGAAGTTCTACTTTGCATCTCTCAGACTGGCAAAGATTACAAAAAAGGAAAATAAAAAAATTTGAAGAAGCTATGTGAAAACTGGCTCACTGGGTAGACTGGGGTACTTTGTTCCCACCATTCTGGAAAACAATTTGGAATTATTCTCAGAAAGTTACCAAGTTGAGCATACTCTCTGATTCTGCTATAGCACTGAGTCCTGTATCCCAAAGAAATCAAAGAAAGAAGAATATGTATGAAAATAATTATAACATCTCTTTTTCTTGGTAACCAAAACTTGGGAGCTAAACACTCTCCTCCGTTTGGGGAATGAATAAACAAATTGTCATATATAGATATAATGGAATATTACTGTGCCTTAACAATGGTGAAATTAATACTTTCAAAAGAAACTGGAAGTGCTTAATGAATTGATACAGAATGAAGTGAGCAGGACTAGGAGAACAATTTATACAATGATAAAAACATTATAGAAAAAAACAGTTTTGAAAGATGTTAGAACTCCAATGAAGCCAAAAATAAAGAATGAGTCCAAAAGAATGATGATGAAATATGTCATTCAATTCATCACAGAGAGATGATGAAGAAATGTAGAAAGACACACATATTTCCAGAAGTGGCTAGGGTGCGGGAATTTGTTTTGCTGAACTATTTAGATGCATACTAAGGGATTCATTTTTCAAATGTGTTTACTAATTAAATTTTCTCAGTAGGCCATGTGGGAGCTGGTAAAAACATATTCCTTAAAAAAACATATTTGAATGAATAAAAAATAGAGAAAGAAAGAGAGAACGGAAAAAGGAAGGAAGGAAGAAAGAAACAGAAAGAGCAAAAAGAAAGAAGGAAGGGAGAGAGAAATAAATAAGAACAAAAGAAAGAAAGGAAGGAAGGAAGGAAGGAAGAAAGAAAGAAAGAAAGAAAGAAAGAAAGAAAGAAAGAAAGAAAGAAAGGAAGAAAGAAAGAAAGGAAGAAAGAAAGAAAGGAAGAAAGAAAGAAAGAAAGAAAGAAAAAGAAAGAAAGGGAGGAAGGAAGGAAGAAGGAAGGAAAGAAGGAAGGATGGAAGGAAGGAAGGAAGGAAGGAAGGAAGGAAGGAAGGAAGGAAGGAAGGAAGAAGGAAAAGAAAGAAAGAAAGGGAGGAAGGAAGGAAGGAAGGAAAGAAAAGAAGGAAGGAAGAAGTGAATGAAGGAAAAAAGGAAAGAAGGGAGGAAGGAAGGAAAAAAGAAAGAAAGACACTGATTTGGTAGTCAAAAGACTTTGATTCAAATTGTAGCTCTACCACATCTTCTCTTGTGATCTTGTACAAATTCTTCTACATCGATGAACCTCAATTTCCCCACCTACAAAATGAGGGAGTGAGACAAAGATGGCCTCAAGGGTTCCTCCCAATTCTATATGATTCTATGATATTTAACAAATATATTAGAAAATTCAGGTCAGGAATAAGGAAAGAAAGAAGACATACATTTCATAGAAGTCCCACACATATCATGAGTTCTTAAAAAAATGGGGGTGTTTAGTAAGACATTGGGTATAATGAACACTATTGAATAGCATTACATGAAACACAATTTATTGTCTTAGGATATGATTTGTTATTCATGTGGTAATCATGAGGAAATATAAAAAAATAAAAATTACTACAGTTGTTGGATTATTTTGAAATCAATTAATTATATCAGTCACAGACTACAGTTCCAGAAGACTGTTTTTTTTTTTTCTAAAATGCATCTGTCCCAGCTTTCTACCCCTCTCTCTTCTACCTCTGGAAATCTTCAGTGTCCAGGCCAAAATGAGGTTTCTCTTTCTCTGTGGACTTTGGGGATGCTCTGGCTAACCACCATCTCTTCTTTCTTGGAACTCCTATTCTCCTTGTTTCTTTTATAAATTTAGTGTTTTATTATGTATCCTGTAAAAGCTTTACTTAATTGCATTGTGCTTACATGTTTTTTATATCCCAAACATTGTAAACTGCTTGAGGGTAGTCTTATTCCTTTTTCTTTATCCCCCCACAATGACAAGTACTTATAAGTATAGTGAAAATATAATGTGTTTGTTTTTTTTAAGTTACAAGCTAAAAACAATAAAAATGAGGAAAATGGATGATACACCTCAATTCTGTCCTATTAAAGTTATTAATAATGAAAATGAAATATGAATGAAAGAAAAAGCATAGATATAGATAGTAGATACAGATAGTAATTTTAGGCAGATTAAATGCAAATCAATTATGATGAGGAGAACAATAGAGCCTAAAAAGTGTTGAGAAACAAGTGACTGATTTGCTAAGTAGAGAGTTTTAGCAACCAAGGGAAATAATGGTTTAGACCACAAATTCATTTGTAAAATATTTTAGAGAAAACTGATGGAAGACTATTTCTAGTATCACATAATAAAACATAGAGCAGCAGTGGAAGAAAAAAAGCAGTTAAAGGAAAGATTGTTGAGAGAGAAAAAAAAAAACTAACCAAAATCAATGAGGAAGAATTTAAGGATACATGTAAAGTACCATAAACAATAGAAAAATGAAAAAAAAAACCCACAACTATTTTCATAACAATTTCTTCTCAATTGGATTATATCAGAGTCCTAACTAGTCTTATAAAAGAGATAGAAATGGAATTATAGAGTACAAATATTAAGAAAGAAAATTGACTAGAACTGGTGTGTACAGAAGGGATATAGAGTAGAGTTAATCCTTTGTCTGAGCAACAAGAGATGATGATGATTTATGTAACTCCTTAAGGTTTGCAAAATATTTTTATAAATATTTTCTCATTTGTACTTCATAGCAACCCTGTTATGTATGTGCTATTATGAACACTATTTAACAGATGGGGAAACCAAGGTAGACAAAGCTTACTTGCTCACTTTTATGTAGTTAAGTGTTTGAATCAAGATTTGAACTCAGGTCTTCCTATCCTTAGTTGTAGTACTTCATATACCATCTATATTCCTGACTTATATATCTATAAGGTCTATTAAGGAGAAACAGATACCAAAGATTGAGGGGAAAATGTTCAACTTATTATTGCTGCTTAAAATAAAGCAACTATGACAATGTCAAGATTTACTTATCTGAATGCACACTCACTCACCTATACAAAATATTTAAGAGAATAATTTACAGCCACATTAAGAAGATTCTCAATGAGATTGTAAGGAGGAAATAGGCAGGTTTTCACAAATTATAGTAACACAATAAATTAAATCTTTACCTTGAAACAATTAATTGAATGATGCAGAAAATGAAAAAATAAATTAAAGAAAACATAAAATATCTCATTGGTAAAACAACTCACATGGAAAATAAATCCAGGAGAGACAATATAAAAATTATTGGTCTCCTTGAAAGCAATGATGAAAAAAAAGAACCTGGACAGAATCTTTCAGGGAATCATAAAAGAAAGCTGCCCTGAGGTCCTAGTACCAGAAAGCAACATAGTCATTGAAAGAATCCACCAATCATCTCCTGAAAGAAATCCCAAATTGAAGACAACAAGGAACATTGATAGACAAATTCCAAAATTACCAGGTCAAAGAGAAAATACTGCAAGTAGCCAGAAAGGAACAATTTAAATATCATGAAACCACAATGAGGATTACAAAGGACATTACAGCTTCTACATTAAAAGAACAGAGTGCATGGCATATGATATTTCATAACACAAAGGAGCTTGGGTTACTACGAAGGATTGACTACCCAATGAAACTGAGCATAATCTTTCTTGGGAGAAGATGGACATTCAATGAAATATGGGACTTCCAAGCCTTCCTGATGAAAAGACCAGTGTTTAACAGCAAATTTTATCTTCAAATACAAGACTCAAGAGAGGAACAAAAAGGTAAACAAATGAAAAGAAGAAAAGAAAAAAAAATGAAAGCATGATCTTTTTATTTAGGTGACACTTGTAACTCTTGAGAACTGTATTGTTATGACTACATTTAAAAGGGGTATACATAGTTAGAGAAGATAAAAGATATAACTTGACTTTGATGTGATGATAAATCTAATTAAGTAGTGAAAAGGGTTTGTACTGGGAGAAAAGAAAGATGTGAACAAAGGGAAATTACAGCACATGAAAAGGTACAAAAAGCTATTACAGTAGAGGGAAAGAAGGTGAAGAAATGAGCAGTTTGAACCTAACTCTCATCAGATTTGGCTCAAAGAGGAAATATCATAAACGGTTAGGTATAGAAATCTAATTTACCCTATAGGAAGTAGGAGGGGCAAAATGGAAAGAAAAAGGAGGAGGTAGAAATAAGGGAAGGAAGAATTAGGGTAAAGAGGAAGAAATGGCTGATAGAAGGGAGGGCTGATGGAGGCAATGATCAAAAACAAAACTCTAGTGAGGAGGGAAAGGGAGAAAGGAGAGAGAAAAGCATAAACAGGGTGGGGTGTGGAAATTGGGTGGAGGGAAAGAAACAGATAATAATAAAAACTATGAATGTGAATGGCAAGAATTCTTCCATAAAACAGAATCAGATAGCAGAGTGGATTAAGAACCATAATTCTACAATATGTTGTTTACAAGAAACATATTTGAAGGAGAGGGATACACACAGCTTAAAGGTAAAATGCTAGAGCAGAACATATTATGCATCAGCTGAAGTAAAATAAAAAGCAGGGGTAGCAATGTTGATTTCAGACAAAGCAAAAGCAAAACTAGATCTAATTAAAAGAGATAAGGAAGGAGACTACATCCTGCTAAAAATGTATGATAAACAATAATGTAATATAACTAAACATATATGCACCAAGTAGTATAGCATCCAAATTTCTTACAGGAGAAGTTAAGGGAATTACAGGAAGAAAAAGATAACACAACTATGCTAATGGGGAACTTCAACTTCCCCTTCTCTGAACTAGATAAATCTAACCACAAAATAAACAAGAAAAAAGTTAAGGAGATGAATAGAATTTTAGGAAAGTTAGATACAGTTGGACTTTGGAGAAAAATAAATAGATATAGAAAGCAATATATGGAGCTCACACAGAAACTGACCATGTATTAGTGTATAACACCCTTGTAATTCAATGCAGAAAGACAGAAATAGTAAATGCATCCTTTTCAGATCATGTTGCAATAAAAATTACATGCACTAAAGGGCCATGGAAAGATCGACTAAAAATTAATCAGAAACTAAACAATCTATTCCTAAAGAATGAATGAGTTAAACAACAAATCATATAAACAACAATCCTACAGAAATTCAATTATCATACCAATCAAACTACCAAAAATTATTTTATAGAGCTAGAAAGAGCAATTACAAAATTAATCTGGAAGAATAAAATGTCCAGAATAACAAGGGACTTAATGAAAAGAAATGCAAGGGAAGGTGGCCTAGCTGTACCAGATCTTAAATTGTCTTATAAAACATCAATCATCAAAACAAATTTGTACTGGCTAAGAAATAGAGTGGTGGATCAGGGAATAGGTTAGGTACACAAGACACAACAATCAATGACTATACTAGTCTATTATTTGATAAATCCAAAGACTCCAGCTTCTGGGCTAAGAATTCACTATTTAATAAAAACTGCTGAAAAAATTGGAAAATAACAAGGCAGAAACTAGGCAGAGACCAATATCTGACACCCTATACCAAGATAAAGTCAAAATGGGTACATGACTTTGATATAAAGACTAATAATATAACCAAACCAGGAGAGCAAGGAATAATTTACCTGAAAGATCTTAGAGAAGGGAAGAATTTATAATGAAACAAGAGATAGAACATTATGAAATGCAAAATGGATGATTTTAATTACATTAAATTAAAATGTTTTTGCACCAACAAAGCCAATACAACCAAGAGTAGAAGGAAAGCAAAAGTGTCTTTGATAAAGTCTTCATTTCTATAATATATGGAGAACTGAGTTGAATTCATAAAAATACAAGTCATTTCATAATTGATAAATGTTCATTTGATACAAACAGGCAGTTTTCAGAGGAAGAAATTAAAGCTTTCTACAGTCAGCTGAAAAAAATGGGGAGCAGACCCACAATGGCAGAGTAAAAGCAGGAATTTGCTTCAGCTCCTGCTGCAAATACCTCCAATACCTGTAAAAAATGATTTTAAACAAATTTTAGTGCTACAGAAGACAAAAGGTGACAGAGAGAAACAAATTTCCTGCAGAAAGAAGCCTGGACAGCCAACAGGAAAGGTCTATCACACTGGACTAGGAGTGGAGCACAGTCCCACATCAGACATGCTGGCACAGACAAGTGGCACACAATGACCAGAGCAGACTCCAGAAGAGTGAATCACTGGCAGCTGTGGTGGTTTCCAGACCCCCCCCTCAAACCATAAATTCTAAGCAGAAAGTAAAAGGTAAGTGGGGAAACTCTGTTAGAAGTGTTTGAGAGAAGGACGTGTTCTGGCCCCTGCTGCCAGGTGGCAGAGGTAGTGTCAGTTGCAGCTGTTGCTATTTGCAGCTGCCTCCTGAGCTCCAGGCACAGATTATGGGGAGACCAACTAGCTGACCAGAGGGTAATTGAAGGACTCTCTTTGGAGTTGCTGAGGCAGGATTCTCTTGCTTTGTCCTGCTCGAATATGGGTTATGGTCTTGGGTGGTGGTCCTGGGGTGAGGAGCACTAATGTCAGAAAACTTGTTGAGGCTGTGGAGAAACAGTCTTCTTCACAGTTCTGAGGCAAGTGACTAAAAGAAGCTCTTAAAATATCTGCACAAAGCCCCAGAAATTTGTGACACAGAACTCTCCACTCTGGAAGCAGAGTTCTACCATAGAAGAGCCTGAAAGCCAAATAAATGACTAGCAAGATGAGCAAACAAAGGAAGCAAAATTAAACTATAGAATAGGTTTTTTGTGATGAAGACAATCAAAACATAGAATCAGAAGATGACAGCAAAGTCAAAACTCCTTCATCAAAAGCCTCCAAGAAAAAATATGAATTGGTCTCAGGCCATGGAGGAATTCAAAAAGGATTTTAAAAATCAAGTAAGAGAAGTAGAGGAAAAATTAGGAAGAGGAAGGAGAATGATGCAAGAAAATCATGAAAAGCAAGTCAATAGCCTGCTAAAGGATACTCCCCAAAATACTGAAGAAAATAACACCTTAAAAATAGTCTAATACAAATGACAAAAGAGGTTTAAAAAGCCAATGAAGAGAAGAGTGATGTAAAAAGTTGAATTGGTCAGATGGAAAAGGAATTTCAAGAGTTCACTGAAGAGAATAATTCCTTCAAAATTAGATTGGAGCAAAGGGAAACTAATGACTTTATGAGAAATTAAGATAATATAAAACAGATCCAAACAAATGAAAAAATAGAAGACAATGTGAAATATCTCATTGGAAAAACAACTGACCTGGAAAATAGATTATTGGACTACTTAAAAACCATGATCAAAAAAAGATCCTAGACATCATCTTTCAAGAAATTATCAAGGAAAACTGCCCTGATTTTTTAGAACCAAAGGGCAAAATAGAAATTAAAAGACTTCACCAATTACTTCTTGAAAAAGATCCCCAAATGAAAACTCTTAGGAATATTATAGCCAAATTCCAGAGTTCCCAGGTCAAGGAAAAATATTATAAGGAGTCAGAAAGAAATAATTTGAGTATTGTGGAAACACAATCAGGATAACACAAGATGTAGATGGGAATAACATAAACGCTTAACTGGGTATCTTATCCTACTGGAAAATAAGGGGTAAGGGGATGGGGGATGATAGAAGGGAGGGGAAATTGGGGGAGAGGGTAGTTAGAAGCAAACACTTTTGAAAAGGATAAAGAAAGAAAATGGAATAAATGGTGGATGGGATAGGATGGAGGGAAATATAGTTAGTCTCTCACAATATACTACTATGGAAATGTTTTGCATAAGTACAAATGTATAGCCTATATTGAATTGCTTGTCTTCCCAGTGGGGTTGGGTGAGGAGGGTAGAAGTGAGAGAAACTGAAACTATATGTTTTAAAAACAAATTGTAAAAACAATTGTTTTACATGCAAATAGGAAATAAGATATATAGGAAAAGGGATATAGAAATCCATCTTGACCTACAAGAAAGTAAGGGGGGGGGAGGGAGGATATAAGAAATGGCAGATTAGGGGAAGAGGTATTCAGTATGCTTGCCATCTTGGGGAGGGGAGAAGAGGAGAGATGGGAGAAATTTTATAATTCAAAATATTGTGGAAATGAATGTTGAAAACTAAAAATAAATAAATGATAAGAAAAAGAAAAAATGCTCTAAATCAGTATTGATTTAGAGAAATATAGACAGAATGTATAGAGAATGTATAGAGAAATATATAGAAAAATGTATAGAGAAATACAAATCAAAACACCTCTGAGGTACCACATCACAACTCTCAGATTGGCTAACATGACAAAACAGGAAAATGATAAATGTTGGAAATGTGGAAAATTGGAACAGTAATGTGTTATTGGTGGAGTTATAAACTGATCCAGCCATTCTCAAGAGAAATTTGAAACTATGTCCAAAGATCTATAAAACTGTTGTTGATTTTATCCCAGGAATACCACTTCTAGGTCTGTATCCCAAAGAGATCACAGAAATGGAAAAAAGACTCACATATACAAAAATATTTATTGCAGCTCTTTAGAGAGGTGGCAAGGAATTGGAAACTGAAATAATGCTCATTAATTCAGGAATGACTGAACAAGTTACAGTGTATCAATGTAATGAAATACTATTGTGCTATAAGAAATGAGGAGCAGATGAACTTCATAATAACCTGGAAAGACTTAAACTGACACTGAGTG
The DNA here is from genome assembly GCA_011680675.1 of Gymnobelideus leadbeateri. Lineage (NCBI taxonomy): Eukaryota > Metazoa > Chordata > Mammalia > Diprotodontia > Petauridae > Gymnobelideus > Gymnobelideus leadbeateri. The sequence goes on from WOXC01000890.1 coordinate 20,808, forward strand.
AGGAGAGCAGAACCAGGAGAACTTTATACACAATTTATAATTAACACCAGAGGGTAAGGTAGTCATTGAAAGAAACTAGTGATCACCTCCTAGAAGAGATCCCAAAATAAAAATTCCCAGGAATATTGTAGTCAAATTCCATACCTCCCAGATCAAGGAGTAAATACTGCAAGTAGTCAAAAAAGTATTTAATTATCATGGAACTCTTTGACCCAACTATACCACTTCTAGGGCTATATCCCAAAAAAAGATCATAAAAATGGGAAAAGGACCCACATGAACAAAAATATTTATAGGAGCTCTTTTTGTAGTGGTCAAGAGCTGGAAATCAAGGGAATGCCTTCCAATTGGGGAATGGCTAAACAAGTTGTGGTATATTAATGTAATGAAATACTATTGTGCTATAAGAAATGATGAACAGAGAGTTTTCAGAGAAACTTGGAAAGATTTATATAAACTGAGTTTGAGTGAGAGGAGCAGAACTAGGAGAAAATTGTACACAGTAACAGTCATAGAGTCTAAAGGTTGATTTTTAATAGACTTAGCCCTTCTCAGCAATGCAAGGATCTAATAAAATTCTAAAGGACACATGATGGAAAATGACAGCCATATCCAGAGAAAGAACTATGGAGAATGCAGAGCAAAGCAGACTATTTTCTCTTTTCTTTCATTTTCTTTTGTTTTCTTTTGTTTTTCTTTCTCATTTTTTCCCTATTTGGTATAATTCTTCTATGCAATGTGACTAATGTGAAAGTGTGTTTAATAAGAATATATGTATAGAGCCCACATCAGATTGCATGTTGTTTTAGGGAGGGAAGGGGAGAAAATTTTACATTTATGGAAATGAACGCTGAAAACTAAGAATAATTTAAGTGTAAAAAATATCATGAAACTACAGTCAGGATAACATAAGATTTAGCAATTTCTACAATAAAGTGTCTGAGGACTTGCAACATGATATTCTGGAGAGCTAAAGAGCTAGTATTACAACGAAGAATCACCTACCCAGCAAAACTGAGTATAATTCTTCAGGGGGAAAAATAAACATTCAATGAAGTAGTAGACTTTCAGACACTCCTGATGAAAAGACCAGAACTGAATAGAAAATTGGACTTTCAAGTACAAGATACAAAAGAAAGATAAAAAGGTAAACAGGAAAAGAAATCATAAGGGATTCTATAAGGCTAAATTATTTATATTCCTGCTTGAATAAATTATATTTATAACTCCTAAAATCTTTCTCATTCTTAGGGTAGTTAGAATGAATATGCATAAACAGAAAGCAGAGATGTGAGTTGAAAGTGATGGTATGATTATCCTTAAAAAAATTAAAGATAAAAAAGAAGGCACTTGGGGAAGGGAAATGGAGAAGTATAATGGGATATATTATCTATAATGAAAGAAGATTGAAAGAGATTTTACAGTGGAGGAGAAAATGGTGGAAGTGAGGAGGGGAATCCTTGATTTGTACACTCATCAAAATGGCTCAAATATTTGAATTTAGGAATCTATCTTACCATACAGGAAAGTAGGAAGAGAAGGGGATAAGGAGGGGAGCGGGAATGAAATTGATAGAAGGGAGGGAAGTTTGGGAGAGGTAAAAGTCAAAAGAAAAAGACTTTTGAGAATGGAATGGGTAAAAGGAGAGAGAGAGAGAGAGAGAGAGAGAGAGAGAGAGAGAGAGAGAGAGAGAGAGAGAGAGAGAGCAGCATAAACAGGAAGAAAATGGAATGGAGGGATATACATAGTTGGTAATCACTAATGTGAAAAAAAATGTAAGTGACTTTCTATGATAAAAACTTCATTTCTCAAACATATAGAAAACAGAATTAAATTGATAGTAATGAGAAGTTCCTCAATCAATAATTGGTCAAAGGATAAGAACAGGCAGTTTTCAGACAGAGTAATAAAAGCTATCTATAGTGGTATGAAAAAATGCTCTAAATCACTATTGATGAGAAAAATACAAATTAAAACAACTTTGAGCTACTACCTCACACCTGTCAGATTGGCTGAAATGACAGTAAAGGGAAATGACAAAATATTAGAGGGAATGTGGGAAAATTAAAACATTAATTACAATTAAATTAAATTTGAAACATTAATGTGAAGTTGTATACAGATTCAATAGTTCTGGAGAGTAATTTGGAACTATACCCAAAAGGTTATAAAACTATGAATACCTTTTGCCAAAAAAAAATTCCATTACTAAGTCTGTATCCCAAAAAGATGAAAAAACAGAAAAAGATTAAGGACCTGTGTGTACAAAAATGTTTATAGCAGCTCTTTTACTGGAGATAAAGTATTGGAAATTGAGGGGATGTCCATCAACTAAGGAATGGCTGAGCAATTTGTTATATATGTGATGAAATTCTATTGGACTTTAAGAAATGATGGTGGTTGGAATGAAGGTGGCAGAATGAAGGCAGGAACTAACCTGAACTACTCTGTGAAGTCCATCAGCAACATCTAAAAAGTGAATCTGAACAGATTTTAGGGTGACAGAATCCACTGGAAGATGCAGTATGGCAGATTCTCAGTCCAGGAAAGTGTGCACATAGGACTGGGCAGGGGGAACATGGAGTGAGGAGTGCAGAGCACAGAGGCTGCCCAGTAAAGAACTGAGACCAGACCACAGTGGAGCCAGAGCAAGTCCCAGCCAGCAGACTCACTCACCACAAGGGTGATTCTCAGACCTCCCACCACAGGGTGGAGGATCTATTGGAGCTAGGTAAGAGAAAAAAACAGGGCCCAAGGCAGTGGCAGGAGCTTCTCCTGGGGCTATCAACCCACTGCTTGTATGTTCTGCCAACACACCCTAGCTGTTCTAACCCCCCACTCTCACCCTGAAAACTCAGAGATTATTGCTCCAGTGTAAAATCCTGAAATAATGGAGCAAGAGGCAGGTTTGGGAGTCCTAGAGGCAGGGTGTGACTGACACTGTGCCAAGCCTGAAGTGAAGGGTAGGAGGCATCCCAACAAACCCAATCTCAGCTGACCAGCAGGAGATTCTAAACCCCAGGGTGGCAAAGATAGCAAGCAATAACACTAAAAGCCCAGGGGTACCTTAGCAAAATCAGGGGAATCTGTAGACACCAACATAGGCAGCCATGAGCTGCTGAGCCTGCCTAGGGGCACAGAGGCAGAAATCTGAAGGGTTTCCCCACCTTACTCTCTGAGCCTCAGAGTATCCCAGGGGAAACATGGAAAGTCCTAGACTTGGCCTCAGTCTAGACATCCAGAAGCTACATAACACAAAGTCAAAAACCAGGCCCCTATTTCAGATCCCTCTATACCCTAGAAGTAGAAATTTACTTTAAAAGCCAGGGGGTATGCAATCACAATGGGCCAGAAACAAGTGGGAAAAGCACAACCAAAGATGATTGAATCCTATTGTTGTGAGCAAGAAGAACTAATTTCAGAAGGGATCACCATTGACTCTATATCCACACCTGAGACCACAGAAGAAAATATGAACTAGTCTCAAGCCCAGAAAGCATTCCAGGAAGAGGCTCAAGAAGGATTTTTTTTTTTTTTGCTTTTTGGAGGGCAGTTGGGGTTAAGTTTCTTGCCCAAGGTCACACGGCTAGGTTTTTGTTTGTGTGGGTTAAGTGTCTGAGGCCGGATCCAAACTCAGGTCCTTCTGACTCCAGGGCCGGAGCTCTACTCACTGCACCACCCAGCCACCCCAAGAAGGATTTTAAAAGCTAAATGAGAAAGGTAGAAGATAAACTCACCAATTCTTTTAAAATTACAATTGCCAAAGTGGAAAAAAAATGTCACTGAAGAAAACAAATCCTTAAAAAATAAAATTTGTGAATTGGGAAGGTAGGTTTAAATCTAACTGGAGAAAATACTTCCCTAAAAATGAAATCTGAACTTATGGAAGAGGAAATTCAAAAACTAAATGAGGAAAATGATTCACTAGAAATTAGAATTAGTGAAATCAAAGCTAATGACTTTATGAGGCATCAAGAATCAGTCAAACAAAACCTAAAATTTGAAAAATTAGAAGAAAATGTAAAATATCTCATGGGAAATACAGCTGACCTGGAGAATAGATCCAGGAGAGATAATCTAAGAATTATTGGTCTACTGGAAAGCCATGATCAAAAAAATAGCCTGAACAACATCATCTAAGAAATTATCAAAGAAAACTACCCTGAGGTCCTAGAACCAGAGGGTAAAATAGATAATGAAAGAATTCACTGGACACCTCCTGAAAGAGATCTCAGATTGAAAATTCTGAGAAATATCGTAGCCAAATTCCAGAATTATCAGGTCAAGGAGAAAATACTGCAAGTAGCCAATAGGAAATAGTTCAAATATCCTGGAACTGCAGTCATGATCACACAGGACCTGGCAGATTCTACATTAAAAGAGCGGACAGATTGGAATATTGTATTTCATAAGGCAAAAGAGCTTGGACTGCAACCAAGGATCAACTCACCAGCAAAACTGAGCATAACTTTTCAGGAAAGGAGATGATCATTCAATGAAATAAGGGACTTCTAGACCTTCCTGATGAAAAAGCCATAGCTCAGTAGAAAATCTGATCTCCAAATATGAGACTCAAGATAGACATATAAAGAGGTAAATAAGGAAAATACACACACAAACACACACTCACACAACTTGTGATTCAATAAGAGCAAACTGTTTGCATCCTTATATGGGAAGCTGATACCTGTCAATATAGAGAACTGTATAATTATCATGACATTTAAAAGGCATGTGCATAGATAGAGTGTGTGGGTATAAATTAACTAATCTGATGATAAAAAAAAACATATTAAGGGGCACAAAGGGATTGTAATAGGAGAAAAGGACAGGAGGAGGCAGAAAAGAATAAATTATGCCACATGAAGAGGCATGAAAACGTATTGTAGTAGAGGGAAAGAAGGGAGGAAGATGAACATTGTATGAACTTTACTCTTATTGGTTTTGTTTCAAGGAGAGAATAAAATAATGAGTTAAATATAGGGTTCTAACATGAAGAGACACAAAAACTCATTACAGTAGAGGGGAAGGAGGGAGGGAGAGGAGCACTGTATGAAATTTACTCTCATTGGATTGGGTTCAGGGAGGGAATAGCATACTTCATTAAGTATAAAAATCCATAATGCCATACAGGCAGTAGGAGGGCAAAGTCGGGGGTGGGGGGAGAGGTGGTTAGATTGGAGGGAAGAAGAAGTAAAGGGGAAAGATAGGTAAAAGGAGGGGATGCATAGGGAGGGAATACTGAGGGAGATGGTGGTCAAAAGTAAAACTCTTAAGTAGGGGTAGGAAAAAGAGAGAAATAAAAGCAGAAACAGGGCAGGGAATAGGATGGAGGGAAAGGCACAGATAGTAATCATAACTATGAATGTGAATGGGATGAACTCTCCCATAAAACAGAGGCAGATAGCAGAATGGATTAAAAACCATAATCCTGGGATGGCTAGGATGAATAGAGCACCAGCCCTGGAGTCAGGAGGACCTGAGTTCAAATCCAATCTCAGACCCTTAACACTTACTGGCCATGTGACTTTGGACAAGCCATATAACCCCAATTCCCCTCCAAAAAACAACCAAAAAAAAAATAAACCACAATCTTTCAATATGCTGTCTACAAGAAACACATATGAAACAGGGGGACACACACAGGATAAAGGTAAAAGGCTGCAGTAGAATATATTATGCTTCAGCTAAAATAAAAAAAAAAATCAGGAGCAGCAATTCTAATCCCAGATAAAGCAAAAGCAAAAATGTATTTAATTAAAAAAGATAAGGAAGAAACTATATCCTGCTAAAAGGCACCATTGAAAATGAAGCAATATCATTACTAAACATATATGCAACAAGCATTTTAACATCGCAGTTCCTAGAGGAGAAGGTAAGGGAGTTAGAGGAAGAAGTAGATAGCAAAACTATATTAGTGGGGGACCTCAATCTCCCCCTCTCTGAACTTGACAAATCTAACCTCAAAATAAACAAGAAAGAAGTTAAGAAGGTGAATAGAATTTTAGAGGAGGTAGATATGATAAATCTCTGGAGAAAACTGAATGGGGATAAAAGGGAATATACCTTCTCAGGTATATTGCATGGCACATACACAAAAACTGACCATGTACTAGGGCATAAAAACCTCACAATTCAGTGCAGAAAGGAAGAAACATTGAAAGCATCCTTCTCAGATCATGATGCAATAAAATTATATGTAATAAAAGGCCAAAGAAAGATGGACTAAAAATAAATTGGAAGCTAAAATTTAATCCTAAAGAATGAATTGGTTCAAACAAGAAATTATAAAAAAATCAGTAACTTCATTCAAGAGAATTACAACATGAGACAATATACCAAAACTTGTGGGATGCAGCAAAAGCAGTTCTTAGGGAAATTTTTATATTTCTTTTTTTTTTTTGAACAAATGTTTTATTAACTTCTGTTTTACATCATTCATTTCCGCCAGATTTTGAGTTACAATCATTTTCCCCCCATTATTCCCCTACCCAACCTCCCAGAATAGCAGTCCCACAAGATATCGCTTCCTCCAATCTGCTCTCTCCCATACCTTCTCCCATACCCCCATCGACTTTTCCATTAGAGGAAGATGAATCTTTGTGTCCCAATGCCTGCACATCTTATCTCCCAATTATAGGCAAAAGAGTATTAATAATAGTATTTATATATATTTGAAACATCTAATGTTACGACCTCAAATTTCAGATCCATTTCCTTCCTCCCTTGTCACCCATTCCTTTTTGGGAGATAAGTAATTCAGTATATGTTGCACATGTCTAGCTATGCAAAACATTATCATGATAGATATATTGTACAAGGCTGCTTATAATTCCCTCCTACTCATCCCACCCCCAACCTGGTCCATTCCCTACGTGATCCTGTCCCTCTTCTATAGTGGGTACTTCCAACCTCCCCTCCCCCCAAGGATGCCCCCCCATCCATCATCCCTCCTCTCATCCCCCTTCCCCCTATCCTGCTGGAGGTTGAGATATCCCATTTAGTATGTAAATTCAATGTGAATGTGGTTTTGCCTTTTTAGCCTTCCTTCTTCTCCCCCTCCTTTGCAAGCACTTCCCCTACATGAGATAGTTTACCCTACCATGTCTCTCCCCATCTCCTCTTGCCACTTTCCTCTCTCACCTCATAATTTCATCCCTTGAGTATTCTCCCTCCCCAACAAATTCAACCTATGCCCTCTACCCATATATAACTGTAACCATATACACACACATTCACATATGTATTCATATGACCACACCCCCTTCTTCCATTATTTTCATAGTGAGAAAGATATCATCAGTCACAGATATTACTTTTCCATATAGGAATGTAAATAGTTCAACTTTGATAAGTTCCTTTTGATTTCTTTTCCCTGATTACCTTCTCAGGCATCTCTTACTTCTTGTGTCTGGATGTCAAATTTTCTATTCAACTCTGGTTTTTTCCTCAAGAATGCTTCAAAGTCCTCTATTCCACTGAATGACCATATTTTCCCCTGAAACAAAATACTCAGTTTTGCTGGGTAGGTGACCCTTGGGTTCATTCCCAGTTCTTTTGCCCTCTGGAATATCATATTCCATGCCCTTCGATCCCTCAGTGTAGAAGCTGCCAGGTCCTGGGCTATTCTGATTGTGTTTCCACAATATTGAAATTGTTTCTTCCTGGCTGCTTGTAGTATTTTCTCCTTGATCTGGGGATTCTGGAACCTGGCTATAATATTCCTGGGAGTTTTCTTTTTGGGATCTTTTTCAGGAGGTGATCGGTGGATTCTTTCAACCTCTATTTTGCCCTCTGGATCTAAAACATCAGGCCAATTTTCCTTGAGAATTTCTTGAAGGGTGATTTCTAGGTTCTTTCCTTGATCATGGCTTTCAGGTAGTCCAATAATTTTTGAATTGTCTCTCCTGGATCTATTTTCCAGGTCAGTGGTTTTTCCCATGAGATATTTCACATTGCCTTCTAATCTTTCATTTGTTTGGATCTGCTTAACAGCATCTTGATTTCTCATAAAGTCACTAGCTTCCATTTGCTCCAGTCTAACTCTGAAGGAATGAATCTCCTCAGTGAACTTTTGAGATTCTTTTTCCATCTGGCAAATTCGACTTTTTAAGGCATTCTTCTCCTCATTGCCCTGTTGGGCCTCCTTTGCCATTTGAGCTAGTCTATTTTTTAAGGTGCTGTTTTCCTCAGTCAGGCTGTTGACCCTCATTTCATACTTTTCCTGCATCCTTCTCATTTCTCTTTCCAATTTTTCCTCCCCTTCTCTTATTTGATTTTTAAAGTCCTTCTTAAGGTCCTCTATGGCCTGCAACCCGCTCATGTTTTCCCCTGGGGCTTTTGGAGCAGGACTTCTGACCTCACAGTCCTTTTCCCGCTCTATGCCCCCAAAATAGGAGTCTAGGGTTGCATTTTTCTGTTTCCTTTGCCTTGGCATGTTGCCACTTAATTGCTTGACTTTTGGGTTTGTTGCCACACTATGGCTTTAAGGCCAGCTAGAGGAATTTTCGTCCCGAACGTGTGGGGGGCAACTTCCGTTTCTGGCAAGCTGTAAACCCACCCACAACTTCCACCCTAGATCACAATCCAGATCCAGGGAGGTTAAAGCAAGAGCGATTACCCCCCAAGACTGATCGCTGGATCTCCCCACGATTTGTAGGCTGGGAGCCCGAGCTGCCTCTGAAAACTACAAAATGGCTTGTCTCCTCAGAGGCTTCTAGCCCCCAGGGGAGGGAGCTGACGCATTCCCCAAATACAGGTCCCAAAGTCCATAGGACACTAACCTCTTACTTTGTCCTAGGCATGTCTATGTTGATAATTCTGGAGTCGCCACAGCTCCTGGTGTTCTGGGGTTCCTCCAGCTGGCTGCCAGCCCTGCCACCCTGGGGCTAAAACCTCGGCTCACGTGGACCTGGGCTCGGCTCGGCTCCTGCGCTCTGCGCACTGCCAGCTCCCAGACCGCTGCGCTGGTCCTTCCTGCAGGGCTGCTGGGCTGTCCTCAGCGGGAGGTTAGCTTCTCTGTGTTGTTCTGTGGGTGCTGGGGCTCCAGAAGTTGTTCAGAGTCCTTTTTTACATAGTTTGTGGGGAATCTGGCGGCAGAGAGGCTTGGACGAGCTGTTTCTGCTCCGCCATCTTGGCTCCGCCCCCCAATTTTTATATTTCTTAATGCATACATGAATAAAATGGAGAAAATGGAAGTTAGTAAATTGGGCATGCAAGTAAAAACCTAGACAAAGAACAAATTGAAAATCCAAAATTAAATACTAAATTAAAAATATTGAAAACCAAAGGAGAGAATAATAAAATTGAAATTAAGAAAACTGTTGAGTTAAGAAATAAAAGTAAAAGCTGGTTTTATGAGAAAAAAAAACTAATGAAATTGATAGAGCTCTAGTCAATATGATTAAAAAATAAAGAATAAAAGCAAATTACCAGTATAAAAAATAAAAAGGGTAAATCTACCCCCAATGAAGAGGAAATTAAAACAATAATTACGAATTATTTTTCTCATGTGTATGCCCTTAAATTTGACAATCTTAGTGAAATGGATGAATATTTACAAAAAATATAAATTGCCCAGATTAACTGAAGATGAAGTAAATTGTTTAAATAAATGCACATCAGAAAAAGAAATTGAACAAGCAAATTGTCAATGAACTCCCTAGGAAAAAATCTCCAGGCCCATGTGAATTTATGAGTGAGTTCTATTAAGAGCAATTTATTACAATACTTTACAAACTATTTGGGAAAATTATAGAAGTCCTACCCAATTCTTTTTATGACACAAATACGGTTCTGATACCTAAATTGGAAAGAGACAAAATGGAGAAAGAAAATTATAGATCAATTTCCCTCATGAATATAGATGCAAAATTTTAAATAAAATATTAGTAAAAAGACTACAGCAACTTATCAAAAGAATAATACACTTTGATCAGGTAGGATTTATTCTAGGAATGCAAGGATGGTACAATATTAGGAAAACTATCAGTATAATTGATCAACAACAAAACTAGTAGAAACCATATGATTATCTCAATAGATGCAGAAAATGCTTTTAACCAAATACAATACCCATTTTTATTAAAAACACTAGAAAGAATAGGAATAAATGGAGTCTTCCTTAAAATTACAAGTAGCATCTATTTAAAACCATGATCAAGTATTATATGTAATGGGGATAAGTTAGAAGCATTTCCAATAAGATCAGTGGTGAAACATGGATAACCGTTATCACCCCTCTTATTTGATCTGGTACTAGAAATGTTAACAGTAGAGATAAGAGAAGAAAAGAAATTGAAGGAATCAAATTAGTTAAAGAAGAAACTAAGCTATCACTCTTTGCAAGTGATATGATGATATACTTAGAGAATCCTAGAGATATCCTAGAGAATCCAGTAAAAAAAACTAATTGAGATAATAAATTAATTTGGCAAAGTTGCAGGATATAAAATAAACCCACACAAATCCTTGTCATTCCTATATATTTGTAATGAAATTCAACAGAAAGAGAAAAAGAGAAATTCCATTTAAAGTTTCTGTAGACATATAATATTTGGAAATCTACCTGCCAAAACAAAACCAGGACTTATATGAACACAATTACAAAACTCTTTTTACAGAAGTAAAGGCATATCTAAATAATTGGAAAAATATCAGTTGTTCACGGTTAGGTCATGCTAATATAAAAATGATAATTTTACCTAAATTAATTAAAAAATCTAGTGCCATACCAATCGATGTACTAAAAAATATGGAGTTAGAAAAAATAATAATAAAATTCATTTGGAAGAACAAATGTTAAAAAATATCAAGAGAATTAATGAAAAGAAATACTAGGGAAAGTGGCCTAGCCATAGCAGATTTTAATCTGTATTTTAAAGCAGCAGTCATCAAAACTACTTCATACTGGCTGAGGAATAAAGTAGTGGATCAGTGGAATAGATTAGTTGAACAAGACATCGAAGTCAATGACTTTAGTAATCTACTGCTTGATAAACCCCCAAACCCCAGCTTTGGGATATGAACTCATTATTTGCCAAAAGCTTATGTGAAAACTGGGAAATATATGGCAGAAACTGTGCATAGACCAATATATTACGCCATATAACAAAATAAAATCTAAATGGATATATGATTTAGGTATAAAAGTTAATACTGTAAGCAGTCTTGGAGAGCAAGGAATAGTTTACCTAACAGATTTATGGAGAAGGGAGGATTGTATGACCAAACAAGTGTTAGAGAGCATTATAAAATGCAAAATAGATAATTTTTCTTACATTAAGTTGAAAAGTTTCTGTACAAACAAAGTCAATGTAACCAAGATTAAGAGGTAGGTGGAAAATTGTGAAAGAATTTTTACAACCAGTTTCTCTGATAAAAGCTTCATTTCTAAAATATACAGAGAACTGAGTCAAATGCATAAGAATACAAGTTATTCCCCAATAGATAAATTGTCAAAGGATATGAACAGGCAGTTTTCAGAGGAAGAAATCAAAGATAATTATAAGCATGTGAAAAATGCTCTAAATCACTATTGATTAGAGAAATGCAAATCAAAACAACTCTGAGGTACCGTATTTCATCTGTCAGATTGACTAAGATGACAAACAAGAAAATGATAAATCCTGGAGAGGATGTGGAAAATTTGGAACACAGATGCATTTTTCATGGAATTGTGAACTGTATTAACCATTCTTGAGAGCAATCTGGAACTATGCCCAAGGGGCTATAAATAAGTGCATACCCTTTAAAGACCCAGAAATACACTTCTAGGGCTGTATCGTAAAGAGATCATAGAAGTGGGAAAAGGACCTGTTTGTATAAAAATATTTATAGCAACTCTTTTTGTAGTGGCAAAGGATTGGAAATCAAGGGGATACCCATCAATTGGAGAATGGCTGAACAAGTTGTGGTATATTAATGTAATGGAATACTATTGTGCTATAAGAAATGAGGAGCAGGTGGACTTCATAATAACCTGGAGAGAGTTATATAAACTGATATTTAGTGAGGAGAGCAGAATCAGGAGAACTTTGTACACAATTACAGACACATCATATATGTGATGACTAACTTTGATAGACTGGGCTCCTCTCAGCAATGCAAGGTTAGAAAACAACTTCAAAAGACTCATGATGCAAAGAGATATCTTCATCCAGAGAAAATCTAGAGTCTGAATGCAGATTGAAATAAACTACTTTCTCTCTCTCTCTCTTTTTTTTTATTTCTTCTTTCTTGTTGTTCACTACATTGGTTATAATCCTTTTTTACAACTTGACTAATATTTAATTTGAAAGTATTTGTAGAGCCTATATTCTATTGTATGTCACCATGCAGGGGGAGGGAGGAGAAGAATGAGGAGGAGAAAAACTGAAACTCAAGGGATTTTGGAAATGAATGTTGTAAGCCAAAAGTAAATATAGAAATTTGAATTAAAAGGTACCCCCCCAAAAAATAAAAAACAGAAATGATAAGCAGGATGCTCTCAGAAAAACAAAACAAAACATGGAAGACTTCTATGAACTGATAACAGAGTGAAATGAGCAGAACCAGGGGAACATTGTATACAGTAACAGCAATACTACATGATGCTCTACCATGAGTAGCTTAGCTATTTTCAGCAAGACAATGATCCAACACAGTTCTACAGGACTTATGATGATAGGTGCTGTCCATCTCCAGCGGGAGTGAGGTGAAACCAACTGGAAGAGCCTTTCTTTGTTTTCCTTATTTTTGGAGGGTGATTTTTTTTGCTTATTTATTTTCATTTGTGTTTTCTTTTACAGAATTACTTACATAAAAAATGGTTCCCAGTGAGGTGGGGAAGAAAATTTGGAATTCACAATTTGAAAAAAAATGTTAAAATGTTTTTACATGTAATTGGTAACAATAAAAGATTTAATAGAAGATTAAAAGAAGAAAGTAGTTGGTTATTGTGTATAACCTAACTTTTAATGTTAATTTTATTTTTTAATTCCATTTATTGATTGATAGATTGCTTTTTGGAGGGCAATTGGCGTTAAGTGGCTTGCCCAAGGTCACACAGCTATTTTTTGTGGTAGGTGTCTGAGGCTGGATCTGAACCCAGGTCCTTCTGACTCCAGGGCTGCTGCTCTATTCACTGTGCCACCTAAACAGTTTAATGTTGGCTCCAATGCCATTCCTGTAATTTCAAATTGTAGCATTTCTGATACTCTAGTCTACCAATTCTCCATCATCCAAAATTTTGTTTTTTAAAAATATCCTCCCTTCCCCTCATACCTCTACACACATACCTCCTGTCAAAGTGTTATACAGCATATTTAAAAGTTAATAAAGTGAAATTACATTTGGAAAAAAGAAACAAAAAGAAAACCTAACAATGGTTAAGAACCAGGAGAAGGTATCATTGTGAATACTAAAGAAAAAATAGATTGTGGTGGAATGGGGTGTGGTCAACTCTGTCAAATTACATATATACACATATACATGTACATATACATATTATATGTAAGTATATAATGTGTATAGTATCCATATAATTATGAATATTTATGTGTATAGGTCTATATCTCCATCTCTATGGAGATAGATAGAAATACACATATATTGATATATACATACATGTGTATATGTTTTTATATTTCTCTCTGTGTCTCTCTGTCTTTCTGTCATGGTCTCTCTCTTTGTCTCTCTCTGCCTCTTTATTTTGCAATGAATAGAGTATTGGACCTGGAATCAGGAAGACCTGAGTTCAACTTACCTGACTAGCCATATGACCCTAGTCAAGTCACTTAATTTTGCCTCAGTTTCCTCCTTTGCAAAATGGAAATTATTATTATTATTATTTATTATTATGTAAGGAAATCAATATGCATGTCTATCTATGTTTATATCTAGAGGGCTATATAGACAAATATCTATGCAGAGATGAAAATTGAACCCATGGGAGCCAAAGATATTACAGAGAGGGAGGAATAAGCATTTATTATGTACCTATTATGTGCCAGTCACTATGCTAAGTATTTTATAAACATTATCTTACTTGTCCCTTGCAACAAACCTGGGAGATAAGTTCTATTTTTATTCCTCTTTTGCAGTTGAAATTGAGACATATAGAGCTGTGTTACACGGTTAAGGAGTATCTAAGCCCAGATTTGAACTAATTTCTTCCTAACTCCAGCCCTAACTCTCTGCCTGCTATGCTAGGTAGCTCTCTAGGAGAAACATTGTAAAGAAAGAAGAGGATGTGAGATAGAGAGCCCTGGCATGGGCTTGATTGTAATCTAAGAAAAATTAGTGGTCAAATGTTGAAAACCAGGAGAGAATATTGTCATGAAGAATAAAGAAAAGTAGAGTATACTAATGGGGAGTAGGTATGGTTAACTGTCAAATACTGCAGAAATATCAAGAAGAGGAATGAAAATAGATAGCATGGGAAAGTGGGGAAAACACTAAACTGGGAATCAGCATAACTGGACTTAAATCCCAACTTGTTTACTTTTTAGCTTAATCTCTCTAGGCCTAAATTCTTCATATGTCAACAAAAGGTTTAGATTATGTGCCCACTAAATCACTTCCAGCTTAAAATCTATGATCTATGAAAATGGCATTGGATTCAATGATTAAGCTATTGTTTATAACCTTGAAAAGAGTAGTTTCACTTTAGTGGCAGGTTCAATAGGTAGATTTGAAAAAAAATATATAAATAGAGGTTTGACTCATAGGAAAGAGAGCAGAAGTAGCGGCTAAGGTTTTCCCGAAAGTAGTTTGGGGGGCAAACCCTGAGATTTCATTGGATTGAATGCAAAGACAGATTCTAGACCAATGAGAAATGAAATACTAGTCACAAAGGAACAAAGCTAAGGAGAGAGAATAGCTAGCACTCTGTGAACCAGAAGAAAAATGCAGTGTCTTCTGGTGATAAGGTTTATGCATAATAAGTGTGGATAAGCATTTGGAAAGTTATTTGTTGGGCACAAGTTTCCTCATTTGTAAAGTGAGGGAGTTGGACTAGTTGATGTCTAGAGCCTTTTCTGCCTCTAATTTTATGATCATCTAATCAAATGACAGAATCTAAACAGCACAGAGTCAGACACTGGTCATAGCACTCCACAGCTGTTAAATTCAATATGTTCTCATTTCCCCCTTTCCCATGTGTGTAGAGCTGTCTTATTATCCACAAGGGAGTACAATTTGGTTAAATTGGTCTTTTGCTAACAACATTGTTAGCAATAGCTATACAATTCTTCCATCATACTTAGCATAAGAGAATTCCAAAGGAAAATAGAAGACTTTTCTCTCTTCCCCACTTTGAAATACATATTCCCTTGGATCAAAAGAAAAGATAAAGATAATAACAAAAAAACTTCAAATTTACCACACAAATGACCCCATTTGGTAATTAGTGTCTTTCAATTACCCTCCTTTAAAGTAGGATTTTTTTTTCTTTTACTACTTTTTGATTATGTAGTTCAAGGGTTTTTATTTCTGGCATTACTAAACAGAAAATAGAATTAGTTATCAGTTTTTAGAAATAAGTGAATATTATAACTTTTTGTCCTCAATTTTTACCTGGAGAAAACTACCCTATAATTCAGAAGCAGAAAACTATCTCCCTGAATTAATCCTTCTGGAATTCTATGAAGCATACCATCTTCCATATCTGGACTAGTCTGGGAAGAAGGTATGCTCCATCTATGGGGTAAAATTATAAATAGTAGTTAGTTCCTTACATAGTAGCTATAGATACTAATAAGTGTAATAACATCGTATGTGCTCAATATAGAAAAGACTATTACTTCAATACTGAACATTTCACATGTAGCTGAATTACTATGAATGTCCCATGGCTTCTGACTCTTAAGGTCTACAAATATGTAATCCTGCCATGCCCTAGATAAGAGGGAATAGAAAAGGAAGTGTTACCAAGGGTATTGTTTTTGAAGGACTTGCGATCGAGTCATCTGGTGTTCTTCAGACATGAAACCTTGGAAAGCCAGGCCAAAAATCTTGACACATATCAATTTTAATATGGAAAACACACACACACACACACACACACACACACACACACACAATGAACATCTGATCCAACAGCATCACAAAATGCTTTTAAACAAAAGGAGTTTCTAGTTCTATCCTCTTGGCTATTATGTGCTATCTTCATGTAGTTCCAGAAAGGTTTGGGGTATGTTTATATTCTTTTCAGGAGTATTGACCACAGCTACTGCATTGTTGTCCCCATAATTAAACTGTCCATCTTTCCTGATTGCACCATTAGTCCCACCACCTCTCCTTAATCTGTCATGGCCAGATAATGAAGCACATTCCTCGTATGACTATCCCCTATAATTAGTTGATGCCTTTAGGAACCAAACTTAACTTTCATTTTTAATTCTTTAAATTTTTAATATTTTAAAGGAAATAATATATTGCAAATTTATCTGCCTTTTTAGAGTATAACAAATATGATTTAATTTTTTATGGCTATCAACTCTTACATTGTACACTAATATCCTTTGGGATAACTAAGGTATGTTAGGCTGCTTTCCCTTACATTAACAGTCCCAGATAGTTGAATTTTTGATTTCAAACTATTTTTGTAGGTTTTCATGTCCTTTCTCAAAATCAATTATCAGTTTTTAATTTTTAGTGTTTTTCTGTCTTTTACAACATTGTCCTAATACATTACCATTTATTTTCTATGATAAAGTAACTTTATTAGGACTATACATACTACATAAACAAATAATCTATCAATATGCATTTGTAAAAGCACTGCTCTATTCTAAACATTGTGTCAGGTATTAAGAGTACAATAACAACAACAAAATAATAGTCCCTATGCTTAGGTTAAGTTCCTACTGATATTCTGAATGAGTAAACATATAGAATTTGAGATATTTCAATGTGAGTCCATCATACCAATTTCATAACCATTATTTTGTCCCTGAGAAGCCTTTACAAAATTAGTTTTCAATTTAACTCTGTATGATTGATATTACTAGATGATTGACTTGTGGATAAGTTGAAGAGTTCCTATAGTATTATATTAAAAAACAAAGACAAACATCAGAGCTGTCAGTTGGCAGATCTGTGCATAAATGTAGGTGAAAGGGCATACTATGTTTTTCTCAGCTCTTTGAAATAGTTGATTAGGACAGAAGTTGAAATTAATGATCTTATTTCAGTGTGAGGATGAAGTAGTTCAATCTACCCTTCCTCCAATTATCCCATATAATATAAAGATAGCTGGGTAACATTTGTGAGTCTACATAGAATACACCATATCTGATTATTCCTCTTAAGTAGTTTACTTTTCATGAACATTTCATTCAATGTTATGAGGGAAATTTCTCATATTACATAGCATTGAATTGCTCCCATAGATGGATTATCTACATAAGAAGCTTACTTTGGTCAGCACTATCATGAATCTAGTTATGTTTTTGGAACATAGGTAAATGACTCATAATAAAAAAAGATTTGATTTTAAGAATAATATCATTAAATACTCTCTTTTTATCATTTTGAGCTTCTTGCCCTTCATCAAGGTATTAATTTAATTTTACTAATGCGCCCTGAACTTGAGCCAAGAGTAAAGAATCAGCAGCAAGGAATAAGAGCTGTTAGCTGTGGGTAACATTATTTATTCCTTATCATCCATAATATGTTTTAAATTTCCTGGAAAGACCTAGGAACTGATGCAAATTATGCTCCTTACAGAGTATATTTTGGCAAGAAGATAATTCCTTGTTTTTGCATTTTATTAAATCAATCTTCTATCATTTTTCTTCAAATTGATCTTTTGAATATCTGCCAAGATCATCTTCTCACTATCCAGAAGTTCATCTGAGGCCAACCAAATGAATCTTCAATGGTTAGGATAAAGACAATAAAAGCTTTGAAAGGGTTTCTAGGCTGTGGGCTTTGGAATTTGATCTTTTTGTCACTACATAGACTCCTGCAAGTGGTCCCTTTATCAAAAGCAAATGTAAGTAAAAGGTATTAGTAATGAAGTGTCTGTGTTTCTCTGTTTTTTCTTGTACAAATAATTTTTGAACATTTGTCCAATCACTCTTGCAAATGATAGTTAATGTTGATCATTGCGTTGATATGAATCTATAGCCAGATATTTGAATCATTCTCTTAATAATTTCAATGTAGCTCTAAATTAAGTACATCTTTATAACGAAACATGATACAATAAAATATTCCTACTTATTATTTTGTTTATATGATTCTACTTCAAAATTAGTCTTCTTTATTCATATTTTTATAATTTGGATAACCAATAATAAATTGAGTATAAAGAGTATGAGTTCATGATCATGCCCCTTCAAGAGGTTTTGTTACCTCAAGTCCTTGCTAGTTATCTTAAATTTTTGGTAGCATTTCTTACAGTAAGCAGCTCCTGTATAAGGATTAAGACTAAAGCATGTCTGACTTTGAAACAATGCAGGCTCTTGTTGTTAATAACAGTTGTATTATAGTCCAACAGCTACTACTAACTGACCAATTGGGTGGTAGTAAATTCAGTGAACCTGTGATACTAGCACTTCATAGCACTTGCTATTGGAAAAATAGAGTAGAACTGTTCTTATATTGCTATCACCATGCCTCTGAGAATTTATTTATTGGGTGGGATGAAGTCCATCTATATAATAAACCAATGCATGTGACTTACCTACTCTATCAACATTTTGAATGATGACCCATTAGATTCCTCACCCTATGCTTTGATTTAGAGTCACTATTTGTTTTTATTGTTCCTAGGTGTGTGCCCTGGGCAAGTCACTTAACCCCATTTGCTTCATTTTCCTCATCTGTAAAATGAGTTAGAGAAGTTGGCAAAATATTCCAGTATCTTTGCCAAGAAAACTCCAAATGGGATCACAAAAAGTTGGACATGACTGAAAACAACTAAACAACAAGAACAACTTGTCTTAGATTTGAAAATACTCTAGTCATTCTACCAATAATGTTTATTATGTTTTTGCCATGTATTTTTTTCTGGACAGTGTAGGGCATAAGATAATGTATGTGGAGACCCTTGATCCTCAGCTCAGAAAGGGTTGACCCTTAACCTAGAATTCCATGATTTCAATGAGCTTATTAAAGCACTTGTTTAGTAATTTTTTGGGGGGAGGATTGGTTCTGAAGTCTCATAGATATATTGGTCTCCAAATGAGAAATTTCTGTTCTACCAATGCACATCTGTATCAGAACCATAACTTACTATATTATAGAGTTGCCTAGGGACACTGAGAGCTCAAGTGATGTTCTGAGATTTACAAAGTCAGTATATGTCACAGGCAGGGCTTGAAAATATCTTCCTGAATCTGAACTCAGATCTCCATCTAATATGCTAATTTTGACTCCGTTCTATTAAAAATAATTAATAACAGACTTGGATACATTAGCCAGTGAGGTGGTATAGTAGATAGAGTGCTGGGCCTCAAGTCAGTAAAATTCATCTTCATGAGTTCAAGTCTGTATTTAGACACTAACCATATGACTGTTGGCAAGTCACTTAACCTTATGTGTCTCAGATTCTTCATCTGGAAAATTAGTTGGAGAAGGAAAAGGGAAACCACTCCAGTACTTTTGCCAAGAAAACCCCAAATAGAGTCATGAAGAGTTGGACATGACTTAAACAACTGAACAACAAAAATAGGTGGTATTGAGTCTTCTAAATTTCATTTTCTTTATCTATAAAATGATGAAATCCAAATCCATGTTCTTAGGGTTATGTTGACCAAACTGAAATCATTTTCCCCTAAATATTTGTTTCTAAGAGACTTTCCTATTTCTGTTGAGTGTAATAGGTCACTGAAATCCCAGAAATATAGAATTTGAGAGTTGGAAGAGATCTCAGGTCAATATCAATAGATCAACATTTATTACAATTGACCATATGCTGGGCTCTATTTTAGCTAGATGTGGTCATCTAGTCTCTTGATCTAGATATGAAAGGAAGAGATACCCACCAAATTCTGAATGGGTCTCTTCCAGTATTGAACAAATCTTTGTTAAGAGCTTTTCCAGATGAGGACCCAAAAGTGACCTCTTTGCCCTTGTTCCTGTTGCTGCCTTCTAAGTGCCAAATAATATAAATGTAATCTCTTCTCTTGACATGGCAGTTGAAAGGAGCAATATGTCACCACTATGTGATCCTTTCTCCTGGCTTAACATGCTACCTTTAACTGACCCTTATATAACATCAAATCAAGGTACTTCAACATCCTCATTGCTCTCCTTGGGGCTTTCCAATTCATCAGTGTTTCCTAAACCTTTACATTCAACTCTGACCATAATATTACAGATGAGCTCCAATGAAGGAAGAAAAATTATCACCTCCCTATTTCTATAAATTATACTTCTCTTAATGCAGTCCAAGATCTAATTAGCTGTTTAGGCTACTATATCACAATACTGACTAATTAAGATTACAGTTCACAAAAATCTCCCAATTAAAAAAACTAACAAAAAACAACTACTGCCTAATCTTGCTTCTCACATCTTATACTTAGGAAATTGATATTTTGTAACCCAAATACAAGAAATTATATTTATTCTTATTGAATTTCATTTTGTTATAGTTAGCCCAATACTCAAGCCTGTCAAGAGACTTTTGGATGCTAAATCTGTGATCCACTTTTAGCTATTCCTTCTAGCTTTTGGTCATCTGAAAACTCGAAAAGTTGCCTGTGACTTTGCTCAGTTGTGGAAAAAAAAATTCAAACATTATTGTGATAACAACAAATCTCACATGTATTCCACTGGAGACCCCCTGCCACACTGATATTTAACCATTGGTAATTAATCTTCCTATCAAGTCATTCAAACTTTCCTGAATTAATATTTTTTTCAGACTAAAATTTCTTTATTTAATTTCTCTAGTATTAGAATATCTTTAGAAAAACTTAGATTTAAGGATTTGAATAGAACATCAAATGAAGAAAACTTTGGCATACTTTGTAATGGTTCCTTTTATTTTAATACTGCATGCCATTACAATACAAAGAAGTTTTCTAATGAGATTCAGGCTCTAGAGACTTGGAAATCTAGTTGAACTCATATATTCCTCCAGTTTGTTTCCTTTAAAACATTGTTTGTTTTTCTTTTTTTTTTCCAAATGCTTTCTTAACTTCTGGTTTACATCATTCATTTCTGTCAGATTTTGAGTTACAATTTTTTCCTCATTTTCCCCCTATCCACCACCCCAGAATAACAGTCATACAGGATATCCCCTCAACCAATCTGCTCTCTCGAATCTCTTCTCCCATGCCCCCTTTGACTTTTCCAGTTGGGCGAGGTGAATCCCCATGCCCCATTGCCTGCAATCTGATCTCCCAATTATATGCAAAATAGTATTAATAATAGTATTTATATATTAATTTAAGATTTGATTTTAAAAGAAAGAGAAGCAACTCAGTATATGCTGTACATCTGTAACTATGCAAAACATTACCATAGTAGATATATTGTAAAAGACTGATTATATTTCCCTCCCTCCCATCCCACCTTCCACCTAGTCCACTCCCCACCTTGATCCTGTCCTTTTTCAAACGTGGGTGCTTCCAAATTCCCTCCCCCCAGCCCGCCCTCCACTCCACCACCTTTCCCTATCCCCCTCTCCTCCACGCTCCTGTAAGGTGGGGCACCCTATTTAGTATGCACGTCATTCTCTCCCTGGTCCAAATTCAGTGAAAATAAGGTTTTGCCTTTTTGCCTTCCTGTTCCTCCCCTCCATGCAACTACCTTCCCCTGCCTCCTCTACATGAGACAGTTCACCCCATTGTCTCTCCCCATTCCCCCTCACCACATTACTCTCTCAACTCTTAACCTCACCTTTTAAGTATCATCCCTTCCTATGATATTCAACCTTTGCCCTCTATGTATACCTGAAAACATATATACACACATTCACATATGTATTCATATGCCATATACCCTTCTTCAACTATTTTCATACTGAGAAAAGTTACATCAGTTACAATTATTGTTTTTCCCTGTAGGAATGCAAATGGTTCAACTTTGATAAGTTCATAGTGATTTGTTTTCCCTGTTTACCTTCTCAATCATCTCTTACTTCTTGTATCTGAATGTCAAATTTTCTATTCAAGTGTTTTTTTACTCAAGAATGCTTGAAAGTCCTGTATTCCACTGAATGACCAAATTTTCCCCTGAAACATGATACTCAGTTTTGCTGGGTAGGTGATTCTTGGTTTTAATCCCAGCTCTTTTGACCTAAGAAATATCATATTCAATGCCCTTTAATCCCTCAGTATAGAAGCTTCCAGATCCTATGTTATCCTGATTGTGTTTCCACAATATTGAAATTGTTTCTTCTTGGGTTCTTGTAATATTCTCTCCTTGATCTGGGAATTCTGGAACCGGGCTACAATCTTCCTAGGAGTTTTCTTTTTGGGGATCTTCTTCAGGAGGTGATCGGTGGATTCTTTCGACCTCTATTTTGCCCTCTGGTTCTAAAACATCGGGGCAATTTTCCTTGAGAATTTCTTGAAGGATGGTTTCTAGATTCGTTTTTTGATCATGGTTTTCAGGTAGTCCAATAATTTTTAGATTGTCTCTCCTGGATCTATTTTCCAGGTCAGTGGTTTTTCCCATGTGATATTTCACATTGCCTTCTATTCTTTCATTTGTTTGGATCTGCTTAATAGCATCTTGATTTCTCATAAACTCCTTAGCTTCCATTTGCTCCAGTCTAATTCTGAAGGAATGAATCTCTTCAGTGAGCTTTTGAGATTCTTTTTCCATCTGGCAAATTAGGGTTTTTAAGGCATTCTTCTCCTCATTGCCTTTCTGAGTCTCTTTTGCCATTTGAGTTAGTCTATTTTTTAAGGTGTTGTTTTCCTCAGTCAGGCTGTTGACTCCCATTTAATACTTTTCTTGCATCTTTCTCATTTCTCTTCCCAATTTTCCCCCACTTCTCTTACCTGCTTCTTAAGGTCCTCTATAGCCTGTAGCCAGCTAGTATTTTCATCTGGGGCTTTTGTTGCAGGGGTTCTGACCTCACAGTCCTCCTTCTGTTCCATGCTTTGATCCTCTTTGCCCCCAAAATAGGAGTCTAATGTTTCATTTTTCTGTTTATTTTGTTTCCTTTGCCTAGGCATGTTGCCACTCAATTACTTGCCTTTTGGGCTTGTTGCCACAGTAGGACTTTGCCACCAGCCAGGGGAACTTCTGTCCCAAATAGTGTTTTCTCAACTTCTGGAGGTATTAGTTGGGTGGCCTCTCTAAAGCCTCCACAGACTCTGGCAAGCTGGACACACACCCTAAGACCTCCACCCCAGACCACAATCCAGATCCAAGAAGGGTAAAGCAAGAACACTTACCTTCCAGACTGATTGTCAAATCCCTCTACAGTTAGCAGGCCAAGAGCTGAAGCATCAATGCAGCAATGTGGCATGAGCTTCTTCGGCTCCTCAGCGGCTTCTCACCCCCATGGGAAGAAGCTGATGCAATCTCCCAACCAGTCCCAAAGTCCATAGAGCACTGACCTCTCACTTTGTCCTAGGCATCTATGTGTTGGTAATTCTGACAACTCCATAGCTGCTGGTATTCTGGAGTCTCTCCTGCTGGCTGCTGGTTTGGCTGCCTTTGGGCTAAAACCTTGACTTGGGCAGGCCTGGGCTCGGCTCCAAGAATAATGAGTTGGTCACTCCCTGCCGGGCTGTCCTCAGTGGGAGGTTAGCTTCTCTGTGTCATTTTGTGGGTTCTGGACCTCCAGAGGTAGTTAAGAGTCCCCCTTTTACATAATTTTGAAGTGGTGCACACTGGAATTCTGCAGAAGTGCGGTTTCTACCAATGTAACTACATTCTGATGCAATTCATATCTTTTCATCTTACCCACAAACTATGAGAGATTTTATCAAAATTTTGCTAATTTTAAACAATTCTGAGATACCATCTTGTGACATTTAAAATGTCTGAGAGACATAATTTGGAGGTAATTAATGATTTTATTAATAATGCTAGCATTTTATTAATAAAAGAAACAGTGACATGGATAATATGATGGAAAAGGAAAATGACAAATATTGGAGGAGGTGCAGAAAAATGGGGACACTAATGCACTGTTTGGTAAAGTTGCAAACTGATCCAACCATTCTGGAGTGCAATTTGGAACTATGCACAAGGCACCTTTTGACCCAGCAATACCACTGGTAGGTCTGTAGACCAAATAGACAAAAAAAGGAAAAGGACAAAAATGTTTATATGCACAAAAATATCCCAGTTCTATTTATGGTGGCAAAGAATTAGAAACTGGAGGTAGCTCTGTGGCACAGCGAAAAGAGCACTGGCACTGGAGTAAGGAGAGCTTCAGTACAAATCCAGTCTCAGACACTTAATAGTACTAGCCGTGTGACCTTGGACAAGACAGTTAACCCCAGTTGCCCTGCCTTTCCCCCTCCAAAAAGCAAAAGAAAAAAAAGCATTAGAGACTGAGGAGGTATCCATCACTTGAGAATGGCTGAAACAGGTAGAAATATATATTAATGTGATGAAACATGATTGGGCTATAAGAAATGGGAAGTAGGATCCTTTCAGAAAAATAGGGAAGATTTATATCATATCAACTGTTGCAAAGTGAAATGAGCAGAACATTGTACACAGTAACAGCAATATTGCATGATAATCAACTGTGAATGATAGCTCTTCTCTGCCTCACAAAATAGTGCCCACCTCCAGAGAAAAAATTGATGGAGTCTCAATTTGTATTGAAGCATACTTTTTTGTTCTCTTCATTATTATTTTTATTGGCATTTTATTTTTCAACATAGCTAATATGGAAATATTTTGCATGACTGTATATGTATAATATACATAAAATTTCTTGCCTTCTACAAAAAAAAAGTGCTAGAGAAGAGAGAGAAGATATTTTGAAATAAAAAAATTTAAAAACAGTCCTAAAATTTTTTGTTTACATATAACTGAGAAAAAATAAAGTAAAAATTTGTGTTAAAAAAAAACTTTGCTAAAACCTATGTAAATTATGTATTCTCCTCTTCTATTAGGTTAATAATCCTATAAATAAAGGAAATGAGTTTAGTCTGATATTATTTGTTCCTTCCTACCATAAGGAAGTTATTTTGGCACATTGTCATTCCTGATTTCCTTTTAAAATTTTCTCCAGCCATGTCTTTAATAATATATTTTGTAACTTCTTCAGGAACTGAAGTCATTGGCTTAGTTTATAAGATCTTTCTTGCCTTTTTTTTAAACTGAGAAATCAGTCCTGCTTAAATTTTATGGTAATTCTGGATCTAATAGCAGTAAGAGTGGCTCAATTATTGCAAGTGACAGCTCTTTCTGTAACTGAAGATAGAGTTCATTTAGGCAATGAATTCCTTGAATTTATGAAAGAAAGCTATGTGCTTTCCTAGGTCCTTAATTGTCTTGGGCATCAACTTCCTGTCTGCTATCTTTCTTCTGCCATTCTAATGTTGAGGCCATGCTCCTTAGAGAAGTAAAAAAAATGAGCAGCTTTCCCTTGTCACATTGAAATTTATCATCATTCACAACATCAAATACAAAGGTCCTATTCACACTTTGAGCCTCATTTTCTCTCAATATCTTTTAAAAAACAAAAAAACTTCCCCCCGGCCAACTTTAGCCCATTCTGGTCTTTACAATCAGTGAACTATATTTATTGATACGTGCCCAACTCACATTTAATATTTGTTATATCACCTTGCTTCCATTTTCTACATATTTTTTATTTAAAATATTGTGGTATGATTCTTTCTCATTCATATGGGTCTCTTTAGATACATCCTATTTTTGCTATTGATTGGAAAGATTTCCTTTAGTATCTTCAGAATTTAATAATTGATTATCTCCTATTTCTCTTGGGCTGACTTTTCATGCATTATTTTATCAGTGAGATTCTACTATTCCTCTTTCCTCTGAAATTTGCTTTTTCTACATCTAGAGTGTTTGTCAAACTATGAATATGTAAGGGGTAAGTATTGTCCTTTTGATTATATATATGCCCACATGGGTTTGTCTGTATGCAAGCTCACAGAAAGGTATAAGCAGAAATATCTGGAATCTCCAAGGGAGACTGATTCCTGCTTGGAAGAGAGAAAAGTACAGAGCCATGAGGCTTGTTGCTCTGATCTCTCAGAGTATGGATATGGGGGTAGAATTAGTTTCTTTCTAGTCAAGAGGAAATGGTTTCATTTTTTATATTAAAGCACCTTTCTTAATCATTGTCTCTTAAAAGGAAAGGAGTGCCCCATATTTATACATGAAGAGATGACTATTTTCCTGCCAAATCTTAGTTACAGGAAAGCCTATTACCAAGAATAAATAATGAATAAACCAATTTATCTAAGCAGAGAGCAACAGAAATTAGAGGAAATTATTTAGGTTGAAATACACTGGCCAGTTAAATTGGGTGAATAATTTCTCTCTAGGAGTAAGATATTCTAGTTCAACTGAGAGAGTAAGTGGAAGTCTCCCAAAGTCTCTAGGGAGACAAACTGGAAATCATACTGTTAAAGTATCTTCTCATTGGCTATATTACATGTGTTCTGACTCCCACTTTCTTTTATCTCTCTCTCTCTAGGGGTCTCTCATTTTAGAGAGCCTGGAACCTTGTGTGTCTTCTCTTAAATGAAGAAGCAAGAAGCTCTCTCCTCTCCTGCATTCTCTCCAACTCTCCCTCACACAGGAATTCAGTGTCAAGTAAATTTTCTCTCCTTAAATGAGAAGAGGCCTATGCAAATTACCAAGCTAGAACCCTGAGCTACACTCAAATCTCTTTCTGTCTCTCAAACTCTAGAATGGAATGATCGCTTTCCTTCAAGGTCTGCATCATTCCCACCACAAACACCAATTCAACCATGTTGGAACAGAATTTCCCTTTGTTTCCTTAACCTTTTGAAGGGTGAAATAATCAGGAAAGCAAGTCAAGAAATTATTAATTGCTTTTCTTTTTCAGAAAGAAAGCTTCAGATTATGTCTGGGTAATTGAAATACCCTGTGATGAGCATAATATGATTTTGTGATAGGCTTACGACCTGTTTGCCAAACTCTATACCATTTTCTATGTTCAAATGTTCTAATATAGTGGAGAATGGCAGAATCTCTATCGTTTCTCCTACTTCATCACGCTTTCCCCCTGTAGTATATACATTTACCTCACACTGTGTTGGCTAGATTTCTCTTCAACTTTGGGGATTTATCAGTTGACATTTGAGTATATAGGTTTCCTACTAAATCCACTTTTTGTTTCCTATGTGTGTTATCTAAATGTTTTATCTGCTATTCTTCTACTTCTTTGTAATTACTCTTCATGATCTCTTGGGGAAACATATATATATATATATATATATATATATATATATATATATATGTAGGTCTCCTCCCCCATTTCTTTTTAGATCAAAGATCAAAGTTTTTGTTAGATTTACAATATGCCTGGCAAATACATTCTTACCGAATTGTTTAGGTTCAATCTATCCCTTCCTAGGAAGAGTCATCATACATTTATTTTTTAATTTTTGTCAAGAAGCTAAAATCATTAATCAGTTATTTTTATTGAGCTGTTCAGTGCTTCTTCTTCTTCCCTTCTCCCTCACTATATCCTTCTTTTGGTTGGTCTCTCATAAAGAGATGGTCTTTCTCACCAAAGCCAACCCCTCTACGTGTAATATCAATCTCATCCTATTCCATCTTCAGCAAGGTACCCTCATTATGATTCTGTTCAAATCTTCAAACCCTCCCAATCTACTGGTTCTTTCTCTGCTATCTACAAATCACAAACCCCATCAACCCCATTCTAAGACAGCAAAAAACAAAAGAACCACTAGATGATAGAGAATCTACTAGCTCTAGACCTATATCATTTCTCCCCTTCTCTGCCAAACTTAGAGAAAAGGTTGTATACATTCATTGCCTTTAAATATACATTTAAAAAAAACTTTTTTAAAGTTACAATTTCTAAATCTTATGACCTTTTCTTAATCTTTTAAAATT
Source organism: Gymnobelideus leadbeateri (assembly GCA_011680675.1). Taxonomy (NCBI): domain Eukaryota; kingdom Metazoa; phylum Chordata; class Mammalia; order Diprotodontia; family Petauridae; genus Gymnobelideus; species Gymnobelideus leadbeateri. Next base: position 48,804 of record WOXC01000890.1, read on the forward strand.
TTCTGCAGCATTTGATAATACTGACTATACTCACCTCTTGGATAATTTCCTTTCTGTTTTTTTTTTTTTTCCTGATACTGCTGTCTCTTTGTTCTTTTCCAATGTGTCTGCTCCATTTCAGTTTCCTTTCTGGATAATCTATGTCACTCCTAATAATTGTAGTTGTACCCAAAACCTCTGTCTTGGACTCCCTTTCAAAATTTTATGTATACACACTTAATTATCAGATCTTAGCACTCTACTTTCTGTTACTCATGCATTACACTCTGGCACTCAGTACATTCACAATAACTGCCCACTGTGCTTGGAATATTTGCTCCCTTCAAATAAATTTCATATATTATGTAGTTTCTTCCAAAATTAAGCTCACATTTCCTTCCACATGAAACATTTTGTGTCCCTCTTTCTCTGATCTAAAATTACCCTTCCCCACAGAACTACCTAGTATTTATTTTGCATATATTCTGTCTGGTCTTATATGTATGTTTCAATCTTCCCCTTAGAATGCAAGCTCCTTGAGGGGACTTTTTCTAATAAAAGGAAAAATAGTTTTATCCTCAGTGTTTGATAATGAATGACACCAGCTTTCTTGCTCTTCTTTAAACTAGACATTCCAATTCCTTATGTTTTCAGCTTTTGTACATCATGCCTGGAGCTCTGTCCCTCCTCATCTCTGACTCTTAGACACCCTGACTTCCTTCAAGTTTCAGCTAAATCTCCTCATTCCCAATATGCTTTAATGATAGTGTCTTCCTTTTGTTGATTATCTTTAATATATCCTATCTATTTCTTGTTTGTACATAGTTGTTTGCATGTTTTCTCTTCCATTAGATTGTGAGCTCCTTAAAATAAGGGGCTGTCTTTTGCCCAGCTAGGTATTCCCAGTCCTGAACACAGTGCCTATAGAAGCTTAGTAGTAGGAGCTTAATAAATGCATATAGATTTAACTTGCTAATGTAGCAGAGTCTAGAACATGGAAAGCATTTAAGTTCTTGTTGACTGATTAACATGACATTAAATTTTAGGGAAAAAGATAAGGGACAGAGAAAATAAAATGGAGAGAAGTTAAACCAAGAATCACAATGATGACGAGCAAGTATTTATTTGGGTAGCAGAGGGGATAGAGAGGCTGAAAAAAAAAGATTGTGGGTGATTGATGAAAAAGAAAATAGATTGAATAGCACAAGAAATGAGAAAATATGATGATTGCCACTAAGAACAAAAAGGGACAAAAGGCAACATTAGCCATGGAAAGAATAGGAAAGGAATAGAAAAGGTATTGGTGCATTTTTGCTGTGAAAAAATGGTAATTGTCCAAAGAGACTGATGTGGATGCTCAGAGAACTTATCAACCAAAGTACATTTTTTTTTTAGATGTATAAAAGTCAGAAGCAAGGATAGGTAAAAGGAGATGAATACCAAAGCATGAGACAGGTCTATAACAGCAGTGTCAAGTGTGCAAAAATCTCTATGGGCTACAGTTAGTAACAAGAAAACAATAATAAGGAAAAGTGTGTGTGTGTGTGTGTGTGTGTGTGTGTGTGTGTGTATGTGTGTATGTGTGTATGTGTATATGTATATACACACACATATAAAAACTTATAGGTGTGTGTCTGTGTGTGTGTATTCAGGAAAATTGAGGTTTGAAGGGGGATATTACTGTTTCTTAACATATGTAAGATCAAGATAACTGAGGGAAAAAAGAAAGCAAAGGGGCATAGGCCCTAATTTTCTTCTGTTTCCTCACCCAGGGAGAACAAACTGTGATATGGAAAAGATAAACATTACTAATAGGAAAGCGATAACCCAATATAAATAGGGAGATTCAATATTAAGATATCAACTGGCTGCCCATGATCACTTTAAGTCACCTAGACCATATAAACTATGTGCCTAGATACTAAAAATACTGGCAATATTGTCTGAATTCCTGAAACACTGTAATATTTGGAAGATTTTGGAGAATGGTATAAGAATTGAAATAATGGAGAAGGACAAATGTCATAATTTTTTTCTTTTTTTTAAATTCAATTTTATGTATATTTTTAGTTTACATCATCCATTTCCACAAGATTTTGAGTTACAAATTTTCTCCCCATTTTTCTCCTACCCACAATCCCAAAAAAGTGATCCCACTGTATACCCCCTCCCCCAATCCGCTCTCTCTTATATCCTCCCCCATATCCCCTCTGACTTTCCAGTGGGGCAAGATGGATCTCTATACCCCAGGGCCTGTATATCTTATTTCCCAGTTGCATGTAAAAAATAATAATATACATTTTTTTAAAGCAATTGGGGTTAAGTAACTTGCTCAAGGTTACACGGCTAGTCATTATTTATGCGTGGGTGCTCATTTTCTGAAGCCGGATCTGATCTCGGGTCATCCCAACTCTGAGGCCGGTGCTCTTACTCACTGCTCCACCTAGCCGCCCCAATATACATTTTTAAAATGTTTGATTTTAATACTTTGAATTCCAGATTCTTTCCCTTCTTCCCTCATCACCCACCCTTTCTGGGAAGATAAGCAATTATAGAGGTTGTACACATATAGCTTATGCAAAATATTTCCATAGCATATATATTGTGAAAGACTGGCTATATTTCTGTCCATCCTATTCAGACTCCTGCTTGTTCTATTCCCTATTTTGACCCTGTCCCTTTTCAAAAATGTTTTCTTCCAACTTCCTTTCCCCCCAACCTGCCCTCCCTTCCATCATCGCCTCTCTCATTTCTTTCCTCCCTATTATCCTGTAGGGTAAGATACCAAATTTAGTATGTATTTCATTCCCTCCCTAAGCCAAATTCAATGAGAGTAAGATTAACTCATTCCCTTTTGCCTTCCTGTTCTTCCCCTCCATTGTAACAGTTTTCCCTTTCCTCTTTTATATGAGATAATTTATTCCAATTTGTCTCTCCCTATCTCTTTTCATTATATTCCTCTCTCACCTCTCAATTTACCTTTTAAGAATCATCCCTCAGGGGCGGCTAGGTGGCGCAGTGAATAGAGCACCAGCCCTGGAGTCAGAAGGACCCTCCGACACTTAATCCACACAAACAAAAACGTAGCCCTGTAACCTTGGGCAAGTTCCTTAACCCCAATTGCCCTAAAGGGGCGGCTAGGTGGCGCAGTGAGTAAGAGTGCCAGCCTCAGAGTTGGGATGACCCGAGATCAAATCCGGCCTCAGAAAATGAGCACCCACACATAAATAATGACTAGCCGTGTAACCTTGAGCAAGTTACTTAACCCCAATTACTTTAAAAAAAAAAAAAAAGAATCATCCCTTCCTATTCAATTGGTCCTGTGCCCCTGTCTATGTATACCTGTACACATATATACACACACTCACAAATGTATTCATATGCCCATATACCTGCCATTATGGAAATATATGTGTATGTGTGTATTTATATAAATTTATATATACATTAATATTCCCTCCAACTATTCTCATGCTGAGAAAAGTTTCATAAGTTACAATTATTGTTTCTGCATGTAGGAATGTAAATAGTTCAACTTTGATAAGTTCCTTATGATTTTTTTTCCCTGCTTAACTTCTCATGTGTCTGGATATCAGAATTTATATTCAGAATTGGTTTTTTCATCAAGAATACTTGAACGTTCTCTATTCCACTGAATGACCAAATTTTCCCCTGAAACATGATACTCAGTTTTGCTGGGAATGTGATTTTTGGTTTTAATCTCATCTCCTTTGACCTCCAGAATATCATATTCCAAGCCCTTTGAGTCCTCAATGTAGAAGCTGCCAGATCCTATGTTATCCTGATCATGTTTTCATAATATTCAAACTGTTTCTTCTTGGGGGCTTGTAATATTTTTCTCCTTGATCTGGGAATTCTGGAACCCGGCTATAATATTCCTAGGAGTTTTCTTTTGGGGATCTTTTTCAAGAGGTGATTGGTGGATTCTTTTAACCTCTATTTTGCCCTCTGGTTCTAAAACATCCAGGTAATTTTCCTTGAGAATTTCTTGAAGGATGGTTTCTAGATTCTTTTTTTGATCGTGGTTTTCAGGTAGTCCAATAATTTTTAGATTGTCTCCCCTGGATCTATTTTCCGGGTGAGTGGTTTTTACCATGAGATATTTCACATTGCCTTCTATGTTTTCATTTGTTTGCATCTGTTTAATAGTATCTTGATTTCTCATAAAATCATTAGCTTCCATTTGCTCCAACCTAATTCTGAAGGAATGATTAACTTCAGTGAGCTTTTGGGATTCTTTTTCTATCTGGCATATTTGGCTTTTTAAGGCATTCTTCTCTTCATTGCCCTTTTGAGCCTCCTTTGAGTTAGTCTATTTTTTAAGGTGTTATTTTCCTCAGTCAGGTTGTTGACTCTCATTTCATACCTTTCCTGCATCCTTCTCATTTCTCTTCCCAATTTTTCCTCCACTTCTCTTATTTGGTTTTTAAAATCCATCTTAACACCTCTATGGCCTATAACCAGGTCGTATTTTTCTTGGAAACTTTTGATGCAAGAATTCTGACTTCATTGTATTCCTTCTGTTTCATGCTTTGATCCTTTTTGTCCCCCAAAAAGGAGTCCAAAGTCCTATTGCTGTGCTTGCTTTGCTTCCTTTGCTTGCTTATGTTGCCACTCAATTACTTAACTTTTGAGCTTTTTACCATAGTAGAGCTCTGCTTACAGAGAGGAGAGTTTCCTCCCAATAGCTGGGGTTTTCTCAGTTGCTGGAGCTATTAGTTGGGTGCCCTCTCAGAAGCCTCCATTGGCTCTGGCACACTGGTCACACACTCCAGGACATCCACCCTCTCGCTTTGTCTTTGCATTTATGGGTTGATAATTCTGGAAACCACCACAGCTGCTGGTTATCCACTCTCCAGTAGTCCCTCCATTCAGGTCTGGTTGTGGCCACACTGAGTCTAAAACCACAGGCTCACTCAGTGCTAGGCACTCCTCCCAGTGTGCTGAGTTGTACCCTTCTTGTCAGTCTTCTGGGCTGTCTTCACCAGGAGGTTTGTTTCCCCTCTGTCACTTTTTGGGTTCTGTAGCCCTAAAGTTTGTTTAGAGTAATTTTTTTTTTTTTTAAATTTTAACAAATGCTTTTTTAACTTCTGGTTTATATCATTCATTTCAGCCAGATTTTGAGTTACATTTTTTCCCCATTTTCCCCTACCCACCACCCCAGAATAGCAGTCCCACTAGATATCCCCTCATCCAATCTGCTCTCTCCCATATCTTCTCCTATACCCCCTTCGACTTTGCCATTAGGGCAAGGTGAATCTCTGTGCCCCAATGGCTGCACATCTTATCTTCCAATTACATGCAAAATAGTATCGATAGCAGTATTTATATTTGAAACATTTAATTTTAAAACTTTGAATTTCAGATCCATTCCCTTCCTCCCTTGTCACCCATTCCATCTGGGAAGATAAGCAATTCAGTATGTCTTGTACATGTATAGCTATGCAAAACATTACCATAGTAGATAAACTGTAGAAGACTGCTTATGTTTCCCTCCCACCCATCTCACCTCCCACCTGGTCCGTTCCCTACTTTGATCCTTTCCCTCTTCGAAAGTGGGTACTTCCAACCACCCTTCCCCCAGAATGCCTGCCCTTCCATCATCCCCCCTTTCATCCCCCTTTCCCCTACTCTCCTGCAGGGTGAGATATCCCATTTAGTATTTATGTGATTCTCTCCCTGAGCCAAATTCAATGGGAATAGGGTTTTGCCTTTTTGCCTTCCTGTTCTTCCCCTCCCCTGCAACTTCTTCCCCTTGCCCCTTCTACATGAGATAGTTTACCCTACCCTGTCTCACCCCCATCTCTTCTTGTCACTTTCCTCTCTCACCTCTTAACTTCACCCCTTAAGTATCATCCCTTCCCACCAAATTCAACCTGTGCCCTCTATCCATGTATACCTATAAACATATATACACACATTTACATATGTATTCATATGTCCATATACCCTTCTTCAATTATTTTCATAACGAGAAAGGTTTCATCAGACACAGTTATTGGTTTTCCATGTAGGAATGTAAATAGTTCAACTTTGATAAGTTCCTTTTGATTTCTTTTCCCTGATTACCTTCTCAAGCATCTCTTGCTTCTTGTGTCTGAATGTCAAATTTTTGATCCAACTCTGGTTTTTTCCTCAAGAATGCTTGAAAGTCCTCTATTCCACTGAATGACCATATTTTCCCCTTAAACGAAATACTCAGTTTTGCTGGGTAGGTGACCCTTGGGTTCATTCCCAGCTCTTTTGCCCTCTGGAATATCATATTCCATGCCCTTCGATCCTTCAGTGTAGAAGCTGCCAGGTCCTGTGCTATTCTGATTGTGTTTCCACAATACTGAAATTGTTCCTTCCTAGCTGATTGTAGTATTTTCTCCTTGATCTGGGAATTCTAGCACCTGGCTATAATATTCCTAGGAGCTTTCTTTTTTGGGTCTTTTTCAGGAGGTGATCTGTGGATTCTTTCAACCTCTATTTCGCCCTCTGGGTCTAAAACATCAGGGCAATTTTCCTTGAAAATTTTTTGAAGGGTGATTTCTAGGTTCTTTCTTTGATCATGGCTTTCAGGTAGTCCAATAATTTTAAAATTATCTCTCCTGGATCTATTTTCCAGGTCAGTGGTTTTTCCCATGAGATATTTTACATTGCCTTCTATTCTTTCATTTGTTTGGATCTCTTTAACAGCATCTTGATTTCTCATAAAGTCACTAGTTTCCATTTGCTCCAGCCTAACTCTGAAGGAATGAATCTCCTCAGTGAGCTTTTGGGATTGTTTTTCCATATGGCAAATTTGGCTTTTTAAGGCATTCTTCTCCTTGTTGCCCTTTTGAGCCTCCTTTGCCATTTGAATTAGTCTATTTTTAAGGTGTTATTTTCCTCAGACTCTTGACCCTCATTTCACACTTTTCCTGCATCCTTCTCATTTCTCTTCCCAACTTTTCTTCCACTTCTCTTATTTCTTTTTTAAAATCCTTCTTGAGGTCCTCTATTGCCTGTAACCCACTCATATTTTCATCTGGGGCTATTGTTGCAGGGGTTCTGACCTCACAGACCTCCTCCTGCTCCATGCTTCAATCCTCTTTGTCCCCAAAATAGGAGTCTAATGTTGCATTTTTCTGTTTATTTTGTTTCCTTTGCCTAGGCATGTTGCCACTCAATTACTTAACTTTTGGGCTTGTTGCCACAGTAGGACTTTGCCACCAGCCAGGGGAACTTCTGTCCCAAACGTTGGGGTTTTCTCAACTTCTGGAGGTGTTAGTTGGGTGGCCTCTCTAAAGCCTCCACAGACTCTGGCAAGCTGGACACACACCCTAAGACCTCTACCCCAGACAACAATCCAGATCCAAGCAGGTTAAAGCAAGAGCAATTAATCCCCAGACTGATTGGTGGATCTCCCTACAGTTTGCAGACCAGGAGCTGAAGCTGCCACTGAAGCTGTAAAATAGCTTCTGTGCTGTGGCTCCTCAACTGCTTCCTGCCCCCAGGGGAAGAAGCCGTGTTCCCCAAATACTGGTCCCAAAGTCCATAGGGCACTAACCTCTCATTTTGTCCTAGGTATATCTGTGTTGATAATTCTGGAATTGCCCCAGCTGCTGGTGTTCAGTGGTCCCTCCAGCTGACTCACGGTCTGACTGTCCTGGGTCTAAAACCATGGGTCAGACGGGCCTAGGCTTGGCTCTCAGAGCTCTGTGCTGTCAGTTCCCAGTGTGCTGCGCTGCCCGGTCTCAGAGAGCTGTGCTGGCAGCTCCCTGCAGGGCTGCTGGGCTGTCCTCAGTGGGAGGTTAGCTTCTCTGTGTTGTTCTGTGGGTGCTGGAGCTCCAGAAGTTGTTCAGAGTCCACCTTTTACAATGTTTGGAAGTGGTGTGGAGGGGAGCACCTTGGAAGTGCTATTTCTACTCCACCATCTTGGCTCTGTCCCCTAGAGTAATTTTTTATATGTATTTGAGGTTGTTATGGAGGTTGCATACAGAGTGTTCCTGCTTCTCCCCCGACATCTTGGCTCCACCCCACCAAACGTCACCATTAAAAAAAAGAGAGAATGGGATCTGCAGTATCTAGGCCACTAAGTTTGGTTTCAATTCATGACAAAGTTCTAAAATATATTGCTAAAGAAAAAATTAGTGGGTGCTTAGAAAACAATAATCACAAAGGGTCAGGTTTTTTGGTCACAACAGGGTACTATGATTTGTCTAATCTGGTTTCCTTTTACAATATAGCAACTAAACTGGTTCATTAAGAAAATGAAAGAGTTTGATCTAGAGTTTAGAAAATTTGATAGAGTAACATACATTTTTGTGGAAAAAAATAGATATGAATTAGGTCAGGTGATAATGCAGTAGCTTGGAACCATTTGTCTTTAGTGAAAGAGTAGACATACATGGTTCAAAATTATATTTGTGGTCTCTAGTGGAATTCTCCATGGATCTGAGATTAATATATAATATAACATTTTTTCCAGTGATTTGGATAGAAAGCAATAGCGTGCCTATGAAATTTTCAAAGGACAAATTGGTATGCCCTAGACAGACCACATCTGAAGTGTTGTATTCAGTTGGGGTAAGTACTGCATTTGAAGAATATTGATAATAGAAAAAAGTATTCAGAGAAGTATCATGGTGAAAGTTTGTATATTTGTACCCTATAAAGTTCAGCCAATTGAGCTGGTTAATTTTAGTCATTAGAGTCATCTTTGAGTACCCGAAGAACTGTCATGTAGCAGAAAGATTAGTCTTGTTCTGTTTGGCTCCACAGGACAGGACTAAGAGAAAACAGACTGATATTAACTTTCCATCAAGAAAAATTTCCTAAGAAGTAGAAGCTACCAACAAAAAACCAAAAAGAATAACCTTCCTTTGGAGATAAAAGCTTCCCTCTCATTGGAGGTATCTCTCAAGCACAGGCTGGATACCCCCTCATCAGGTGTGTCTTAGTGGTTATAAGATAAACTAGATAAACTAGAGAGCCAATTAGGATCCTTTTTAGCTCTTAAATTCTGAGACTCACTGATGCTAGCATTGATCAAGGAACATAAGTAACATGTAGGAGATGAGATAGCACAAGAGAAAATTAGAAACATAGGGGTAGATATGTCAGGTGGGAGAAAGGAGATTAGATAAGAAACATACACAGTATAAAACAGAGGAATAACTAAATATAGGTATACCAAGTAATAGGACTGTCAAGCAGTATAACTTCAAGGAGTGGTACTTCTTTCCTTTTTTATATTTTTCATGTAAAATAATGGTACTTAAAATTATCATAATTGAAGTAATACTAAATACAGTAAAATCACAGAATCCCAGAACAAAGAAAATCCCCAAAGTATACACATCAATTGACAAGTTAGGTAAATGTTTACAACTAATTGCAATGCCCTAGGAGAAAATGTAAATTTGTCTCTTTTAAGTCCTTTCAGAAAAGGGGTATAGATTTGTCCTCAGAGGACTGGGATTCAAATAGTAAGCCTTCTATTTACTTCCTGTGTGACTTTGGGCAATCTCTTAACATTTTTAGGCCTCATAAGAATAATAATGCTGTAATTATATTAACAAAAAAGACTTTTTAGTTTTGAGAAGTATTTTACAAATGCTATCTCATTTGATTCTCACAACAATCTGTGATGTAGGTTCGATTATTATCTCAATTTTTCTGTGAGAAAACTGAGGGCTAGAGAGTTTTAAGCAACTTGCCCAGGGGAATATAGCTAATAAGGATATGAGGCAAGATTTGAATTCAGATTTCTTACTTGATTATTATTCCACCAACAGGATGGTCTCTAAAATTCCTTCCTACTGTAAATCTATGATCCTGCATAACTATGAACCTATCCTGTAAAGACATCCAAATATCATCTGGCACATTCTGACCTATTCTCCCTTCACAAAGAAGTTGATTCTTGCATCACATAAGTAATGGTCTTCCAAGTAAATTTTCATATATACTGTTAAAATTTGCTATATTTCTTGTCGTGAATTATCAGAAAACTGAAAGCATAGTCTTAGATATAAATTGATGTACTCAAAAACATTTATCAGACACACATTTTATGATTGTAGTTGTACATGTGGAAGTCATTTTTGAACCAACTTTCTGTATATATTTATTTCCAGTTATTTTTTGAGAAGTACTAATCAACAAAAAATTGGAAGAAAAAAGGGTGATAGATGAGCTAGTTCTGATGGGGCCCTTGAAACTCTTCCCCCCCCTGAAATTTCCATGAACTTTCCCACATGGCCCAGGTCCCTGTGAAGAGGTTACCCATAAAGAGGGTTAGGATTGCTCTGAAGACCCCAAAATACCAATATGCTGGGTCCTGCAGAATGAATTCTACTCAAGCCTTCTCTCAGCCAAAGAAAAGTAAAATTTATTAAAAGTTCACTTTTATTACACACAGAGTAAGTCTGTGCTAGGCCATTCTATGATGCTCTCATTTACATGGAGGCAAGATGGGATCTTATATACAGAAAGGCTGTAGGAGGAATCTAGGGGTGGTGTAGAGGAGGAATTTGGGGAGGGTCAATGAGTGATTAAGAGTGGGAAGTTGCTGGAGGCTACCTGGAGACTATGGACAATGGTGTGCTAGGCCAGTTCAAGGGTGGATTGATATTTTGATAGGCTCAAGGGTGGGAAATCTAGTAACAGAGGTTTGGGCCCAGCTACCGATGTAAGACTTATGGCCTCATGCAAATGCCTCATTAAATGGGATGATTTAATCAGAGCTCAAGGTGGCTTCCCAGAGCCTTTGCCTCATGGATTCAAGGAGAGCTCAAGGGGGCTCCCAGAGCCCATACCTCATCACCTGTGGCCCTTCCCAGTTAATAATCTTTTCTTTGTGTCCCTCATTGTCTGAACCTGGCCCCACCCTAAGACCATACTCCTTAATTCCTTCTACAGCCCTTCTACTTGTCCCAGGTCCCTGACCTTTGCATGGGGCATCCAGCCTTTCCTGGTCTTTTTCTGTCACCTCCTAGTTACCCCACTCTACTTGGCCACTCCGAGGTCCTTCCCACAATCTTTCTGTAAATAAGATTCATCTTGCCTCCATTAAGGTGATGAGGTGGGGGCTCTGGGAATCCCCTTGAGCTCTCCTTGAATTTTTGAGGTAGGCTCTGGGAATTCCCCCTTGAGCTCTGATGAAATCATCCAATTTGATGAGGCATTTGCAGGAGGCCATAAGCCTTACATTGTGGCTGGGCCCAGACCTTTGTTACTAGCCTAGGCCTCCATTGTCCATCTACTTCCTACCCTGGAGCCTATCAAAATATTAATCCACCCTTGAACTGGCCTAGCCCACCACTGTTTGTCCTCTCCAGGTAGCCTCCAGCAAGCATGGAAGAGGGCTAGGGGGTCTTCCAGAGCTTATACCTCAAAGACTCAAGGAGAGCTCAAGGGAATTCCCAGAGCCTGCACCTCATCAAAGGTGCTCAGAGTCTTTAAGAATCTGGCCAATGCTCAGATTTTTAAAATATCACTCACCCCCATGTACATTCTAATAAACCTTGTCTTTGACTGAAAGAAGGTTTGGGTAAACTTCATTTAAGGTAGGACCCATACATTGCTATTTTGGGGTCCCAACACCCCTAAACATCAAAGGTTCTATGTCTGTGTCTAAGAAATTATTTAAATCTGTTGAGTTTAAATATCCTTCTCTGCATAATGAGAGTGTCAGAAGAAAGATATCCCTTATAGCTCTACCTATGCATGATGATACTCTCATTATGAAAATAATTGAAGAAGGGTACATGGCATATGTTCACAGGTATACATGGATAGAGGGCACAGGTTGAATTTGATGGGAAGGGATGATTATTATTTATTTATTATTTTTTTTTTTTGGAGGGCAATTGGGGTTGGGTGGCTTGCCTGGGGTTGCGCAGCTGGGTTTTTGTTTGTGTTGGGTGTCCGGGGCCGGATCCGAGCTTGGGTCCCTCTGACTCCAGGCCCAGCACTCTGCTCGATGTGCCACCTAGCTGCCCCAAGGAAGGGATGATTCTTAAGGGGTGAAGTTAAGTGGTGAGAGAGGGAAGTGGCAAGAGGAGATGGAGAGAGACAGGGTAGGGTAAACTATCTCATGTAGAAGAGGCAAGGGGAAGTAGTTGCAGGGGAGGGGAAGAACAGGAAGGCAAAAAGCTAAAAGCATATTCTCATTGAAGTTGGCTCAAGGAGAGAATCACATACATACTAAATGGAGTATCTTACCCTCACTCTCCTGAGTAGGGGAAAGGAGGATGAGAGGGGGGATGATGGAGGGGAGGGCATTCTGGGGGGAGGGGAGATTGGAAGTACCCACTATCAAAGAGGGACAGGATCAAGGTAGGGAATGGACCAGGTGGGAGGTGAGACAGATGGGAGGGAAATATAAGCAGTCTTTTACACTATATCTACTATGGTAATGTTTTGCATAGCTATACATGTACAACACATACTGAATTGCTTATCTTCTCAGAGGGAGTGGGTGACAAGGGAGGAAGGGAATGGATCTGAAAATTGAAGTTTTAAAATTAAATGTTTCATAAGATGTCCAGGCATTGGGGCCCAGAGATTCACCTTGCCCTAATGGCAAAGTCGAAGGGGGTATGGGAGAAGATATGGGAGAGAGCAGATTGGATGAGGGAATATCTAGTGGGACTGCTATTCTGGGGTGGTGGGTAGGGAAAAAATGGGGGAAAAATGTAACTCATAATCTGGTGGAAATGAATGATGTAAACCAGAAGTTAATAAAGCATTTGTTTAATTAATTAATTACAAGAAATCCTACCCAAACTATTTAAAAAAAAGAACCGTTGACCCTGAGAAAATGAGAAATGTATGAAAGCATAAACATTGACTCCGATTATTGTTGTTTCTAAGAGAAGTTTAACTTATACAAAACTGTTGCTATTACAAGGGAGTCAAAAGAACTCAGAAATCATCTGAGGAACAAAAACATGATCTCATGTTAAACCGAAACAAAGGGTAATATTGATTCTAACCACAAGAAATACTAGCTAGAAAGATATAGATATCTATATATGGATATGGATAGATATAGATATGGTATATAGATATATATATGTAATGCTTCAATGACTCATGAAAGTATTCTCTCTACTTGTAGATATTAAAATTCTTTCATGTATTCTATAATCTTAGCTGTTGTGGAAAAAATATTCATTACCTAGCATTTATCCTTTAGAAAGGACAATAGTAAAGAAAATTCATTGAAAAATATAATCTTGGAAATTTGTTTAAATGAAATGTGAATGCCCTTCTTATGTAAATTGGTATTTCTTGATATCAAACTGGCAGATGTTTTGAACAGTAGGCTCTTCTAATTACATAAACATAATCCAAGTTAAATGAGAAAAAAGGTTAAAAAGACAAAAATGGGAACATTTGTCACATAAAAAATACATCTTTTTCTTCTCCCCTGTAACCACTTCAACATTGAATTTAATTTAACACATTTCAAGAAGTAGAGAATCACTACCTGGACCAATCTCCAGTTGGAAAAAATTAGGCTGTGTCTGACAATACAATTTAATTCTGCTAAAATAACAAAGAAAAACATACATTTATTTAGTTACTGGTGGTAGAGCTTTTCTGCAATGGAGAGACATGCTCATTTACTTTTTATAAGTACCTTAACTTACAAAAGTTGTCCCCCAGGGCAGACTAGGGCTTAATAACAAAAGAATAGTACTCTTAAAAGCCTATGATTATTTAAGAAGTTTCAGAAGAACAAATCATTGAGGATCATTGAAGTTATCAGACCTTTCTCATCTTCATAATTAGCAGGTAGAGAATGCTTGTTGAGTTTTTCCAAATCACCCTGAAATCACTAATGAGTTTGTCTATATAATGTCTTTGCAAGTCAAGTCAGTGTAGTTTTCCATTTTATAAAGAGGAGATAGGAATAGGAGAGTCTTTGTGTTTGGGGTCAGGCACAATATTTTTGGTGTTTGGTATTTTGTAATACAATGCTCCTGATAGTTACCAGATGCAGTTTAAAATCAATTAGTGCACTTTGGGTCAATTCTGAGAAACATAAAATGATTATATTGCAACTGGTCTAGGTAACAGGAAGAAATGATAAGTGCACAGAAGATAATTAAAGCAAAAATTGGCTATATCAGAGCAAATTTGATTAGGGTGTCAAGTAAGCTCTAATACGCCTGGGTTGTTTTTCATTCACTATGCATGTCTTCAAAGAAGTAATTTAAGGTCTCTGATCCTCAGTTTCATCATCTCTAAAACAGGAAGATTTTATTAGGTGATCACAGAGCTTGAAGGCTCATAGAGCTTAGAAATCATCTAGCTTAACTCTCTGGTATTTATGAAGATGAAGGTGAAGGCCAGAGAAGCTATGTGATTTGATTAAAAGCACACAGGTGGCAGAGACCCAGGTTCTTTGATTCAAATTCAGTACCTTACAATTCTAAATCCTATATCTAAACTCTAACTGTTGTAATTTTGTCTCAGCCTTAGGCATTAAAATATTTCCAAAGAAAAGAAGTGACCAAAAGGGAAAAAAAGGTGAAGACATTAACATGTGTGAGAAATGATAAGGAGGAAGAAGGAAAAAAATAAGGAATACAGATTATTAGTTGGGAGAAAACTGAAAAAAAAAACATAATCTTTCATAAATAAAAATATATTTTCCATGAAGAAAAAACCCATTTTATATAGAATATGTTGTTGTTGTTGTTTTAATGCTTCATGTACCTAAATATAATCTTGGTAAAAGGGGAATTTTATGGGGGGGGATCATCAGGGCTGGATTTATTTATTCAAATAACATTTATTAATCATCTATTATGTGAGGAATGCCATGATAGACCATGAGAGAAAGTTACAAATATTGGTTTTCTTTCTCTTCTTATTGAATATACAGTGAAATAAAAGATAGGGCATCTGTAATATACACTATGACTTGAGAAGTAAACTCAAAGTACTATGTAAGGTTAGGATTTGGGAAACAGTTGAAGATGATTGTTGTGGACTGAAGTCTGGGAAGCTAGAGGAAGGAAAACAGTGCCTTTTCAGCCAGGAGAGGGAGTTCAGTATGGCTGCTCAGTGAGGGGGAAAACATGAAATAAACCTACAATAGTGGGATCCTGCCAGGTTTTGGAGGACATTGAATGCCATCAAGAGGACTCCTTAGTTGATCCAGCTGACAGTGGGGAACCCCTAAAATATTTTAAGCAGATGAATGATGTCAGAGGATCAAAAGAACATAAAAGTAGAGCAAGAAGGAAACTGAAAAGCCATCCAGTTCAACTTTTTCATTGTATAGAGCAGAACTAGGGCCCAGAATGGTTAAGTGACTTGCCTAAAATTGGGCACAATTAAGTAGAAGCATCACTTTTTGAACCCAGGTCTCCCAACCCCAAATGAAGGTAATTTCCTACCAAACTATGACCAGATATATTTCACAACAAAACAAAGCAAAACAGCCTGGATGAAGAGAAGCAGAGAGAGGAAAGATATAGAGAAGACTTTTTGAAGATTATTGCAATAATGCAGGTGGGTGATTATGAGGACCTATACTAGGGTAATAGGGGCAGGAACAGGGAGATGAGGACTTTTTCTACCGAGCAGGGCTGGCAGATCCTCATGATGCCAAATCGCTAGGCAGAATTTCTAGCAGCAAGCCATAGTCTCATTCCTCTCCTTCTCTCCTGCCCAAAGCCATTTTCCTTAGAAAATATACAAAGTGCAGGTTCTCCCACAGGACAGTTGGGCAATTTCATCATTACCCTGTAAAGAAGTCCAATTCTAGCAGAGAATGGGGCAGTATTATAAAATTGATCACCTTGGAAAGCTGAAAAGAAGGAAAATGATACTATTCTCCTATAAATAACTAAATTTATTTTCTGTCTCAATTCCCTTCTTTAAAATCCACAAACTATCCTGAGAGCTACCATACCCATCAGTGCCTCTGTGCTCAGTCTGCAGTCTAAAACAGCACTGAGGTGCCCCAGAAGGCTTTGCTCTTGTCAGTTACAGTGAGTAAAAAATCTGAAAAGCCTTGTCAAGGGGTATCAGAAGTGCTGGAGGCAAGCAGGGAAATTAAACAGGCTTGAGAGCTTTGGGGGAAAATAGGCTGTTCCAGGGAGAGCTCTTTAGAAGGAAACAGAATGTGCTATCAGTTTCAAATAACAAAAGAAATGCCAAGAAAAAAAAATATGGCAGTAGCTTTTGGGGAGAGCAAAGAGGGAATTCTTGCTTGAGGAAAAGTGCCTACATTTCTCACCTTGCTCCCTGGAAGCAGGCTATTTGCTTGGAAATGATCCCTTCAGGGTTGTTCCCCAGGGCAGACTAGGGCTACTTCCATGGGTGAAATAATAGCCTATGGATGCCATACTCCATTAAATGCCCAAGATAATCAGTCACATTATCATCTAGCACATTATTATGTCTCTGTATAGCGCTAAGTTAAGGGAGAATGAATTTACACTAAAATTAAGAAAAATTTAATTGTAAAGTTTGAGGGATATTTGAAAAATGCTAAAGGAAATTGCCATATATCTAAATGAATTAGCATTCCTGGATACAAGGAGGGAGGTTGACTCCTAACTTTTGGAGGCTTTTTTTTCCTTCCACTTTTATTATGCTACTAGATGAAGACAAATGTATAAATATATACTTTACTTTTAAAGTAATGTTTAATTTGTCTTTGCAGGTTACTAATATCTATTGTCAACAATTCACAGAGTTTGCGCTAAGAAAAACAAACATGAATAGGTTGTATCCATAGTTTTATTTCTCTCAAAGCTGGCAGGACACATGCATGGGAACTAACAGTTTGGAACCGAGAGCTCTTTTTGGGCTTCTGATGCATAGTTTACAAACCCTTTCAACAGAAGTTGATGCCATCCCATCATCATTTTGCCTCCAAGCAGAGGAAATGCTTCTTTTATCAGACCACCCCCAGGACTCAAGTTACCTAGAGAGGAGAATCTGTCTCCACTAAACCTTCACTGCCTTGGATTAAATTACTTGCAAACTTGGGTGGGGTTTGACCAGGATAAGGAGAGACAATGCAATCTCATTATCAGTATGTCCTTTTTTTAAATTTAATTTTAACTTTTTTCAAATGCTTTATTAACTTCTGGTTTAATCAATCACTTCTGCCAGATTTTGAGTTACAAATTTTCTCCCCATTTTCCCCCTCCCCACCTCCCCAAAATAGTGGTCCCATAAGATATCCCCTCCTCCAGTCTGCACTCTCCCATATCTTTACCATACCCCCTTCAACTTTTCTAGTAGGGCATGGTGGATCTCTATGCCCCAGTGCCTGTATATCTTATTTCACAATTACATGTAAAATGGCATATATATTATATAGTTGCCAGATCCTGTGTTATCCTGATTGTCTTTGCACAATATTCAAATTGTTTTTTCCTGGCTGGTGTAATGTTTTCTCCTTGATCTGGGAATTTTGGAACCTTGCTATAATATTCCTAGGAGTTTTCTTTTTGAGATCTTTTTTAGGAGATGATCAGTGGATTCTTTTAACCTCTATTTTGCCCTCTAGTTCTAAATCATCAGGGCAGTTTTCCTTGAGAATTTCTTGGAGGATGATTTCTAGATTCTTCCTTTGATCATGGCTTTCAGGTAGTCCAACAATTTTTAAATTATCTCTCTTGGATCTATTTTCCAGGTCAGTGGTTTTTCCAATGAGATATTTCATATTGCCTTTTATTCTTTCATTTGTTTGGATCTGTTTAACGGTATCTTGATTTCTCTTAAAGTCGCTAGCTTCCATTTGGTCCATTCTAATTCTCAAGGAATGATTCTTCTCAGTGAGCTTTTGAGATTCTTTTTCCATCTGGCAAATTGAGCTTTTTAAAGCATTCTTTTCCTCATTGCCTTTTTGAGCCTCTTCTGCCATTTGTGTTAGGCTATTTTTTAGGTGTTTTTTTTTTTTCCTCAGTCAGGCTGTTGACTCTCATTTCATAATTTTCTTGCATCATTCTCATTTCTCATCCCAATTTTTCCTCCACTTCTCTTATCTGCTTCTTAAGGTCCTCTATGACCTGTAACCACCTTGTTTATTCCTTTGAAGCTTTTGGTGGAGGAGTTCTGGCTTCACTGTCTTCTTCCTGTTCCATGCTTTGATCCTTTTTGTCCCCAAAATAGGAGTCTAATGTTGTATTCTTCTTTTTGTTTTGCTTCATTTACCTGGTCATGTTGCCACTCAATTACTTGACTTTTGGGCTTTTTGTCACAGTAGGTCTCTGCCACCAGACAGGGGACCTTCGTTCCATATGCTGGGGTTTTCTCAGCTGCTTGATGTATTAGGTGGGTGCACTCTCTGAAGCCTCCACATGCTCTGGCAATCTGGTCACACACCCCAGAACCTCCACCCTAGACTGCAATCCAGATCCAAGAAGGTTAAAGCAAGAGCAATTACCCCTCAGACTTGTTGCTTTCTCCCTCTACAGTCTGCAGGCCAGGAGCTGAAGCAGCCATGTGTGGCTTTGGCTGTGCTGCAGCATCTCAGCTACTTCTTGCTCTGGGGTCAAAAGCTGATGAACTCCCAACCACTGGGTCCCAAAGTCCACACCACACTTACCTCTCACTTTGTCCTTGGAATCTATGTGTTGATAATTCTGGAAACAG
This sequence comes from Gymnobelideus leadbeateri, assembly GCA_011680675.1. Classification (NCBI taxonomy): domain Eukaryota; kingdom Metazoa; phylum Chordata; class Mammalia; order Diprotodontia; family Petauridae; genus Gymnobelideus; species Gymnobelideus leadbeateri. The sequence goes on from WOXC01000890.1 coordinate 67,407, forward strand.
ACACCACTGTGATGCTCTAGAGTCCCTCCAGCCAGAGGTTGGTCAGGCCCACCCTGGGGCTAAAACCTCAGGCTCTGCAGGTGGGATTAGCTCCCAGAGTGCTGTGTTGGCTTCTCCTTGCAGGGATGCCAGGCTATCCTCAGTGGGAGGTTAGCTTCTCTGTGTCATTTTGTGGGTGCTGTAGCTCCAAATTTTGTTCAGAGTCCCTTTTTACATGAATTGGGGAAGGTGAAATCTGGAGCCCTATGGAAGTCCTGTTTCTATTCTGCCATCTTGGCTCCAGCCCCCAGTAATGTCCTTTTGAAGAAAAACTGAACTTTGGGAAAAAAGGGCTGGGGGAAGCTCTGAATATTCATGATAATGATTATTAAAAATCTTTTTTCACACTATCTAGAAAATGAAGTATGATTACATAAAGCCACATTAGCTTCACCAAGAGGAGGTCATACAAGACTAACCTTTTTTCTTTTTTTTCATAAGATTACTAAACTAGTAGATCAGATGAGCATTGTGTAGGTGATTTATCTCAGTCTTAGCAAAACTTTTGATAAAGTATCTTACATTCTTATTATGGAGAAACTATAGAGGTATGGATTCAATGATAAAATAATTGAATTCAGAACAGTTTAGATGGCAAGATTCAAAGATATTTTTATTAATGGATCAATGTCAACATGGAGTACCCCAGAAATCTTGCCTGTCCCTATACCATTTAACATTTTTTATCAATGATTTGGATAAATGCGTAGATGATATGCTCATTCAAAGTTTAATTAAAGAAGATGAAATTCAAGACATAGGAATATGAAGTTTTGTGTTTGAACACAAAACATAACCTGTACAAGTATAAGATGAAGAAGTATGGATAGATAATAATACTTCTGAAAAAAATCTGAGAGTTCTAGTCAACTCCAACCTGAATACATGTATGTAGTACATGTGTCTATATTTCTATCTATAAAAAAAAGGAAACTGAGGCTCATAGGAGCTGACTAGTTCAAGTTTGCCTGGCCTTTGATTGAACCAAGAATTGAAGCCATATCTTCAGACTTCAGTCTAGTACCTTTTGAAATATGTAAGACAACTGCTCATCTTTGCCACCAATATTATAGACATACAGAATGCAAGAATAAATAGTAATGTTACTTTTTGAAGTGAAAAACTAATTCCCAAACAAAAAAATAAGAACAATTAGATCCAACAAATTATCAAGGAATAACCATGTAGAAATAAAATAAATAAGAGAAAAACACAAAATAAGGAATCCAACCTCAGGCACTTAACACACACACACACGCACACACACAAAAATTGCCCTACCCTCCCCCCTTCAAAAAGAAAAAACAAAAAGAAAAACACAAAATAAAAAGGAATAGCAAACAGGTGGGATTACAGAGATGAGATCAAAACATATCTCACTAGGGTAGATTAATGATAAACTGAATCTTATTGAGATTAGAGAGGCATGTAATGATTAATAGTGAGGTTTAAAAATGACTCCACAAGGACAGGATAGGAGAGTAACAACTAGTCAATAGATGGTGTGAAAGAGTTGGGTTTTTAGTGAACTATAAATTCAGTGTGGATCAACAGTGTGTCATAAAAGTCAAGAAGAACAAAAGTGATCATTTTAAAATATTGGTATTGATCTCAGAATTATCCATATTGTGAATCCCTGGCATAGAAATACCCTCAACAGACATTATCACCAACACTAAAACTTATTCTTACCTAGTCATTTGTGACACCAAGAGGTTAAATGACTTCCCCAAGTGTTTGAAAGACATAACCTGAATCCTTTTCTTCCTCAAAGAAAGGTTGATTCTCTATCTGCTGTGTGATATTGCCTCTCCTAATTCAGGGAGGCACAAATTCTTCTGTATTCCATTATAAAGAACCATCTTAAACAACCTTAGAAAAATTGAGTTCACCTTTGTAGACTGCATCTTATCTGTACCCTGATAAAATCTTATCAGGATAGATACTCTTTTATTGAAGTAAACTGTATTCAAGGATTGTATCATATCTAAACATTGTATTTCTCCCAGCACCTAACAAGGACCTTCACATAAAGTAAGCACTTAATAATTTTGTTGTTACTGTTCTCCATTATTTCAGGAAGGATATTATCAACAAATTGGATTAAATCCTGAAAAACCTGATAGCTACCTTCAAATATTTGAATATCTGTCAGATGTAAGAAGTATTAGATTGGGGCGGCTAGGTGGCACAGTGAATAGAGCACCAGCCCTGGAGTCAGAAGGACCTGAGACACTTAATCCATACAAACAAAAACCTAGCCGTGTAACCTTGGGCAAGTTACTTAACCCCAATTGCCCTAAAGGGGTGACTAGGTGGCGCAGTGAGTAAGAGCGCCGGCCTCAGAGTTTGGATGACCCGAGATCAGATCCGGCCTCAGAAAATGAGCACCCACGCATAAATAATGACTAGCCCTGTAACCTTGAGCAAGTTACTTAACCCCAATTGCTTTAAAAAAAAAGTATTAGATTTGTTTCTCCTACCCCCAAAAAGATGAACTGGGAGAAATTGAAGTGATGCAGAGGCAATTTGGGCTTTAATATAAAGGGAGAGATTTTGAAAAACAGCACTATCAATAATGGAATAGGCTTCAATGGGAGCTAGTGTATTCCCCTTCTTTGACAGTCTCTAGGAAAAGGCTTGATAACCATTTCTTGGGTACTTTGTAGAAGAATCTTGTTAGGTGGAGTCTAGATGAAACATCTTCCGGGGGCTCTTCCAAATATGTGCAAGTTATAGTTCAATGATTTGGAAAAAGGTGTGAAAATTATACCAAAAGTCCAGTTGAAGAAACTTAAGATAATTAGACTGGAGAAGTGAAGGATTAGAAGGAACTCAATAGCAATATTCAAGTATTTGAAGAACAGCCACTTGGAAGGATCAGAATTGTCATTGACCCCAGGTGGCTGAATTAAGAACAATGGGTGAAAGATTTCATTCAATATAAAGTTAGCAAAAAGTCCCTTAATAATTTCATTGTTGTTATGTCATTTTTATTCATGTCCAACACTATGTGCATCCTTTGGGGATTTTCTTGGCAAAGATACTGGAAGGGTTTTTTATTTTCTTCTTTAGCTTATTTTACAGATGAAAGAAATGAGGAAACCAGGTTAAGTGATTTTTTTCCAGGGTCACACAGCTAATAAGTGTGTTATATAAGTGTAAAATATATAAATAAACAAACAAATACATAAATAAGTGTATATGTGTGTGTGTGTGTGTGTGATAAATAAGTGTAAATCTGAGACCAGATTTAAACTTACAAAGATGAGTTTTCTTGACTCTAAACCCAGTAATTGATACAGTGTGCCACCAAGTTGCCCCCTTAATAATTAGAACTAAAGAAAACAATGATCTGCCTCAGGAAAGAGTGAGTTTCTCATAATTGGAAGCCCTCACATAGAGGCTAGATTATCATGTGATAAGTATGCTGTTCATGGATTCCTCTTCAGTCTTGGATTGGACCAGGTGAGTTCTGAAATCCCTTCCAGCTATGAAATTTTGGTATTCTATTTTTAAGGCTTAGCCCTTATTGGGGAACAAGACCAACCTATAAACCATAAACCATGAGGCAATGACCAATGTTGACTCCATTTTTGTGGACATGCAAGAAAAATCATTGATGAACATATGATTTTCAAGGATCTGATTTATGATGCACTGAAGTAGGCAAGTACAAGCAGCATAATACTTTAAGAAAATATATTAAATTAAAGGTTTGAATAGATGGGGTACGGAAAGAGTAAGATCAGTATGGAAGAAAAAAATGCATAATAAGTTTTGTAGCAAAGACTTTCAGTTCACTACAAATTTCATTGGGAGAGTTCTGATTAAACAAACAACTAATAAAATGACTCCTCAGGCAGACTGAAGGAGAAAACAAAACTCTATGAGGAGAAGGCTTTTTAATTATCCATACAATTTTCCACTTTCTCCCTCTCTCAAACTCAATATATTTTAAATATATTTTAGTGATTATTGATGTTGATTATTCATACTGATCTGCTTGGCAGTTTATCAACTTTTTAAAAAAAATTCTCTTTCAATGTTAAGAAGAAATCCGTGAAGGATATTTTTAGGTCCTGATTGCTCACAACATGTTAAAGGATTTGGGAGATGTTGGGATGGTGAAAGGTTTATGCAGAGCATGTGGAGGGTTGGAACAATGCTCCTTACTTAGTCTAGTTCTAAAAAACTTCACTTAGTAAAGCACTAAAATTGACAATTTAAGTAAAGAAAATTAATTAATTGTATTTGGAGCTCTGTTCAAATTGGCTCAGGGAAAAAGAGAACCTGACATAGCAAGGAGAAAATAAGATTGAATCTCTTTCAAACAAGGAATCACAGAATCACAGAATTTCAGAGTTTAAAGTAATTGTAGTTGTTATCTGGTCTAGCCAATACCCAAAGAAGAATCCCTGTGAAATCATGTGGAATTATAGAATTGCAGAAATTTTTAAAGAATTGAAAAGGACTTCAATGGTCATGTAGTCCAACCTGCTGTTGTAATTGTTCATCTTTTGTACTTCCAAGATACAGAAAAAAATGAATAGGGTTCCAGCACAGGGCTGGAGATCACTTGCCAAACTGACATTAGATAACAAAACCAGCAGAACATTGTATACAGTAACAGCAATTTTGTTTGATGAACTGTGAGTGACTTATCTATTCTTGACAATACAATGATCCAGGACAATCCCAAAAACCTAATGATGAAGCATAAAATCCACCTCCAGAGAAAGAACTTCTATTGACTGAATACACACTGAAGCATTCTGTTTTTAACTCTTTCTTTTTTGTTTTTTGAGGCTTCTTGTATAAAATGACTAATATGAGAATGTTTTACATAATTGCATATGTATAACCTATATCTGATTGTTTGTCATCTCTGGGAGGAGGGAGTGGAGGGGGAGAGGGAAGGATAGAATTTGGAACTCAGAACTTTAAATAAAATTATATTAAAATTGGGAAAAAACCCACCAAATTGATGTTAGCAGAATAGCAGCTACGTTTTGAACCTAGCCATTCAACCAGTCCTAAAGATTTATGATTGTATTATTCTCAAATCCATAGCTCTCCAACTTCTCCATGAGAATAGTAGGTGATTCTTTAGTCAAAGTTTTTCTATAATCTCGATAAACTCTATTCACATTATTCCTTACTTCTACTAATTTAGTGGAATCACATCAAAAAGGGAATGTGTTTCATCTGCTATAAATTGTACCTGTTGAAGCCATATTGACTTTCTGTAGTTGCCATTTGCCTTTTTATCTGTTTTGCAAAGATATCTTTATTGATCCCTTCTAGAACTTCCCCAAGCATCACATTCAAACTCATTGGCCTATAGCTTTCAAATATATTCTATTCCCTTTTTTTTTTTGAAAATTCAGACATTTGTCCATATTCAATCTTTGTTGTACCTCTCTTGTTTTCCCTGAACTTTCAAAATTTTACTTCCTGTGACTTAGAAATCACACCTACTGTTATTTTGGGACTGAATAATGTAGTTCATCTGGGCCAAGTGACTTAAACTCATGAAGACCAGAGAGGGTGAAGTGAAGGATAGCTGGGCTTTTCCTGGAATGATGCTCTTTTGGAGAACACAGGTCTATGTCAAGAGTTCTATCAATGAATGATTTCTGGTGTGGGCAATGAGGTGGTTGAAGAGAATTATATAGAGGAAGTGCCTGGATGTTATTTTTTATCAGTTATTTTTGTCCTATTTACCTCAAAAAAATCCCATTCCTTTTTTAATCCTCCTTTTCTCAAAATATAGCTTTAGAAATCACCATTTATTGTCTTCACTTTCCCACTCTAGCATTCTTGACATAAGTTTACAGGCTTGTTACCCTCTTATATTCACTGTTTGTTTCCTGATTTCAAAGTCTAAGTTAGTTGGTGAGATTTTCTTTTCCACTCCATTAATCTTTTCATAAAAATCCATTTTTTCTACCTCATAAGAATGGTTTCCTTTGTATTTTCAGAATTTCCATTATGATCATTGCCTATTCTTCCTGGACTGACTTCTGAAGCATTATAATCCATGAGATCCTATTTATCTTTCCTCTAAATCCTTCCAAATATATTTTCCCCAAATCCATGATGAATGCTGGATCATGTCCAAAGTTCTTTCTCTATCATGAATTCTAAGATAGAGTGGTGATTTCCCCCTAAGTTTTCCATAATTTTTCATATTATCAACAAGTTCCTCTCTCTTAGTAAGAATCGGATCAAGAATCTTCTTTCCCTTATGCTGACACCTCCACGTTTTGAAAGTTAAATTATCAGCAGACATCTCGGTAATTAAACTTTCTCCTCACCATCATATCATTCCTGTATGTCAGGCTTGGGATCTACTTTTCAAACTTCTCATCTTTGTTCTCTTTCTGTTCATGTATTCAATAGAATGTTCCATAGAACAAAGCACTGTTTCTTCCCTCCTTTGATCTTCACCAAAATATTCTACAATATTCTACCTCATCTAGTTCCTAGCTTTCTTTTCATAAATATATCTTCTTAATATTCAACATTATTTTCCCTTCTTCCTTTTACCTATCCTCTTCTTTTTCAGTAAAATATATCCCCCCAGAGTCATGGTCTAGTCAAGGGTTTCAATCAAACAAGTTTTAGTGATACTTATGAAGTCAAAATTTGTCCCTTTGCATTAGGAAGTCATTTTCTTATTTGTTGCTTAATTTGGGGAGATTTGTGTATAGCCATTTAAGATTCATGGATCCTTTTTGAATTTTGCCTTATATGAATTTTGGGGTTCCACAGTTGCTATTCATTGTCATTTGTGTATGTGTGTGTCTATGTCAAAACGCTTTCATTTTTAATTTATTCATAAAGTCTTCTTCCATCATTTTTAGTTTATACTTTTTTTACATAGATTTTCAATTTACTTGGCAAATATATTCTTACCAGCATTTGTCTGGAAAATTTCATCCCTGGCCAAGTTTCTGTCAGTCCTATATTGGAAGCTATGGTCCAGGAATGCAAATACCATTTTCAGATATGATCTTTTTATCCAATTGTACCCTTCCCAAATTAAGGTGTTTTTTTCTTTTCTTTTCTATATCTTTGACTTTGGTAGACAAATGTCAGCAAAACATAACCTAAACGCTTGTGGACTTTCATTGTTTTTTTGTCTAAGACTTTGAAATTATTGCCAATACACTTTAGTTTCCACACTCTATCTTAGAATTCATGATAGAGAAAGAACTTTGGACATGATCCAGCATTCATCATGGGTTTGGGGAAAATATATTTGGAAGGATTTAGAGGAAAGATAAATAGGGTCTCATGGACTATAATGCTATTCAAATTTTATTGGTGTCCAAGTGACATTATTGCAATTTATAAGTACAATTTCTGTTTAATATCCTATAATCTTACATTTAAAATTTTAATAGATCATAAAGGCATTTAATCCAGTGCACTCTTCTTCCAGATCGGGAAAATGAGGCACATGGAAGTTGTATGGTTTGCCCAAGCTTAGTAAGATTGGATTCAAAACCAGATCCTCTCATTCCAAATCCCATACTCTTTCTATTACCCCCTCTCACTGAAGTATTTCTAAATGTAGGGCCCATTACTTCACAAGGACTTCATTCATTGTTGTATTGCTCTAATAATTAAGGAATTTTTCTAGAAAAAAGTCTAAATTTGCATTTTTCAAATTCTACTAATTGCTTGTATTTTGGTCCTCTGGACAAAGTCTAAAAACTCCACTCCCTGCAGATGTATGTATATGAGCATACATGTGTGCATACACATATACACAGGTGTATATGCATGCATGTATGTATAGGTACATATGCATATGTATGTATGTGTATATATTAATTTATGTACAGAGGCACAGACACACACATAATACATGTATATATACAACATACACGTGTATAGTCTGCATATTTATACCTGTATGTGCATGCATATGTGCACAACCATTTGTATGTGTATTTATACACACGTACATACATGTACACATACACACATGTGTATATGATATATGTATGTGTGTGCGTGAGTGTATTTACAGCTTTTCTAATATTTGAACTCAGCATAGCCTCTCTTAAATGTTTATTCTCTATAGTAAAACATATCCATACCTCCAAAGGATCCTCATTTGATCATTTTAGCTTTTCACATCTAGAGAACACTCTAGATCATCAATGTCCTTCCTAATTTGTAGCCCTCCAAACTGAACACAATAACCTAGATGCAAGTTGATGAGGAGTACCACCTCCTCATTCTTTGAAATGTGCCTCTCTTCATCCAACTCAATATCTCATTAACATTTTCACTGGATGAGATTGCTTTCAGAGACACTCCACTGAATTCTAGCTCTGTTTCTTACAACTTATATGATATATGACAAATCATTCCATTCCTTTGGGCCTCCGTTTCCTTCTCTAATAAAAAAAAAACATAAAGTGATTATCTGATAAAATCCAATCTTTAGAATAATACGTGAAATATATCTCTAAAAATAGAAGATTCCATGACAAGAAACCAAGATTGCATTTGCTTTCTACACATTTCTATTCTGATATATAAGGTAAAACAAAATGAAAGAGAAGTGCCCAGTGATCCTGTTCACATAAAGTTATACTTCTTGGATCCTGACAGGATTCTCAGAAATTAGAACAAAATAATGAAGTTAAGAAAACTATTAGGGGAAGCATCTAATGAAAGGTGAGGTCTCTAGGCAATAGGTTGAATCGAAATGAGGAGTTTTGGGGAAAAGACACTAAGGCAAGAAAATAGGGAACCATGGGAGTTTTTGAGTCTCTTGGGGGTGAAAACTTGGTGAAATGGAAGTGCTAGCTCTAAAGTCAGGTAATCTGGGTACAGATGTTATCTTTAATGTTTCAAACCCACGTGACCACAAACAATCCCTTATTCTCCTTTTATTTCAATTTTACCCACTGTCACTGAGGAGAAGACTGGGAGGTTTCTGATATCCTTCTTGGCTCTTGAATTATAATCTACAATACATCATCTATGGTCTCTGAGTTTGGGGCTATCTATAAAACAGTCTTCAGGTCTATTTACATCCTGGAAGTTGAAGGCAATATGGAAGTTTTGAACAAAATAATCAGCCTAGGACTTAAAGAAGACTGGGTAAGCACAACAGATTTAGGTGGTTTTCTGTTTGTTTCTTAAGTCTAGACTATCAACAAAAAATTAAACAAGCCCCCAATTTGTAAAGTTCACCACTTTCCAAGGTTTACATGTTTACACTGTAAATTTAACAATTAATTCTCAACCATAGGTTTGAGTTAGCTCTAGCACACCTCTGATAGGTGGTTCTAAATGTCCATTCAAGCTATATATTTATTTAAAATCTTACAATTTAAGATGAATTGGGGATGAACCTTAGTTTCAAATGTTCTAAATGGAACCTCATTTGTTTCTGAATCTCACCCTCCCAAACCCTTCCTTTTTTCTGTGTTAGGAAGAAGCAGCACTTTTGATGGTGAGGAACTCCCTTATGTTGATACCTCGACTTTTTGGTTGGCCTTTTAGCTGATATTTTCTCCTGTGAATTATTGTGCATCTCTACTACTCTTAATCTGAATTCCATATGATAATTGTTTACCAGAGTATATGTTTCTACCCTCTCATCTGGGAATTGTTCTCTTTTGCCCTCAAATTTTCATTCAAAACCCTTTGAAGCACCTACTGTTTCTATTAGACATATTTCCCCCATCATGATTTTTTATGTTTTACTAGAAACCAGTATGTTAAAACAAGTGTTATTTCCCCTCCCTTTTTTGTTATAGACCCATTCCTCACTTCTCATTATAAAGTTTTCAAATGCATAAAATTAATACATGATATTATAAAGAAAACTAATAGTATTACATACGGTAATTGATTTATTTTGAAAAATCAGAGATACCATGTTAAGTTCTATATATGACTACCTTCATAACCCTCCACAGTGCATTTCCAAGCACAACTTCTGTTTCTTTGTTCTGAGTCAGTAATACATTTCCTGTCACCGTCTAACATCCGTGAATCCTCCTCATAAAGCTGTCAAGTAAGGAATGGTTTCTATGAGCAGAGCACCATACCTGTTGTTTAGTCCCAATAGTTCAGAATTTTTTCCCCTAGTTCTTCTTTTGACCATATCTTTACATGGATCAACTTCTCTTTTCAGAATCCTGTTTTTCTTCTAGGCTTCCATTTCTATTTCTTTCATTTTAGTGCAGTGGAAAGAACCTTAGCTCAGGAGTCAAAGGATCTACATTCAGATCTCACACCTGATACTACTTTTGTGACCTTGGACAAATCATTTTAAACTCCTCTGACTTGTTTCATCATCTGTAATAGGAGAGGGATGGACCAGATAGCTTCTGGGGTAATTTCCAGCTCTATATTCCTGATCTTATACCTTGATTCATCTTGTCTAGAAGCCTTATCCATAAATAAATTTGTTTCTCAGTCCCTTTCATCTGCTCAATCAGGAAGGACTTGTGGGATTATATCATTGTTTTGATTGGCCTCACTCAAAAAGTTCCTGCTCCTTTATAATTGAAACTATAAGTCCATATCCTTTGGTCCAGAGATAGCTCTACTGGGTATTTATCCCAAAGAGATCAAAATAAAAGGGAAAAGGATCTATGTGTACAAAAATATTTATTTCAGCTCTTTTTGTGGTGGCAAACAATTAGAAATTGAGGGGATGCCCATCAATTGACTGAACAAATTATGGTATATGACTGTGATGGAATACTATTGTACTGTAAGAAATGAAAAGCAGGATGCTTTCAGAAAAACCTGAGAAGACTATATGAACTGTTGCAAAGTGAATTGAGCAAAACCAGGAGAACATTATACACAGTAGCAATATTGTACCATGATAAACTGTGAATTATTTATCTATTTTCAGCAATACAGTGATACAACACAATCTCAAAGGACTTATTTTGTAATGCTATCCACTTCCAGAGAAAACTGATGGAATCTGAAAGAATATTGAAGTATACCTGTTTAGCTTTTATTTTATTTTTTTTTGTTTTGTGGATTTTTTATCTGTGTTTTCTTTTGCAGTATCATCAATATGGAAATATGTTTTGCATGACTGCACTTATATAATCTATATCAAATTGCTTGCATTTTCAAGGAAGTGAGAGGGGAGGCAGGCAGAGACTTTAGAAATCAACTTTAAGAAAAATCAATTTTAAAAATGTTGACATGCAAATGAGAAAAAAAAAGAACCCATTGTCAAAGGTTAGTAACAGAAATCCTTGAGAGAGGATTTCTAGCTACTTCAGCCACACACATATTGACCAAAGTAACCCAAAATGCCTGAAAAATGCCTACTGTCATTTCATACACAAAAGTCAGCGTAGCAAAAAGTGCTTTGCCTGACTTCTCAATAGGAATCCTCTTACAGGATTAGAAGGAGTAAAGTTAGAAGTTACAGAAGTTAGAAGGAGTAAAATGTGGTCACACAGCTGTATGCACTCAAATTGGGCACTTATCATAGGACAATAAGTTGGAGAGGACCTTAGCAGCCCTGCAATCCAATTCCATCCTTTTTACAGATAAGTGAGC